>CAJQZP010000333.1:1862500-2407446 GCA_907164705.1 Parnassius apollo | reverse complement strand
TATGTTAAATGGTTCTCCTGTCTTTTCTAACTGTATGCATGCTGTACTTTTCTTGTATATCTCTCTCAGTATCCTTATGTACTTGCTTTCAATACCTTGTTCTTTTAGGGCCTGCCATGTCTTATTGTGAAATAAAGAGTCGAAAGCCTTGCTGTAATCTATATATGCCATGTAATATAATTAGTAGTATTCATGGGATTTTTCTATAATCTGCCTCATAACATGTATATGGTCCAATACTGAGTACCCTCTACGAAAACCTGCTTGCTCGTCTGGTTGGTTGTCGTCTAATTTTCTTTCCAGTCTTCTTAGCAGTATTTTCGCAAAAATTTTGTATAACTTGGACATAAGGCTGATCGGGCGATAATTACCTATATTAAGTTTATCACCCTTTTTTATATAACAATACTATATTAGATTGCGTCCATTGTATCGGGATAATTTCGTTTGCGAAAATTTCATTAAATAGTTTCGTGATAACTGGTAACAGAACATTTTTTGCCATTAATAGGATTTCATTTTCTGATATCTGGCCCTGGGGCTTCGTCTTTACTTTGGGACTGCTACTTCTACCTCTCGTTGCAGTATATAGGGTATGCTCTCATCCTCATCATTATTTATTACTATTAATTCGCCAGGTTCTTCTTGTGTATTCTCATATAATTGTTTATAGTATGATGTAGTAATTATTTCTATCCAAATCTCAAAAATAAAGATGAAGTTTTACTAAATGACCACAATTGCAAGTATATATTATAAATATTACAGGCTTATGATCAACACTTAAACATGGTATTGGGGGATGCAGAGGAAACCATAACAACAGTTGAAATTGATGAAGAGACATATGAAGAAGTGTATAGAACAACAAAAAGGAACATTCCTATGTTATTTGTGAGAGGTGATGGTGTTATACTAGTGTCGCCACCTGTAAGAGTTGGTGTGTAAAATAGAATGTAAGAAAAAATAAATTAAAATTGCAAAAAGTTATTTTATTTCTTTGCTAACAACCTAATAACAGCTTCATTTCTAAAGGTACGATTTCTAGAGACAAGTAACTCCTCTTCATCCATTGGTTCAATAATTGCACCTGCTTTTGTGATCACAGCTGGACGAATAAGTTTTTTGTGTGCCTTTTCAGGGATGAAAGTGTTTCCAAGTGGAATTCTAATTGAAGCTTCATAATCTTTAACACTGCTAAATGGAAATGGTATATCTGACACTTTATGTGAAGCGAGTTTTGGGTCTTTATATTCTTTAATAATTACATCGCCCTTATTTTCGTCACGTCGTGGGACATTTGGTGGTGCTTTTAAAATAAACCTATTTTTCTTTCGCCGAGAAGCTTTAACACCTTTGCCTCCCCACTGTCCCCACCCTGGTAAACTTAAGTCTATGTCTTGTGGTTTATCTTTATTTATTTCATTTTCTTTTTCTTGTCTAAAACTAGCTACAACATCATCTTCTTCAAACACTTCTTCAATATCTATTTTTGGAACAACTTGTTCATCATCATCATCCAAATTATCATATTCATTTACATCTTTCGGCACAGATGTGTTTAAATATTTTGGCTTGACTTCAATAAACCTGCTAGGATCTATATCTGTATTCGAATTATCTTGTTTTTCATTGGATATCAATGCCTTGGTCAATGATTTATTTTCATCCTTGGAAACATCTGTTTTAGTGTTTGTTTCTATTAATGGTTCATCAATTATTGGTTTTTTGTTTTGATTTTTAAATTTTAAATATTCTAACTCATACTTTTCATCAGTATGTGTACTGGCTTCGTTTTTGCTTGCTGCCACAGATTTTTTTTCCATGTTATCAAATTGCTTTTTTAACTTTTTAATTTTTTTTGCTACTTTGCCTACAACTTTGTTTTCAAATGATTCAAAAATGTTCGAAATATCTTCTGAAGCCTTAACTTGTTCCTCCTTTTGATTTGTAGTTACAGGGACAACAACCCAATTTGATGTAGCAACTATTTCTGTTTTTCTCTTTAGTGTTCTATTTTCGACAGGAGGATGTTTATTTGACATTTTAGGCTTTTTCTTGGCTGGTTCATTTAAAACATCATTGGAATCTGCAGTTTTTCCAGAATGATCATCATTTTCTTTGTGACCTATTTTATTAACACTCTCCTTTAAAAGTTTGAGTACACATTCTGTTTTATTCTGATTACCAGTCTCCGAGAAATCCTGATCAGATTCTGAACCACTAGCTTCTTGTCGTTTGAACATTTTGTTTTTAAGAAACTTTTTATAGCCAAAGTCAAATGCAGCATCTACATTATCTTTATCTGCTCTTCTCATCATCCAAGGATTTGCAGGATCTTGTGAAAGGGCTATATCTTGAATTTCTTCATTGTTATCAGCATCCTCATCAGAACTTTCTATGTCTACTGTTTTATGAGTAAGAGATTTACTGACTGCTAATTGCTCAGCTAATTGTTGTCTGACCTGAAAATGAAATTATGGTAAATAAAATATGTAAGCTTAAATGTGATAGAGCTCTGCAGCGGGTTCTGGCATCACTTACATTGAATATAACCACATCTTCACACATGCAATACTCAGAAAATTCTTACCTCTTTGTCATACTTTGCTCTCACTAGTTTGCTTTTGGCCCATTTTCCTGTATTTTTGTGCCGAAGTGTATGCCTCTCTAAAGCTCTAGCTTTTTCAAGTGCCTCCAGTTTCTTTAATGCTTCTTCAGGATTCTTACTTTGCAGTTCTTCAAATTCTTTTAACTGCTGTTTAAGCTTATCTTTTTTTAATATACTGGAAAAAGCAAAAAAAAAGAAACTGATCAAATATGAAGATGCAAAAGGACAAAGATATTCACAGCATTTTCTTAGCACATTCTAAAACAATTTCGCAAGTTCAAGATGTGTATTTGAAATATTACTTTATTAGCTGACTGCCTCATTGGTCTAGTGGTTGTAAACGCGATTGCTGATCATGAGGTTCCAGGTTTAATCCTAGCTCAGACCAAAATTAGTTATTGGGGTTTTGGTCAAGAAATTCTTAGTAGCAGCATGGAGTTTGAAAGTTGGCAGTGTTTCACCTCTGTATCTCGGTAAACTCCTGATCTCCCTACGGTCGTGTCGGATTTCCGTCAAGTACAAAAATTATTTTGTGAGACAAATATTGGCTTTTCACAAATATTATTAATGCAATCTTCATTTAGGAACAAACTATTAAATAATCTAAAAAAAATAAAAAAAATTTCTATAAACAATCATGTACATGAATAATCAAAGCAGTGGTACCTCACTAGTTAAGCATTAACCAAAAATTTTTACAGTATGCAAATAACAGGGGTTTACACAATTGTTAGTAGCAATTTAAAGTACTGCTTTTACCATGTTATCGGTTACAGCTTATTAAAGTCCACTGTTCAACATAGGCCTATCCCATATATTGCCTCATAGGGGTGGATATTTGCCATAGTTACTACACTTGGCAAGTGGGTTGGCACTGTTTGCCAACCGGTTATTTTTATTTTTAGACATTATTAGAAAGCCCTTCTTCTAATTTGTTTTCCTCTATCGCCTCTTAAGACGCCCATGAGATATACCATGTGCACAGTAGTAAAAGAAAATACTGTGACAAAGTCTGCATGTCTAAACATTATAATATTTTGAGGCCGTAAGTAAAGTTTGCCAACATGGACTGGATTTAAACAGCATACTGAGTAGTCAATATCCCCCTCAGAAATAAGAGAAGGCCTGTTCCCAAGAGTAAGACATATATTCACTGTAACTTTACTTTTGTGAATACCCATATTTATTTATTTCTACTATTCATTGTACACAAAAATACAGAATAACTAGTACATTATTTAGCTTTTTTTGTTTTTGGTGATTCTATTCTATTGACTAAATGACAATGAGAAGAAACATCCCCACCATCCAACATATTTGAAATAAGTGATATTTTTAATAATTTTAGATATTTTTTTACTATGGCGACATACTTCAAATACGTGCGACTTTTTTATTTATTTTTTTTTAACGTTTTTTATAAATTTTTTTAACTAACATATTACAATTACATTGCGCAAAAATGAATAGTAATACGCTAATAGCGTCGCATATGAAGGTGCAGGTTTGAGCTCGTCGCCTTCCCCACCTCCACCTCTCCGGGGATCGCCGCACACGCACCTACCAACCAGGTAGTCGCATTCGTCACTCGTTTGTAAATTGCTACTCTCGTGGTTAACATTATCGACTTGTTTACGACGCACAACGACCCTTGCAGTTTACCGGACTGTGAGAATATCTTTGTGATTTGCCTTGGCATGTTAAAGGAATTTGATTTTGAGAATGTTTTAGCACAATTGTGGATACAGCCGGTGTGTTGTGCCTGCGAAAAAAGCTCCAATTTTTTATTTCAGCGCCAATCTTACAGCCTTGACGAGTTTTGGAATCTTTTAAAACCTTTTATAATTGTGAGCAGTGATGGTTACATAATAGACATACTCGGTCCATTCCTGGGCTACAGCATCTGATGCTACCATTATGCAGTCATTGATAAATGAAGAAAATCCATTGCATTGGTTTTTAAACAGTGGCAATGTGAACAGTGATTACAGTAGAAAGGGGTTTAGAGCATTGGTGATATCCAGTCTTGTGGCTATGAAGCCCACATGCCACCTACAATAGACCTGAATGCTAGTCAGCTACCAACAGACCAGGCAAATAAGTCCCAATTGGTTACAATTTGCGGATGGGTTGTTGAGACTATCAACGGCAAGTTTGAAAATAGGTTTAGATTGTTGCGACAAAAGTATTTTAACAGTGCATTAAGTTATACATTCTGTGACTATAAAATCGCAGTGGCTATAATAAACGCCTAATATCGAGTCGCTGTTGACAACAGACTCGTCGCTGTTATCATAGATATATTTCATTCTAGAATGAACATACTCAATCATTTGCATGATTATGTGCAAATGAAAAATCTTAGCAGATAGAGAGTGCTTTTTGAAACCATGCAAGCAAATATCCCTAACTTTGAAGACTTCCCACGTTTATCTATGATGAAGTGTTTCTTACTGCACCGAACACTTTCGCGATGGCCTTTATAATATAGAATTATACTGTGATAATGAGTTAAACGATTTACACCCATGCAATATCCTGCTAAATAATGTTTGGCTAGTCAGAGTACAGATTCAGTCGCGCCATGTCAGTTAACATTTATTGTAGTGTAGATTTTAATTGGCCGGGATTTGGCTAACAGACATACTATTGCACATTGGTTACTGCACTTGCCTTATCGCACTGTGGGAAGTTATGCGCACATAGTATCCATTGTATGGTACATGGGATTAGGGCGTAACATTGACTTTAATGCACCAGCACAAATGCTTGATAATATTATAATAGATCACTTAATATAATTATTAGTATAGTAAAGAGCATGTCGAGCTTGACAGTTTAGACTAGCCTTGTTTTGTATGGCATGCAGTATAAATCAGTGCTTAACTTAAGCTAGTAGTGTATTGTCTGACATGCTTTTGGTTGTAGTAATGAGTTAATAGGTACATATATTATTTAAGCACTATTATTATTACTCAGTGATTTTAAGTATGAGAACCATGTAATTTTTTTTAATATAGAATTGTCTTTGTATATGTGAAATATGCTTTTTAGGTTGTGAAAAAAAATTTGTTTAAAAATAAACACATTTTTGCCAAAAAGTTTTTTTTTTATTATAAATAAACCCAATAGTTTTAGCAACAAACACAGGTAGTACGTAAGGCTTTTTTGGGTCCCAATGAACTAATTTACACATATTCCATGACTGTTGTAGGGTGGGAACAGGGTTCATACAAAATCCCCCATGTCCTTTTCATGATTTCAAATATGAATTTTTTTGCCTACTTTAGAATTTCTTTATTATCAATGTTTATTTAGCAAATATATTTTTTTTTATTTTATGTCTGAAATCAAATCGAGGAAAATTATTTCCACTTTATTTAGTTTCAAATCTCTTGTAAAGCATACATATTTAATCAAAATTTAATATGTACACAAATAACAGCAAATTAAATAATGGGTTAGATGATGGTTCAAATTACATATCTATTTATAGCTGTGTGGTGGCTTGTGTAAGAGTATCCACTACCCCATCTTTTCCCACAAGTTTCGTAACAGTCACATATGTGTTGGTGAGAGAAATGAAACTAAAAATAAAAAAAAACTGTGGTTAAAATGTATATAATTTTTGCCTATCATGTAATCTATGGGATAGGCCTATGTTCAACAGTGGACTTTTGATAGGCCTGTTTTAATATTTTATTAATATCTAGTGTTCACTATCCTTAGACTTAACAATTAAGGAAAATAGCAATGATTTCACAGGAAAAATATTAACTGTTACTACAAACCGATGGTATTTCTTGCTCTTTATTTTACTTTGTCTTTTGGCTTTAGCTGCTTGGTAAGATTGTTGAGCCCTTAGTTTCGCAAGCTGCTGTCTGTGTTCAAGCATTTCTTCATATGACATAGGATACAAAGGTTCTTCCTCCTCCTCTGGATCTTCAGCAGCAGGTGGATCTACTTCCTCTAATTCTTTTTCAAGTGGAGATTTTAACTTTAATTTTGACAAAAATTCCTGTGTTGGCTGAAGTTTAGTATTAACATTCTTTAAAGGAAATGTCACAAAATCTACTGTACGATTTCGGGCAACAACTGGATCCCATCTTCCTACTTTCTTCTTAGTTTGCTCATACCCAGTGGCTCTCTTTATTCGTTCAGCTTGAGGTTTCTCTAATGGCTTAGGCAGTATTTTAGACGACTTCTGACTTTCTTTTAATTTTTTACTTATTTTGACATGGTGAGCAGTATCCTCTAAAACTTTTACTATGTTGTTGAGGTTAAGCTTATTTGATATTTTTATCAGATTAAATTCTGTATTTAAATTTGTTGGCTCATTCCGTGTAGGTTCAGTTATATGTTGAGTTTTATCTAATTTAGAAACAGCACTTACTAAGCGATCATGTTCAGCAGATACAAATTCTACGTCTTCCGTTTCTTCCATTATTTTTCCGGAAAAATAACTAATAGCACAATGTGCACAGAAGACTATTACTGTCTACCACAGACTACTAAGAGGATACTACGCATCAGACAGGAATCTTAGAACAACCAATACGGAAGCAGTAGTTTAGAGTTTGACTTTTGTTTACTTCTAATTTTGAGGTATCAGGCAAAAGTACATCATTGATAAAGCCTCCTTACGTTACTTTTAAATTTTGTAGTTATAAGGCAAAAGTACATCATTGATAAAGCCTAATTTCATTCCCATACCTACAGCTATTCACCATTAAAAGTTGACAATTTTAAAATCTTTAGAACATATCGCACATTGAGAAGAAGAACGTCACTAAACAAAAAATGTAGTTTTGAGGAATAAGCATTTAAAGTATGAAAAAATGACACCATTGCAGTTTTTGACTTCGAAACTATTTTTTGATGCTGTTTTCACTAAAAATAATAGAAAACTATTTTAATATTATAATTTACTTTTTATTATTAATTTCTTTGACTTGTAATGTTGATTTTTTTATAAAAATTTGTTTAGTGTCATTCTTCTTTTTATTATTACTGCAGAACCAGTGACAAGTTGTAGTCATAAGAGTCACAAAAGCGATGTAATTTTTTTAAAATTACATTACTAATTTCAAATTAGTTGCGAAATATCGAAAAATAAAACAAAGGAATACATAGTTATGTATTTTTTATTGTCTGACAGTTATCTTTGGGAGTGTTAACTATTACTATCAATAGTAATGGTGACTAATTTTATGAATAATTATTCTAATTGTAAGCTTACCAAATCAGTCTCCGTAGTAAATAATCATTAATCTGTCGTTATTTATTAGAATATTAATATTATTTTACTTAAGTATTAGGAACATTATAGATCAAGTACTAAACTACCAATCTAAAAACTAAAAATAATAATTGAGTACCAAAACATTTTTTATAAAATCTATAAAAATCAATAGTCAAACTAAAGAACATTTACTGTTAGAACATAATTAAGGCATAAATGTGTAGCAAAATAAAGTATAACAAGTTACATAGCAAATCAAATAACATGAGATCAGTTAAAAATTGAAATCAATTAAGAACAAAATTGTAGAAAGAACAAGCATAGTAAAGTGGAATAGCACGCTTGCTAATAAGTTTCTTTAGGTCGGCTTTTTTAGCAGCAGATAAAGGTATTCTTGATGAATATAAT
Organism: Parnassius apollo; assembly: GCA_907164705.1. NCBI lineage: Eukaryota > Metazoa > Arthropoda > Insecta > Lepidoptera > Papilionidae > Parnassius > Parnassius apollo. Next base: position 2,399,185 of record CAJQZP010000333.1, on the reverse strand, counting down.
TGTTTTAACAGAGGTCTGGCCCGGCTTAATTTTTGCAAATTTATTTCTTAAAATGCATCTTGTAAATAAGAAGTTTTATAAAAAACTCTTATGCCATCAGACACATTTTCCGACATTTTAACTTTTAAAACTTTAATATCACTAGTCTTAACCTTTTCTCCTTCTTTATTTTTCACAAGTTTATATTCTTGTAGGCTCTTTATGTCATAAAATTCGTAATGACTCATTTCCTTTACTATATATTTATTTCCCCTTTTTTTTGCATCTCTTATAGCACTTACATACTGGTCTGGAACATAAATTGGTCCTGACCGTAGATTCTTTTTAATTTGTTTTTCAATCGTGGAATGTGCAGCATCTCCTTCATTCTGAGTATGCCCTTTTATCAAGAATTTATGCGTTATTGACCGAATTTTATCGAGATTCTTAACTGCATAAATGTACATAGAAAATACAAACTGGTTTTTCTGCTGCCCACCACAATTGTCACTGTAAAAAATGAAATCTAATGCCTCAGATGCAGCTGCTGTTTTATCTTGTAAATACTTTAAAACACAAGAGCCTATTTCATTGGCACCTCTGTCTCCTTCAACCTCAGTCCAAAAGAAACATTCAGTATGATCCTTTGCCAATTCACAAATTGTAAAATTTAAACAATTCAATCGGGATCTATATTAAAACTGACTCGCATTACCTTTAGGTACTTGTAGAACAGCTTGTAAATCGTAACAGGCTACTATGTTTTTTTCGCTTACGGCTTCCTTATCTTTCAATTTTTCTACTCGGCTTTTTTCTTTTTCTTGTAAATGAATTCTGTGTTCTTCTTCGAGCTTTTCCTTTTCTGAAGGTTGTGAATTTTGATATTTAATGCAGTCTCCACATTGGTCTTTCTTCGGAATATAAAAACTAATATTAAATTCTTCTTTAAAAAATTTTCGGTACGTGTGGATTTTAACATATGGCAGTCCGTTCTTTTCGCAATCATTTTTATAGTCTGTGTGTAAATCGGTTAGTGTTTTTCCTCCATCAATATATTCTCTGCTTGTTTGTTTCCTTAATAAATGACTTTCGATTCTAGGTATGCTATTTATGTGCTGTCGGACTCCATCTAACAATTCCACTGGTACTTGACGATGTTTGTTATGTTTACCTCGAAGTTCTGGTTCAACGATTCCTGACGAATTCAATTTTTCAATCACGGTGCGAATAGGTCTGTCATTTAATCCCAATGTATTTTTGAAAAAGACTTTGCAAACTTTAATTTTTTCCCCATCTATAGTGAAATAAAAAGAATGTTTAGGTTTTCTATTGCTATCAATTTTTTTTGTATTGGTATTTAGGCTTGATTTCCCTAATATGTCTGGATATAAATTCTCTTTGTTTAACTAGAGATCCCATGCTCCAGTATCGTTTAAAAATAATTTGACGCTGTTCCTCCGAAATCCTCTCCTTACATTTTTGTCGGCAACCATCACCGCAAGGATTTCCTATTTTTCTACAAGATTTAACAACATTTGAGGTAGATGTATATGATTGCCCTAAATTGCGCAATGTTTTTGCCAAGGCTTTTTTGTTTATTCCTCGTTTTCTTTTGCGTGTCTTTTTAGGAGAAGAGTTAGAATTTTGGCACTCCGCTGAACGAGAAGCAGACAAATAAGATTGTTGATGTGTAATTAATGAGGTGACAATTTTCTGTGCAAGAACTTTTAGTGGTAACGGTTCATTCGAGTTATGGAATTTTCGGACATCCGTTGAAATTTCTGTAGATAAATTTAAAGCACTTGGACTGATGTTAAGTAAATTTTCAGAAAGAGGGATGTGTCCAGAAATGTTATTTGTATTAATATTTGATTTTATGGAAGAAACTTCCTTAAAATGAGATGTGTAATCTTCTGAATCTGATGATACAGATTTTTCGGCTAATTGCATTGAGTTTGATGAAGTTTTTGGTTGAGGGGGGTAAGTATTTACAACCGGAGAACTATAGCGTTTTAATTTAGCTGGTGAAGGAACAAAATTACTATTTTTTTTACATTTTGAGGAATCAGACTCGGAATCTGAGCTAGAAGAATCTGAACTAGAATCTGAGCTGGAATCGGAGCTGGAATCGGAGCTGGTGTTAGAGTTGGATTTCGAAGTATTAGAAGACGACGACACAGAAGTTGATCTTGACGAGACGGATTTAATTGGACACTTTGTTTCTTCCAAAGATTTGATTGGCTGAGAGAGGTAAGTTTTATGTTGTTTTTGTTTATTTTGTCGCTTGAAATCATCGTCTGAAGACGAACTGTCAGCTATAGATGGGGGTATATACTCCCTATCATCATCGGAAGCAGGCGAAAAACCTTGATCAGACTTTTCATCAAAAGTGTAGGATAATCCTTTTTCACGTAAACTTTGGTGTACATTGTAAGCACGTTCATTTAAAGATATGTTTCTTTTTGAAGTAGAAGGTACAACTTGATTTTCTATCGGTTCTTTCTGGTCGGTTGGGCTTACTGGTAATAAATTTTCTTTTTCTACTTCGCTATTTGTTGAGCTATTTTTTTGGAGATCTTTAATAATTTCTTTTAATGCTAGACTTCTGGAATTTGGTAGTGGCATTTTGACTGAAATAGAGGAGAAAAAATATTAAAACCATATCAATATTGTGTAGTTAAACAAAATGTGGCTTTATGTCTTAAAGTTTTTTGTATTATCTTCAAATGATGACGTGAATAACTGTTGCTTCCAGCAATATGTCGATATGATACTGTTTTTTTTTTACAAAAAAACTAACTTAAATAAAATAAACTTCAATTTAAAACGACAATCTTCAAAAAAGTACAACAACTAATTTTATACTATTTGCTACTTAATTGTAGGCACTAAACGAAATATGACTCCTTTACTTTCAATCAAAAACTTAATTTCTAGTTTGGTATTATATGAATACTGACATTTAATGCAAAATGTCATAAAGATTTTAAAAAAACATATCAATATTAAAACAATAATGTATTTATACTCAAAATGACACTATGTAACTTTGTATTTCGACACTTTGTGGTGTACTAAATTGATAGAATATCGACACTATTCATATAAAGACGTTATTACTTCAAGCAATCTTAAAAACTTACCAAAAAGTTTTACTACACAACGACACTATCCAAACAACAACGTTATTCTTCGTAGGCCCTGTAGTGATACGCGTCGTGTCTCTGTCACTACTAAAAAAAATGCCGCTCTTTCTTGTCCTAAAGCGTGCCGCCCCGCCAGAAAACCATAACGTCACTACGCTATCTAGCCACAATTAGAGGAACTACGACAAAACGAGTCTTTGCAATACAGAGATTGTTTTTTGAATAAAAAAGATGGCGTTTTAATGTAAAATTACCTTAGTTTTGTTTAGTGACGTTCTTCTTCTCAATGTGCGATATAATACAAAAATAAAACAACTTATATATTAGTTATTCAAGTTTTTATTTCTTTTTCTTTTTAAATTATTTATAAACTTTATCTAGCATTTGCGACAATTGGTTACGTTATTTTAATCTCACAATATCAAATTCTTTTAAGATTTTAGTAATGTTACACCAGTTCCATTTCCGTTCCAATATTTGGATTTCCATATGATTTTTTTTTAAAATTTCATAAGAATTTGGTTTCACTTCCAAATATTAGTTTGTTTCTTTTACAACGGTTGAAATATACCTCACTGCATATTCTGAGGGATAGGTTGATTTTTGTTTTTATTTTAAGTATCTATACTCTCTGTGAGAAATCCATTGGTGGACTGACGACTGAATTTTTTAGAGGACATAATACACTCCTTGTCCTCTTTATTAACAAATCTAATTACTCTATTTTTTTTAATGGAATTAGTCAAAAGGGTTTCGTGCTCTGATGAATTCGTTACAGCTTGCTTTAAGGGCTTCACTTTGTTTCTCCGTCTAAGAGCTGTTTCCTTACATGAATCAAATAAGTCCTCGAAAAATGACAAAGCTTCTGAAGTATTTTTGACGTCGAGTTTACAGGTTTTCTATCAGCTTAGCGAGCTGTAACATAAAAATAAATATAGTGTTAGCCATAGAAACCCTAAATTAATGTTATTTGTTTCTCTTTTATTCTTATATATTTTTTTTACTTTTTATAAGCCGGTGCTTGACCACAATCCCACCTGGCAGTAAGTGGTGATGCAGCCTTAGATAGTAAATCGCACTGTCTTAGCGTAACAAAACCCTATTCACTCTTGCCTTGAAGACGCCCAGATTGTATTCGGATGGAAAGATAGACGCTGGCAAATTATTCCACTCCTTTGCTGTATGCATTAAAAAATTCGAAGTAAACCGTTTGGTACTAATGCGTGGAATATCAACAACAAAGGGGTAAAGACCCGCCGACCGCCTGGTCGTCCGATGGTGAAAAGGAGAAGAAGGAATTAAAGCGTGCAATTCCTACGCACAAAATGCATCCTATAGAATACTGAGGGTTTATAATAGGATTATATTGCCTAAATCTATGCGCAAGTACAGGTGCACTCTCTATTTCCTCACTCTCAATCCGATGGAACAGTAAACTGACACGACCGGAGAGAGACCAGGCACAGGATCAACGCCTTTACGAGTTTTCCGAGGCATGGTGGTAAGACACCGCCAACTTCTTGACTCCAGGCAGCTACTGAAAATTTCTTGACAGAAAACGCAACAATTGGTTTTTGGCCCGACCTGAGATCGATCCCAGGACCTCATGATCAGCAGTCACACTACTACAACCACTAGACCAACAAAGCAGTCAATCCTACATAATACAGCTTATAAGTATCCATGCAACCTTATATAAAAATAATCTCCTTCTCTATAGTTTTTCCTGGAACAGATCTCTGTTTAGTATTAAGGCCCGCTAATTGTACATTTAGTATATAGTTTGTTGTCAGTGTTTATGTAATATAATATTGTATGCAATAAAAAGTATAAAAAAGTAAAATAAATATCAGCTTTCTACATTTACATCCTCTGCTGGATTTAGGACTTTATAAATCAGTGAATATTTTTCTATTGGTAGGCGCACATCTGTAAGCAAATCGTAAGACGGCCCCCCCACTAAGGTGATGACCTGATAAGACATGCCGGAATGTGATGTGTGCACATGGGTGAGTTCTGTGTATAACGACATTTCAGGTGAGGCCTATGTTCAGCAGTGGACTTTTGAAGAGGCTATAATAATGAAGATGATACAATATTTCAATGTGCCTATAGCCACAATACACTCTCCATCATCTAGTTGTGAGATTTTTGGTTCTGCAAATGTAAATGGATTACCTACAGAAGTAGATTGCACTATTTATTAGTAAGCAGGGCTCACTTCATGCAGGTGATGTTGGAATTTGGTAAAGTTTGATAGATTTCCCCATATTGTAAATTAAAATAAAATAATATTTAAATCAACAGACTTACAAAATTTTGATGTGTATGCCAAGGCTCCTGCAACAGTTTTGCTTAACACACAACTGCAGTTTCTCACCTGAAAAACCAAATGTTAATATTAATTAATTTGGCTTTATTCCAAAGATGTATTCTATTGTATGTATATATTTATTTTCTTACATTGGTAAGCTTACCTTCATTTTTTTATTTTCTGAGGAATGACATGTTCATCATTTAACTTATGCGGCAAATATATTTCTGCATGTTTGTAGTCTGTTAAATAAACACCTACAATATCATCCCATTTTGATGTTTTCCCATTCAATACTATATTTTTGTAAAGAAAATTATTTCTTAGACCATTAATGAGGTGAGGGGGATCAAATATGTTATTAATCTTTTGACTTCTTGTGATTGTGTCATCTGAAATGAAAACAAAAATTTGGTTAATAGGCAATCAAAAGTATAAAAATACATTACTAATAATTTTAGCACTTTATTAAAAACTTTAATTTGTGGTTTTAAACCTTTCATTTAATTATCTTACCAGTATTTTCATTTGCCAATATTTGTGTTTTTTTCTTGTCTTTCTTCAACTTATTAATGGCTGACTGAATTGATGTTCCCTGATCTGATACCAGAGCCACAGGAATTAATCTTATATATATATCTATATTTATATCTCTTCTATATTTTTTAATATAAGTGCAGGTCTAGTTCCTGACAAAAATAAAAGGCAATGGGCTGTTGCCATTTGTGTATAGTACCTCAAATGAGGAACATTAAGGCATGGTCGACATAGTCACAGTAACTGTGACTCTGAGTAGACAGTAACTCTACAAGTCCACAGATATTGTAACTGTATTTGTCATATGTAAGACCTGGCTCTATCGAAACTTCACCAAATATTAGCGAGCAATATTTTTTCGATTCTTGCCGATTTGCAACCTAGGAATAAAAACATAAGGTAATTAACTGAACATAATAATATACTATTTGTGAAGAATTTATGAAGATTTTTACAATTATTATATTTACCAGTTTTGTCATGATGTAGACACTGCTGTTTGTCCTATCATTTCAATATGTTTATAGATGGATGGTGGTTCATTGATATCTGGAAACAAATATGTATACTTTTTATAGTTAACAGTGAACAGCAGGCCCATTCCCAAAATTTTATGCCATCAAAATGATAGTCACTTGGTAGCACATTGTGTGGTATACTATATAGCTTTTTTAAGAGCATGAAAACAATGTATCTAGCAAATAATACAAATGATATTAAATTAGATCGATAAGGTAATTAACTGAACATAATAATATACTATTTGTGAAGAATTTATGAAGATTTTTACAATTATTATATTTACCAGTTTTGTCATGATGTAGACACTGCTGTTTGTCCTATCATTTCAAAATGTTTATAGATGGATGGTGGTTCATTGATATCTGGAAACAAATATGTATACTTTTTATAGTTAACAGTGAACAGCAGGCCCATTCCCAAAATTTTATGCCATCAAAATGATAGTCACTTGGTAGCACATTGTGTGGTATACTATATAGCTTTTTTAAGAGCATGAAAACACAATGTATCTAGCAAATAATACAAATGATATTAAATTAGATCGTTTAGTGTGATTGCCAAGTCAATCTATTTACTTAAAACATAAAAGGTTTTTAATATTGATATGGCCAACATAAGATGTTAGGTTGGCTAATTACGCAATAACTTAAGACAGAAGGACCCTAAGTAAGTAAGGACTGAATAAATTAACCGACTTGGTTCACACAACTTTTTACGGTAGAAGAACTGAGTTACAAGACTTGATTTCTTTTACATGTTATGTTTTTGATGGCATCTCATTTCTTTTTGTATATAGCGCTACTTTTTTCCTTTCCGGTACCATCTACTTCTTGAATACCAACAAAGTACCCATCTACACCTATTATTCCATTATATTATACATATACAGGTACACTGATTGTTTTACTGCAAATGTAATTTTGTAATCCTTTATTTATATGGGATTACAAAGTTATTTATGCAGTTAATGTATCTAGAAAACTGGACCAAAATTGCAAAAAAATTAAATTTTTATAAAAAAATAAGTTATATAAGATACTTTCTTATTCAGGGAAACAATCTTGATCTAAAGATGTTACTGACATAAGACTAACAAATATTAGTTGATAATGTCTTAAAATTGTTTACTTAAATATCAGAAAATTACAAAGCTGCTTTACTTTCTATAATACAAAGACTTAGGTGACACTTATAGTAGTTGTTGCTAAATAAATAATTTGACTATTTATTTAGCAACAACCGTTGTTGTTAAATAAATAAAAACATTTTAGAACACTGACTATTCATTTCAAACAGTTATTATTTTACCTTTTTGTAGACTTTTTTGTCAATTATTGTTAAAAAGGACTTAGTCGCTAAGCTACCACATCATCCCATTCTGACTACAATTACTTAATCACTACAATCAAATACAAAATGTATTAAAGTAACAATGGTTATGTGCATTCTGACCACAATTACTTAATCACTACAATCAAATACAAAATTTATTAAAGTAACAATGGTTATGTGCAATAAACACAACTATAAATATTCACACCTGAGGAATAAGTGGAAATATAAATAGTCACACCTATTCCATACACAGAAACAAGTCTGCTAGCTTGACCAGCATTTTAGCCTCCTTTGACATTGGATAAGCCAAAATACTGTTCAAGGTGCCAAAGTGAAAATTCCTATCACTACCAAAACATTCTCATGGCTTCATTCAAGACACATTCCATCAAAATATGTTGGAAATTTTCAACTATTCCGCACATGTCACGATTTGGTGTTGGCACATTTTTCATTAAAAAACAAACTTGTTCGATGGAATATGTAATCCAAGAATAGGTCTTATGTAGTTTCTTTTTAGTGGACAATTATCTATTCACAAATTACAGGTTATTTGTGGCTGAATTGTTCAATGCCACATACTCTTCAACAGACTGACAGTTACATGTAATAACTTGGCAGATGGCAACCTTTGAATAATAATGTTGATATTGCAATTTTAAGATTGATTTTATTATATCATAGGCAATCTGTTCTACTCTCACTTGAGAGGCACAGCCACAACCTATAAAAACATCAATACATAATGGAATTTAGTTAGATAATCAAAATTAGGAAAGAATTATTTCAGTGATATTGACAGATTATTCTGCAAGCGCCTTACAATTGTGATGGAGAGTTATGCAGAATTATACTAAAAATACAAGATCAAGCAAATGTCCCTAATAGAAAAATAAGTAGATTACCATAGTTGTCCATTTCCAGAGCAGGTATTCCAGTATTTATTTTGTCAGCCGTAGATAAGGTGGTAAGGCAAAATAGTGAAGAAGCAAACTACCGGTAACAAATCTCGACCCGAAGTGCTTATGATACACAAAAAATTATGTAGCTCTTCTGCATTGAGCTGCTTTTTTCACAATTTATTTTTTCCACACACTTGAGTCTTACCTCAGTCTTTGGAAAACAATGTAATTTACATTATGACGCTTGCTTTTGCAATGCGAAACACAACAAGCATTCTTCATGATGAGTACACAATTTTTAACGTGAGAGGATAAGCATGGAATTTTAACACTTCAAAGTAATTTCATTCGATCAAATCCAAATTTCCAAAACTCCAACAAACTGTAATGAAATTGAAAATTTGAAATAATGAATACAGAGTATCTTTGTATAAACCACAGAGTACTTTTTTATAAATAGGAAGTATAAACTGAAAATAATGAAAGGAGTATCCTGTTCCTATACTATATCCTCTTAATGGTCTCTGTTCTCTGTGAATAAAAGTTATGGAAGTTTGGAACTCAATCTGTGGTAATAAGAAATGTCATTTTCCAAACTACCGGTTTGAATCTATGGTTGAAAATAAGGGCTAATTTTATTGTTCTAAGATTCTATGCCGTGCTGTCTACTGAGACAATGTACGAAATGTGTCAATTATTGTTTCAGAACAAACTATTAAATATTTCAATACACTCCTATTTTCTATGCTCAAAGAGTCAAAGCAAAAGATTTCAGTTTATACAAAGGTACTCTGTGGTCAAAGACACACTCACGCATTCAACTTTTGTGCTCAATCTGTCAATCTCAATGCTCATGTCACGTCAGTACATTAGCATTTTTTTATTAATTGGCTTAACTGCTCTGGGTTCTAGCCCTTCTGAGAATATCATTTCTTTCGGAATCTTCATTTTTATATTCTTTTTCTTCACAATATGCTGATGCGTCACATTGCGAAGCCCTTGGGAGATTTTTAGGATTGAGAAGAGGATTCCTTGGCAGGATCATTACGTATTAGATGTTCTTAGAGGGTGGACGTGTTGTTGGTTGTAGTCCATTACTAATTCTGAAAAGTGGCCCAGCTGTGTGTTATTTCATAGATCAAAGGATTTTACAGAATTGGTACTTCGTAATGTTGCGGTTGCCAGACAAGCTTTACAGTTCCAACCCTGACATCAATAAATCAGGTGAGCCAAGCAGTATGACTACTCGAAACACGATAGTGACTTCTCAGAGACTCTCAAAACTTTTACCTCAGAGATACGTAGTACTTTGCATGACTGGAAAAAGGAAGTTCAAGACGAAGTATCCGGAATTAAAAACAATTTGGACCTTGTATTAAAAACTGATCTTGAGAAATTAAATGCATCCTTCGCTGAAATAAAGTCGGAAATAAGCAATGTTCGTAACATAACGAAATCACAAAATTAAAAGGTCAGTCCGATCTCTTAACTTAAAGCACAATAAGGTAATGAAGCAAATGATTTCTCTAGAAAACTCTGTACAGTTCAATAGCAACCAATGTGACAACGTCCAAAAGAAAACGGAATTATTAGCCGTTAATAAAAAATCAATTGAATCACTCGAATCAAAATTGAATTTATTGACTAATGAAAACAGACAATTACAATTGGAAATTAACAAAAATAATCAAAGAGACCGTTTGTTGAACTTAAAGATCGTCGGAGTCCCTGAAATCAAGGATGAAGATTTAAGTAAAATAATTCTATCCGTTGCTAACCACTTTAACGTAAATATTTCCGCTGATGATGTCATAGAAGTCAATCGTGTCGCACCGAAAGTCAAACAACAAGGCCGTCCAAAAACCATAGTTGCAAAATTAAAATCCCGTCTCTTGAAGGACAACATAATCTCGGGTATTCGAAACAATCGACTTACCACCAAAGATCTTGGCATTTATGGTAGCGTACGTCCTGTATACGTCAATGAGCATCTTATATACTGCAATAAGCTTTTGCTAAAGAAATGTAGGGAGCCAGCGAAACTTAAGCAGTATCAATATGTGTGGACAAAAAACGGGAGGATCTACGTAAGGAAGAACGACACGTCTCCGGCTTTGCATATATCACAGGAAAGAGACATTTTAAAATTAATTTAATCTTACTTTGCATTTTCTTTTATTCTCTTTTTAAAGATATTATATTGCTTAACAAAATCAACTCAAATATTGTTAAAACAATTTACTGGTCTCTCTAGATAGTTTTTTTCTTTATGAGTTTTATGTTGTTGGTTTCTTGAGTGTTTTTTGGGAGTTTTTGTTTTTTTTTTTGTCTATTCAAGTATTCTTCTTCTATATTATTATAAAACACAATATTTACATATTTAATATTAATTTATTAATCTATCAACAATACTTAACACGTCTATATTGTTACATTCGCAAATATTTATATATCGTTTTAATTATTGCACTGCGTCATCATAAGCTCTCACCCTTTTAGGTTGACTCGGCTATATTACTGAAGTCGCTTGAGGATTTATTGTGTTATCGCCTATTCATAATTTTTGTACTCTACCCTCTAACGCAAAAAATCAAGTCACTATTAATTAGCAACTGCCGAAGTGAAAGACCGTTGTTCATGTTATTTGAGTTTAAGGTTAACTTTGCTGTTTTTACATACTATTAAAGCTCTTACGTATTAGTAATAATTTCATACTGTAGGATAAATTATGTCGATGTTTTATGAATGTATATTGTATGAATAGGTATGATAATTTAGGTAAATTAAACAAATATTTTATTATTAACTATGTGTTGCGAATGTACGAAGTATAAAGGTGAATGTGATTGTATTTGTAATACGGTTTTGCAGCGTAACATTATTCCATTTCTGGAAATAGATGGAAATAAATACTTTAACAAATTATTATTTATTTTACACTGTGTAGCTTTAATTTACTATAAATTGTGCACAATTGGATATATATTTCTTGTGATTAGTAACTGCAAATAGTTTAAGCTGTTATTACCAGAATGTTCGTGGTCTTAGGACTAAATGTCTTTAACTTCGTCTAAGCATTTTGGCGAACGGTTACGACGTAATAATTTTGATGGAATCATGGCTACACAGTGGTATTTTTGACGGTGAGCTATGTGATGATAGATAAGACGTATTCAGGGCTGACAGAAATTTGTGTACAAGTAATAAAAATACCGGTGGTGGAGTTTTAATACTAACGCGACGCACACTGGGCGCCATGCGTCGTGACCTCGGCATATGCGGTCCTACAGAGCTGTTGTGGATAACTATTCCTTTGGTTGCGTGCGCTTCAAGCACCAACTTGCATATTTGCGTGACATATATTGCCCCTGACGCTCGTCAAATGCCATGGGATCTCATTATTATTAGACAAAAAAATAACAGTATTATTGAACTTTGCCAAAATGATAATTTTGTACCTAATATTAGGAGGATGGAAGTATTTACATTTCACGGGTAAAGACAATTTAATACTTTAAAAAATCATGCTGGTAACATGTTGGATCTTGAATTTTCTAATTTGCCTGTAAATATCATCCCCGCATGTGCACCGCTTTTCAAAGAGGATCGCGCACATCCTTCTTTCTATTTTATAGTTTTGGAATTAAGTATTACTCCTCTACGAGAAACAGCTGCACCGAGGCGAAATTTCAGGAGTGCTGATTATGATAGCATTAACATGTATCTTTTGGAACAGGACTGGCGTTCTCTTTTGTGTACAGGCACTGTAGACGAGAGGCTACAGACACTTTTATAAGCTACTGGATAGTTGTGTTCGTTTATATGTGCCTTTTGGTAATAACACAGGGAGGCGGTCTTATAGTAATCTTATAGACAATGCTTTCAACTCATTCTTCCAGGGTGCTTTTGGTGTACCTAGTAATAATTACATATCTCCACACACGAAATCAATGTGTACTGACATAGTTTCTAATATACAAACAAACACTAGAATAGTCGAAAAAATGTTGAAAACTTTGGACACGAACAAAGGTGCCGATAGTGATGGGTTACCCTCTTTATTTTCGTCACGATGTGCTAAATCACTTGCTCTCCCCTTGAGTCTTTATTTAACCGCTACCTACGTGAAGGAATCTTTCCGCATAAATAGAAATGTGCACATATAGTCCCGGTACGAAAGAAGGGTTCACGAACTGATATAAAAAATTATAGAGGTATTTCTATTTTAAGCACAGCAGCTAAAATCCTTGTACGAGTAGTATATAACGTAATTTACTCTACGCTTTCACGCTCCATCCCCAAACTGCAGAATGGTTTTTTGCAAAGGCGATCCACCACTACTAACTTGGCAAGTTTTTCTGTTTTGTCCTTGAGAATATGGATCAAGGTGGGCAGGCTGATGTGATTTACACTGACTTTGAAAAAGCTTTCAACCGTGTGGATCACGTGATCCTGCTCAACAAGTTACAAACCTTAGGTATTCACGATGACTTGCTCCGGTGGACTAAATCATATCTCACAAATCGCTCGCAGGCAGTCGTAATAGGTGGTTACCGCTCGAGCTACATAAACATAACTACAGTAGTTCCCCAAGGCACTCATTTACGTCCACTTTTTTTGACATCTTTGCGAAATCTAAAATTGTGTTTAGGCATGACATCATGAAAACCATTAACCCTTAAGGTACCGTGGACATGTTAACACGTCCACGTTTTGTGACCGCTGAGTACCGAGGACATGTATACATGTCCGCATTACGTGCTGCTATTTTCGTCATTAATTGATATAAAAATACAGTATATTTTCGATTGAACACTATTTCATTCGATTGTGAACGAACTAAAGAATATTCTGAAGAATTATATTCACTCGGTTACATAGACAAAATCAAATATAACAGCCATTCGCCTTTGCATACCGGTACGGTTAGTTGCGTAATCGTTGAAGTTTTGTGATTGTGATTTTAGTTGGATTTTCTTTCAAAAAAACTGTAAGTAATGTTATTTATCTTTACTACGTAATGTTTTTGAATGATTTAAGTTACAACAACAGTAACTTTTTATGTTTCAATTGATAAAAAAGTAGAAATATAAAACCTCTACGCGAACAATTCATAACGGTCAAGATTTCTAATAAGATTCTAATAAAATAATAATAGTATATTTCTTATTGGAATACCACAGTAAATACTTTGACTAGGAATTGCTAAATGTTATATCTATATGATTGTATAAGAAAAATAAAGGAAGACGATATAAAATATATACACAAAAAGTAAATAGTAAAGTAAAAAAGTAAGTGTAAACTCATTTTCAAAGCAAGCGCTAACTGTCTATTGTCGAATTTTTAGCAAATGTTTGCAAGTGAAAAAGTAGAATTATTATAAATATTACATGCATAATTTCGGTTCGTTTAGGAAGAATATGTTGTATTGATTGTAAGGACATAAAAATAAAATAAAAACTTACGATGTTTCATTCATAAAATAAAATTTATCGTCAGTAAGTACACTTTATCAAGATCGGTTAGAAACAAAGAGCTGTACAAAGTAAAATAAACATTTATATGTTATGGTTATTGTTTCTACTTATCAAAAATCTTATCGGCTTCAAATAACTGTAACTAAAACCTCTTTAAACATAAACGAAAGGTCGTGAGAAACATAAGTGTTTATAACAAGTGCCGCCAGCTGAGGTGACGACAGAGGCCCCGGTACAAAGCTCTGTTTTTTGTTATGGCGGGCGCGGCAAGGGAAAGGTTAAGGAGCATAGCAGTTGCAGTTAAAACCACATATTCTCTTTTTTTTAATATGTATTTTTCTGTCAGTAAAATTAATCAAAATAAGTTATTTTACTTATACTTAATTACTTTTATTATGTTATATATATATATATATATATATATATATATATATATATATATATATATATATATATATATATATATGAAATAGTGTGTAACACGATAAACCAAAATTGTGTGGGAAATAACAGGATAGTGTTAATTATTAAAAAATGGTAAAAATGTGAGAGCTGATGTTCAACTTGCTCTCTTGCTTGCGCAATTTATTGTTATCAATAATAGGACAGCGTAACGCTCTATACATTCAGCATAAAGTAATTACAGTTTGACCATACTGCAGTGTGTCCCCGTCACAATTACACACCGGCGCAATGTGAAGGACACAACTACATGATTGTTGGAGCGGAAAACCTAGTGGTTGTTTTTATGGTGAGGCAGCACCACTGTCCCCATTTGACAAGGGTTCAGTCGAGCTACCGCATATTGTTTCCATTGTAATGAAAGAGATCTAAGACCACGCACTTTTAATTTTGCACTACAACTTTATTCTACACTTCCTATTATGAGACTCACAAATAATACTTGCAAAGTTTTACCAGGAAAATAGAACTACACTGACGAGCGCTGGAACTGAAGTGATTCTGTTGCCGCGTTCATTCAATAAGGAAAACGTAATAACGACTTAGGTGTGCTCTGATTGGTCGACGATTTGATTGGTCAATACTTGACTAAACAATAACTTTTTATTGAATTCATTAGGTTACTTAAGCAATTTCAATTATCAGGATTATTAATCAAATCGACAATTATTTATTCTACGATTTAAAACCATATTTGAGTTAAAAGTTGATAATGGAATAAATAGTTGTTTTACCAGGAATTAGTGGTCAATAAAGAGATTTGTAAACCAAAAGAGTTTTAAAGAACTAGCTAGTTACATGTTATGTTTCTGATAAATTGCTCTTATTAAATTGTAGTATTAATAATTATACACCGTTGATTATTATAATCAATTAAAAGACAATGCAAAGCTTATGCTTTGTCAACCGATGATGTACTTGCTCCGACATATATATATATATATATATATATATATATATATATATATATATATATATATATATATATAATCGGAATCTCTGAAACGGCTCCAACGATTTTCATAAAATTTAGTGTCCAGGGAGTTTCAGTTTCACACGGGCTGCGATTATGCCGGTCCTATCGCATACACTCCAGTACGTCGTCGTGGTGTACGCAGCGAGAAGGCGTACTTATGCATTTTCACATGCCTCACGACTCGAGCTGTGCATATAGAAATCGCTACAGATCTTAGTAGTTCTAGTTTCCTCGCCGCGCTTAAACGTTTCCTCTCTAGACGAGGACCGATTCAGTTTTTATATTCGGATAATGGAACGAATTTTAAAGGTGCCGCTTCGTACCTTCGCGATCTCTATAAATTTCTAAACGTTGAATACCGCCCAAAGCTTGATGCAAGAGTGTGCTGAGAATCGTATGACATGGAAGTTCATCTGTCCCAACTTTCCTCATTTTGGAGGCGCCTGGGAGAGCATGGTCAAGGTCGTAAAAATGCATCTGTTCCGAGTTATCGAACATCAGTTACTTTCATACGAAGAGCTTAATACTGTTCTTGCGCAAATTGAATGCTTGCTAAGCTCGCGGCCCTTGACAGTATTAAGTTCTGATCCAGCAGAGCCTTCAGTTCTTACTCCGAGTCATTTTTGAATACCGCACTTTTATTGTCATTACCCGCACCCGAAGTCAAATCTGACTCTACCAGTCTGTTACACAGGCATTCTTTACTGGATAAATTAGTTCAGTCATTGATGTCATGGATTGGTGGAGGACGGAATACCTTCACGGATTACAAGTTCGTCAGAAGTGTAACACCCCGTCTACGGCTATCGTACCAGGCACGGTTGTAATTGTGATAAATGATAAAGAAGTTCGAGTAGTGACCGTGAGAACTACTAAGGGAACATACCTCCGTCCTGTTGTTCGTATCTGCCCTCTCCCAAAACAATAAATCACGATTATTTTAATTATAATTATTTATCTAAATTAGGAATTAAGTTTATATTTATATATATTAAAAAGGCGTTAAACCGCAATATTATATTTATGTATACATTTTCTCGCTTACCAAGTAAGGTTAGTAGATGAGACATGCGCATTGAGCGCATCCTCTTCACTTTGACTATTTAAGGGCGGGAGGAAATGGTAACGCCAGTTAACAATCTACTTTATCAACATGATATTACATATCGCATCGAGTTCGTCCTAAGTTATATCTACTTTATCAACATAATGAAATGACTAGTGCATATTTGATTCCTCCCCTTCCTTTTCCTATCGCACGCGCTGCTGCCGAGGTGAACAAAAGGATCTCGGCGCGCGTCATTAAGTGACATTACGTTCTCCGCAACGCACGGCCAGCCGTCGCGTCTTAGATATATTAACCGCAAACCGCGCAGGACGAACATTGAGTTCTCCTGTTTATGTTTAATATTCACCGCATCAGACATTGTGTCTTTGTAACTCATAAAAGTGTGAGACGCCCCCGTAAGGGCAAAGGTCGAGAGTGTGGGACTTCACGAAACTGTTCCGAGAGTGCGTGGCGGGCCCGCTGTGTAGCAGACACTCCAGGAGGAAGGCGAGGCAGCCCTCATCAGGTCAGTGCGTGCTATCCCACCTACTTATTTACCCCTTTGTCGTATGCACCAAAAAATTACAGTCCACTAAATATTTAACGAAGATACCTTAAGTTACTGGCGTCTCCAATACTGATGAATAATATTTTTTGATGTTATTGACATAATAGACAAAACTGAACTGGTTATTTGAATAAAAAATCATGAGTGCAATTAGTTTAATTAATATTTTCGTATTTTTAAAAAAAAATATTTAAAAAAAGGGCTCTAAATAATAGATTTCCTCACAAAAGGAGGGAACTTGAAAAAAAATGGAAAAAAAATCGGACCGAAGACAGGACGCAAACCAAGGCATAACGATTTCACGACCGCTCGATATCTACTTAAGCCATTACGATCATTAACACGGTGTCAAAATAAACCTTCTTATATTGTAGCAGTTTTTCATTGCCTGAAAACACGGACAAAAAGACATTTTCTAAAAATAAATTCTAGCTAGATCGATTTATTGCCCCTGAAACTGCCTAGACACTAAATTTTATGAAAATCGTTGGAGCCGTTTCAGAGATTCCGATTATATATATATATACATATATATATATATATATATATATATATATATATATATATATATATATATATATATATATATATATATGTATATTGGTGGACGCGGAATTGGACGCGGATTGGTGGTGGAGGAATCTCTGAAACGGCTCCAACGATTATAATTGTCGCAATGTGTTTAGTGCATTTCTTCGTAGAAAGAAGGCGGAACAGATGCATTTTTACGACCTTGACCATGCTCTCCCAGGTGCCTCTAAAATGAGGAGAGTTGGGACAGATGAACTTCCATGTTATACGTTTCTCAGCACACTCTTGCTCAAGCTTTGGGCGGTATTCAACGTTTAGAAATTTATAGAGATCGCGAAGGTACGAAGCGGCACCTTTAAAATTCGTTCCATTATCCGAATATAAAAACTGAATCGGTCCTCGTCTAGAGAGGAAACGTTTAAGCGCGGCGAGGAAACTAGACCTACTAAGATCTGTAGCGATTTCTATATGCACAGCTCGAGTCGTGAGGCAAAGTAACTTTGTCAATAGAATAAACACTTAAAATTGCAATTAACAATTTAATTGGTGCCGGCGGGGATCGAACCCGGGTACTGTGAAATTTACAGCTTGCGCTAACCATCTGAGCTACCACGGCTTAATCATATATACACACACACACACAATATTTAAATATAATTTGTTAACACTAAATCATACACACGTAAGAAAATAACAGAAAGAAAAGTAACTTAGTCAATAGAATAAACACTTACATCCATGGCCTTTGATGCGTTGAAGTAACACAAATGTAGTATTCATAGATCCACTGCAGTCAAACGACCATACACTAACTCCATGACTGCACTTGCTTGGTCTCATATAGTACCAGTAAGTAATAATTCTAATCTAAAGAATTTCTGCAGTGGAATTGATAGTAACTTTATGCGTCAACAAGCTTATCTCACATTTCGTTGCTTATCTCAACATTACTTCGTGTCGCGTCTTGTTCAGTGTATTGATGACTCAAATACGTTTTGTATAACACAAAATAATGCAATTTAATACTTAGAAATCACTATAATTGATCATTCCTATGTTAGTCATTGAGTAGATTGTACTGTAATAATCTACTAATAGCAGTTATATCATGGATACACTAGATGTACAACAACACCTGAAAAAGATCCACCCCAGTCTAGAAAATAATGTTTATGCTGCCAATAGACTGCCCATGTACACCCACGTGCCAACGTATATAATATGCAATTTGGATACAGATGATAAACCAGGGTCACATTGGATAGCTTTATATATCGATACGAATGACGTCGTTCAATATTTTGATTCATACGGACGAGCACCTGTACGATATCATCTAGAGTTTATAAAAAGGAATTGTAAAAGATGGAACTGGAATGTTGATAGGATTCAGAATGAGTGAACTTCAGTTTGTGGCGAATATTGCTTAATACATATAAACACTCACGCCTGTCACCCAGAGGGGTAGGCAGAGATTACGGACTTCCATTTGGCACGATCCTGACATACCTCTTTCACCTCCTTTACATCCATATATCTACGCATACATGCTCGTCGGTTAAGGGTACTTCTAACGTGGCCCATTTTCAAAATATCGCCAATTTGGTCGACAAACTTTTTTCTAGGGCGTCCCTTCCCGACTCGGCCGTTCACATCTGCCATATAAATTTGCTTTGTCACTCTTTCATCATTCATTCTTTCTACGTGACCAAACCACCGAAGCATTCCTTTCTTAATCCTGGTCACAACATCATCTTGCATACCACATTTATCTCTTATCACGCAATTTCTCGCCCTGTCATTCAGATTAAACCCTAGCATATTTCTTAAAGAACGCATTTCTACAGCATTTATTCTACTTTCGTGCTTCTTCTGCCACACCCAGCTTTCACTACCATACATTAACGTAGGGACTAACACAGCATTATGAATTACCATACGTGCCTGTTTTGTCACATTCTGGTTCTTCATAATAGAGTGTAGTGCCCCATTCACTCTATTCCCTGCATGTACTCGTCGTTCTATATCCCTATCATATCTACCACCCCTGCTACACTACACATCCCAAATACACAAACTTACTCAATTAACTCTCCTTCTATTCTTATTTCACATACCGTTTTGCTTTCTTCTCTTTCAAAAACCATCACTTTCGTCTTACTTGCGTTCACTTTCATTCCCCTTTCTTTTAATTCCCAGTTCATTAATGTAACCATCATTTGCAACTCAGCCGCTGATGACGCAAATATGACTTGATCATCGGCATACAAAAGGCATTTGACGGTTAACTCGCCCATTCTTAAACCACATTCTTCATCTTTCAAAGTTTGCAAACACCGGTCCATAAATAGGTTGAACAGCCAAGGGGAAGCTACACAGCCCTGTCTGACACCTTTTTGGATGCCAAACCAGTCCGAGTAGACCCCATTGATCCTGACACAAGCACTAGAGTCCCTATAAAGAGACCCTAATGCCTGTATCAAACCAGCGCTCAACCCATATGAGTTCAGTGTTTGCCATAACACATTCCTGTCCACTCTGTCATAAGCCTTTTCCAAGTCCATGAACGCACAAAAAACTTTCTGGTTTTTGGCCAAAAACTTCTCCGCAATCATGCGCATGGAAAAGACTTGATCTGTGCACCCCATTCCCTTTCTAAAACCCGCTTGCACATCCCAAATTTTTCCATCAGTTTCTTTCATAACTCTTTCAATTAACACCTTAGCATACAGTTTACCCACAATACTAAGCAAGCTGATACCGCGGTAGTTTTTGCAGTCCTGCTGTGACCCTTTTCCTTTATATATTGGTACTATAACTGCTTTACACCAGTCATCCGGTACCCGTTTTAATTCCCAACATAAATTAAACAAGGTGTACAGCAGGCCTGCCACCACTCCCTCTCCAGCCCTTAGCATCTCGAGTGATACTCTATCATATCCAGCTGCCTTACCTGCTTTCATGCTTTTCATTGCTTTCATTATTTCATCTACACTTATCTCCATACCCCTTTCCACTTCTTTCGGAATTTCTAGTTCATTTAATTCATACGACTCTTCACTCATAAACACGCTTTCAAAGTATTCCTTCCATCTGTTTAAATTCGAAACTTCATCATTCAAAATACATCCATTCTCGTCTCTTATAGCATTTATTATAGGCTGTTTTGTATTTCCCCTGGCAGTTCTTACGAGTTTCCAGAACATTTTTATGTTAGCCTGGAAATTATCAGATATCCTTCTATCATTTTTATCCATTCTTTCTTTCTTTTTCTTTTCAACAACTTCTTTTACTCTCTTATTTAGACGTCTAAATTCTGCCTTTTTTCTTTCAATCTCATCATTCATACCAGAAGAATTACCAGCTTTGGTTGCTAGTAAATCTAACCATGCTTTCTTCTTTGATTCAACTTCCACCCGTACCTCATCATCCCACCACAACGTATTACTTTTCCTTTCATTTGTTCTTTTACTTACACCACATACTTCGGTGGCGGTATCCACCAAACCTTTCTTAATATTATCCCACACAGTCTTCAAGTCTGCATCATTCATACACAACTCATTCAAACATCTAATATTTTCTCTCAGTCTACATTTATACTTCTCTTTCACATCTTCATCTTGTAACTTCTCCATTCTTATACGCTGTAACGCAGTGGTAGACACAGATGTCCGATGCCGCCAACGCTTGAAAAGACCATTAATTCGACATAAGACCAAGTAATGATCCGTCCCTACGTTGGACCCCCGGTAAACCCTTGTATCTACGACTGCGCTCCTCATTCTTTCATCCACAATTACGAAATCTATCATGCTTCTATCATCACCTCTTTCCCATGTATACATGTGAATCTTCTTATGACGAAAAAAAGTATTCGTCACAAAAAGATTCTTTTCCGCACATACGGTGAGGAGGTCTTCACCATTCTCATTTATACTTTCATCACCAAACGTTTCCAATATCCTTTCATAACCAGACCTCTTCACCCCAACCCTTCCATTAAAGTCTCCTAACATAATAATATTTTCATTTTCCTTACATTTTGTCAACACCATCCTTACCATGTCCCAAAACTGCTCTCGAATGTAAGCGGGCTTAGACATGTCTGGGGCGTACACCCCTAGCAGGAACAGCTTCTTTAAGCCCACTTTCATTCGTATCCATAGCAGTCTCGGGCTTACACATTCATACTCTTTCACACATTGACCCATTCTTTCTGAAAGGATGAAACCGACTCCCTGGCACGCCCGTTCGGTCTCGCCTACACCAGACCAATACGTGGTATACGTGCCATGTGCAGTGGCATCCTTTCCCTTTCGTTTCGTCTCATTCACACATAACACATCTATTCCTCTGTCATTCATCATTTCGCATACTTCATCCATCTTATCATTCATTCCTCCACATACATTCAGCGTAGCCAGACGGGTTTCCGCAATCCACTTTTCGCCCCTCCGGGAGACAGAACGTGACGGGTGGCGAACCTCGTCGCCGGTTTTTCTCCCGGAGATTCTTCGCACCCCTGCCCCATTTAAGGGGCGCCGGGAACTCGGGGCCATTTCTTTTATTTCCTGAGTCATTCGAACAAGGGGTGGTGGTAGATTTTACGCCGCTACCATACGGCGAGGAGCCGAGTCTATTTTTTCGGCTTTGTCGCTCGTTTAGCACCACCCAGGGGACACATGTAGGGTGGGCCTAAGGTTAGGTGGTCGGAGCCTACGGACGCGAGCGACTCATCCCCCATATTGCTTAATGTATTTGCTACCTGGGTGGATTGAAAAGTACTCGGCCTAACACAGATCCATTCAATTCTAAAAATCAAATCTACCCACATTATTTAGTTCAGTTCAGACTAGTTCATTGTGTGAAGTTCGAAACGTGTGCGATAATTAGTTGTGATTTTATAAATTTATTAACAAAGTAATCGGACATAATTTCCGCGAATGGAGCAAATCGAGCAGC
The DNA here is from genome assembly GCA_907164705.1 of Parnassius apollo. Taxonomy (NCBI): domain Eukaryota; kingdom Metazoa; phylum Arthropoda; class Insecta; order Lepidoptera; family Papilionidae; genus Parnassius; species Parnassius apollo. The sequence continues at coordinate 2,376,420 of CAJQZP010000333.1, read as the reverse complement.
GTGCCGTCATTAAGTACCTCCATAAGAAGGGGCTATCATCAAAAGCCATCCATGATGACATGGTCAGTACATTAGGCGATTGTGCTCTGTCATATTCATCCGTCAAAAAATGGATAGCAGAATTTAAGCGTAGTAGAGAGAGTGTGAAAGATGAACCCCGCTCTGGAAGGCCTTCGACGTCAACTACTGACGAAAATATTAAAAAAGTACTTGATTTAATAATGGGGGACCGCAGATTAAAAATGAGAGAGATAGCCGAGATTATAGGCATCTCTTATGAACGAACTCAAAACATCATTGTCAACGAGTTGGGTTTCCACAAGGTGTCTGCGAGATGGGTTCCGCGACTGCTTTCAGTTGAACAAAAAAGGACGCGATTGACTATTTCACGCGACTGTTTGGAGTTATTTGAAGCCGATGCAGATGATTTTTTGAATCGTTTTGTTACTATGGACGAAACATGGGTTCATTACTGTACACCGGAAACAAAACAACAATCAAAACAGTGGAGAAGACCTGGTTCACCACCCCCTAAAAAGGCTAAGTCGATTTTGTCGGCAAATAAAGTGATGGCTTCAGTATTCTGGGACTCGAAAGGTGTGATTATGATTGATTATCTTGAAAGGGGTCAGACTATAAACTCTGATTACTACTGCACCTTACTACGTCGTTTACGAGAGGAAATAAAAGAAAAACGTCGAGGAATGCTCAGAAGAAAAGTCCTGTTTCATCAAGATAACGCCCGTGTTCACACGTCAGTACAGTCAATGGCTGAAATTCACAACTGTGGCTTTGAACTGTTACCGCATCCGCCGTATTCACCTGATCTGGCACCATCAGACTTCTTTCTGTTCCCTAACCTAAAAAAGCACTTGGGAGGTCAAAGATTTTCGACAAACGACAAGGTCAAAGCAGCTGTAGACGCATATTTTGACTCTAAGGAAGAATCTTTTTTTTTGAACGGTCTAAATGCTTGGAAGGGGGAGGTGGCAAAAGTGTATTGAACTTGATGGTGATTATGTAGAAAAATAAAAATATAACTGATTTAGTATGTGTTTATTTTCTTGGTTAGGCCGAGTACTTTTCAATCCACCCTCGTATATAAGTTTCAGGGATGTTCAATGCATAGTTTTACGAGTATATTTACAGAGAACACATTGTACAACGATATGTTAGTGGATGAGATGTTTCGCTCCTATTTTATAGATAATAAGTAATAAGATTTTGAATTTCGTAAATAAAAATTGTAAAAAAATTAGGTAATGTATTTTATTGATGATTCAGATTACCGTTGCAGTTAGGAACAAAGGAGTATAATATAATAGCACTGATAATCCGACGCACGAATAGACAATGACGGTATTCAAAGAACAATAGATAAATAACAATGGGGCGCTAATGACGGTGGAGGGCCTCACCGGATATCAATTAGAAAAGAGTTAATTGATCTGCACATCTCCGGAACCGTGCATCCTACACGAAAACGGACCGCAGATTCGTGATAAGAGCATGCCAAAACCTTTTTTTTTTTTAGGATCGTGAGTCTCGACGAACGTTGTACCACTTCTGAATCAGGGAGCCAGAACTAATGATAATGATATAATATAATGAGTAAGTTAAGAAACTATCATAGTATGTCACTAATAAATAAAATTAAAATAAGTAGTTAAAGGTCCATGTCCAGATCTATTTTACTTGTATGTCCTTCAAGCACACTCTCACAAATACGGGTGAGGTTCCTTTGTTTTGTACTCGCGCACTTTGCACTATGTTTTGATTGGCACTGACACTATCACTTGTACAAGCACGAGGAATGTCTTGAAGAGATAACCGTGGTGCCGGCTCCGGGCGGGCCGCAGGCGCTAGGCTCCGCCGGCGCGCTTGTCTCACTCGCTTCCAAAGTACCACTACGCCCGCTGACCCGAGGGCTCCCACTAACACGTAGATAACGACATAGTGGGGTGTAAGTCGTGGGTTGACAGCTGATTCACTTCAACATCTATGTTTTCTTTTTTCATTTGATCGATTTGACGCCCGATCTCCTTCAAGGACGCTTGTCGTTCTCTCTCCTCTGGTTGGCTTATCTCACCTTTATTGATAGGTATGGTCAAGTTGATTATGTTGTTGATAGGTGGAATATCTATGGCTAATAAATCGGGGTGTGTGTATCGCGTGCATTGTGTTGATGTGATAGTTGTGTGGATAGATTATGAAAGCGTCTCCCTTGAGCACGCAATTATTCCCGACTGATAAAACGCCGGCCTTGCTGACGTGCTCCGATGTAACTTGATTGTCGCATATGAATCGAAGAGTGCATTGTTCGCAGCAGAAAAATAAGTATGTGTAGCGCATTCCATGAATTTTTACAACTGTTAGTATTAGTGAGACATTGGTCTGTTGAAGGATTCTTGATACACAAATTTTGATCATTTTGCATATGATAAACAGGACCCCATATCTCACAAAGTTTCGTGGTGAGGTCTGAATTTAGACATGATTGTACTTCGGCTTCAGCCATAGGTATGTATGAGTCTCTTTGGATGTTTACAGCAAAGTAATCAGAGATGGAAATTATGTTTATCATCTTATTGTCGTATGATTGAGGAATAGGTAAAACTCTGTAGATGTCATAGCTTTCTCTGGTTAAAAGTGGTATTTTAATTTCGAGCAAAGGGTTTTGATATGTGACCTTGACCTTTACTCTCAGTAAATGATACAATTTTGATACGCCGTTGTGTATATCATCTACAGGCAATGATAGATCTTTTGTTAAATGTCCAGAAATGGTGCTAAGCTCATCTTGTAACTGTTCAGGTGATACTATATGTATATATCAAATTTCCCCTGATAAATGTCGGTAACAACATCGAGCAAGGTATTTTGTATCTTTTTCAAATTAACTAAGATGTTGTTTGATATTACAGATGATAAGGTAAACTCGTTGCTAGCTCTTAATTTTTGTATTTTTTCTTTAATAACAGAATTTTCTTGCTCTAATTTATTGATATGCTGATGGAAGAGTTTGTGTTGTTGGTCAATTGTTGTTTCTAATCTTTTTTAAAAAGTTATATTGTGCTTCTATTACTGATGTCTGATTTTTTCATAATTTTATGAGATGGTTTTGAATGTTTCTAATGAGTTCAATGTCCTTTGCATATTGTTCAGCGAAGTCATTGTCAAGTACGCCGAATAGTGCATGCGCGACATTTCCCACGCCATTGATAAGCCCGCGACGTACTCGTATTCCCGCCGCCGACTGCCGACCAAGCAACAGCTGATCGTAGTAGTGTAACTCGGTGCTCCCGTGTCGTAATTGTAATAGGATTATGTCACATTGTTGTCGCTCTTGCAATTTTGAACATATGTTTTCGAGATGAGTGATATATGTTTTTAGTAGTTTTGAACCTTGCCAGTACGGGTCTAAATCGTAATAAACAATGATTTTCCATTCATCTCGGATAAGCCTCATGTTTGATGTTTTATCGAAGTATAAACTCTGGGTATCCTTAAAATTTGTTACATTAAATGCTCCTTGTGCTGTTTGTGCGAATAACGTAAAAATAAGCAGTGTGTACATGATAAAATTACAAAGTTTGATACTAGATCGTGCTTTTTCTGGTTTGTCGTTTTTGTGATCTGCTTTCAAACTTAATTCTTGATTGTTTTTCGGACTTGATTGACAGTTTGTGGGATTCTGATAGTTTGCTTCAGACTGAGTTGGTAAAATGGTTAATTTCGTGATAGGTCTCTTAATAGTCCCGTTTTTTGTTTTAACAGTACACTACTCGGACTAATCCATCTTTGCCGGGGTGAACATCGATAACTCTCCCTAATGCCCATCTCCCGGCAGGTAGGTTTGCTTCATGAATGATTACAATGTCATCAATTTTGATATTTTCAGTTGATTGCTGCCACTTGTTCCTGGCGGATAATGTGGTCAGATATTCAGACTTCCAGCGCTTCCAAACATCATTGAATATCTTCTGCGTCATATGCCAACGTGTTCTTTCGTCTTTCTCTGTCTCCACGATACTTAAAACTGGACCGCTGGCCAGAAAGAGAGATGGAGTCAGGTAATTGATATCATTTGGATCTTCAGTGATAGCGCAGAGCGGTCGGGAATTCAGGCAGGCTTCTAGCTGTGTTAGCAGTGTTGAGAACTCCTGGAAGGTGAGTTTTTGTTCGCCGATGAGGTCATCGGTTGCAAAGGTTGCAAACATTTCTTCTGTTTTGCTCGATGTTGATCTTGTACTTATTTGTGGCGTGATTGGATTTGTTTTAGAGACAAATGTAGGGGGCTTTAACAGTGTTATTCCAGGTCTATCCTCTGTCAAAGGCTGATAGTTTTGGATATGCGCTCTAATGTTGTCAAATCTCTCCTTCAATCTTTCACGTTCCTGATCTATTCTTTCTCTGCTTGGTACATCCAAATCCAGTTGTGATAAATACTGATAATTCTTCTCATACTCCAACCAATAGCTGTCTAGACTATTTAATCTGCGTTTGATATAGTCTGGTGTCTTCCTATCAGACCCGTACTTCTTGAAATTAGTATACAAATTTTCAATTGCTGTTGATAGCTGCTGCTGCGTAGTGAGGACATCGTTGACAGATATCATGATATAGAAGTAAGTAAAATGGAAAGATCTTACTTGATGTGATGCTGGTTGCTGACTGTGCAGAGGTGGTTGGCGCGTTCGTGCTGTAGTGGTAGTAAGTACCCAACGAAGACTTAGATTCTCCTGATGCGCTCAAAGCTGCTTTTGCTGGGCGGCGCCCCAAGACTCGCTACGCCCACAAATGCTGATTGATCCTTGATGCTTTGTGACACCAGTGGCCGGAGCTTATTGATAATGAAATCATGCTGCGCATGTATTAGTACAGACTGGAAAGCTATTGCACACGTCACTTAGTACACTATGTCGCAATAGGTCACTGAGCGGAAACACTTTTTCCGGTCGTTAAAACCCGAATTTCAGGTCCCGCTACGGAGCTCGAAAGACCATAAAGATGTACGGAACACCTCTAAATGATAGTTTATAGGAAAAATGATTTTATTTAAAATAAATAATGATATTATATAATGATATTGATAATGATATAGAACGCGTCTATCGTGTTCTGAGCGACAACGTCAACTGTCCATTGCTCAAAAACTAAAGTGAATGACGCAAATTATGTTGACCTAAATAAATCGCTTACACACTAAAATGTACGGTTGCACTGTACAGATGTGTTTACGAAATTTGAAGTACATATATATCTTGCAATTCTCAATATATGTGCCAAATTTGAAACGTTTATGTGAAATAGTTTTTGAGTTATGAGAGGTCAAAAATGGCTCAAAATGGTTCGTGTAGGTAATATTACACACGGTGCGGCTCGCTTCTATCTATACTGCTCGTTCTGCTTGAACTTGGCTTGACACGCTGCGGCGTGTCTAGATACACTATAGATTTATAGTATAAATCACTCTTATCTATAGTATAAATACTAAACGTAGACAGAAATTAGGTTTCTCTGTCTACGATACTATAGTTCATAAAAGATAGCTTGATCTCTGCGACAGCTGTCAGTAAAATCACGCCTATGAATTCCTGAATTTCTTAGTAGTACAGACAGTACCTGTCAATGTCGTACTTTATGGGCATACCGACCTAATTATAAAAACCTAATCGACCTAATCATAGTGCATGTGCATTATAGTAGTTATAGTTTCTGACAGTCATAGATAAGAGTATATATACGGACTAATGGTGGTTAATATAGCGCGTAGCGTCATATTATAGCGCGCTATCTCTTCATAACACTTAGCGCGTGCTATGTAAGTAGTCGCCATGACGCTATTGCGCTATTGAGCTTTGGCGCTATTAAGTATTAATATCTAGCGTCTAGCGGCAACTAGTTCTAGCAGCAGCGCTGTCGGGAGAGGACGTGTGACGCAAATTTGATTTAATAGCACGCTTTTTAGTTTTTATAAGTGATCGAAGGACACAGTTGTCTGCTATAAAAGAAGCCTGATGAAGAAGAATGTTTTTAAATGTAAATAAAATATATTATATACAAAAGTGTTTATAATAGTGTCTGTAAATAGTTGATTTTTTTAAATACAATCACTGAACTTTTAAATATACCTTTATTTGATTTATAATTTATATTAAGGTTAAAATAACGTTTACATCAATTATAATTAAAAAAATAGTTTTATTTCGTTTTAAAAATACATGTCTTAAAGATATTCTTAGGATTATAGAAAGTCGTAAGCCTGAAAAGTATGAAAAACCGTTCATCGGTTTTACGTTACCGCTTTATTTTATTTTAGTCTAAAATGCGACTTATTACGAAATAAAGTTCTTATATAGCACGTGGTCTATCCAATCAAAGACATATATTGTAACGTGCTACGAGATGTAGCGTGCTGCAAAACTTAACGCGCTTGTCGGCATCCAACACGCTTCCTTATAAATAGCACGCTATAACATAGCGTATTTAATAGCGCGCTAGAAATTTATAGCTTATAGTCTGTAGCGTGCTATTGATTTATTTATCGTTTTGAAATTTGAGCAACGGACTAGGCATGTAGATTTACTCTTAAAAAAATCGATCTTTGAATCGAAGGTACTTAAATCGATTATCGATTAAATCGAGGATTACAAGATCGATTTTCGGATTAATCGCGACATTTTCAAACATGAAATTTCAATAATTTTCTATTTTTTTTCTTAAACTTCTAAACTGTAATATTTTTTTAATAATATATTAGTAATCTTATTGATTAACATTAATAATATTCCTTTTAACCACTCCTGGTAAGCTTGAAACGCTTGTGTTAGGAGTGGTTCGCACATACTCCACTCGATCATTTTTTTACAAAGTGATTCCACGTAACACTTTTATTTGACATTTTAGGCTAAAAACAACAACAATACTTTAACAAAAATGCAAACTGCATGATTTCTCGATAAATCTTTTTCAATCTAGTAACTCACTATTTATCATATTGAAATGAATGCTACACTAACACAATACTGGGTATTTCCTTACTATAAACCTCTATAAACTTCATCGTACGGTATAATATTTATTTACAGTATCTAGGTATTTAAAAAGTACTCTGTCTGTATTTACAGCTCACAGTATGTATATTTTTGATAATAAATAATGTAAATTCACGAGTTCACAGTTCAAACAGGTTCAGAGCTATAATATTATATTATATTATAGTACAGGAGGTGAAATATAATATGAAAATATCTATATATATATATATATATATATATGAAATATTTATAGTTTGGGATGTAATATATATTACATCTCAGTGGAAACGGTTCCATTTTAAAGTACGGTGAGCGATATTAATTTCTATTTCGAGATGTAATATAAATTACATTAAATCCCTTAGTGGAAAGTTAGCTTAAGAATTTTGGAAGTGAAAATGAAATGACAACTTTTCGATATTGTTGGATGCGTTCATAAACATTTATTTTATTCAAATATATATTGCGTTCAAATTATCAACCAAGTACGACCGGTTGTTTTTGCGTCCCCCAACAGCAAAAAATTAAAAAACTGTGGTATCTTACCCCAGCCAGTTTGGGAATTTTGGCTAGTTCTTGAATCAAAGGAATCAGTCCGATTCAAGAGGTTTTTGGATCGATTCAGTGAATCGATGCGGTCCTTCGAATCGATCTAAAAAATCGATAATTTTACTCCAAAGAATCGATTTTTCGATTAATCGATTTTAGATCGACATGCGTACAACGGACGGACTGACTAACTACGGACTGACAATAGGTAGTTTAAGCATAATATGCTTTAAAACTTCAGTCAAGCTGTCAAGTCAACTATTATTTATTCTGTGCTTCAGTTTATTATTGGAGAATTGAATTTAATTATATTAAAGCAATAAGAAATAGGAATGGCTTTTAGTGAAATTTGTAGGATTTGTTTAAGCGTTCATGTACGCATGTGTGTACTTAAAAAGACTGGCCTCCAAAATTTGTATAAAACATTGACGAACAGTTTTGTAAGTTTGTTATTACTTCTTAATATTGCAAATTGAATTTGCGGTAATTTCTTGTTATCGGTGGAGAAATACATTATAACTTGCTGATTTAAAATGCGATAGATCCGACCTAGTCTAAGGCACAACCTTAAATAATGTGATAAAATACAACCAGAACCTGAAAAACCACAATTGGCCTGGAATCCTGGGTCGCTCTAATATCAGTACTATCATTGAAGTAATATGTATTAAAAGAGGCGCAGAGACGTAAGTTGTTTGCAACACGCTTTAGAGCCCGCAGGTTCAAACTTTTGTGTCAAAAGTTTGTGCCTCCTTCCACGTCGCCCGCACTGCTGCATACATTTTGTTCGCGGTGTCTGTTCTAGTACAATACACAATTTAATCTTATATAAGTTACTTAAATAAGTATTATTGCAAACTTCTTCCAAGAAATTGACATCCATCCTAGTTTGTTGTTTCATCCACTTTAATCCAGTCCTGTGTTGATGAATAGTCTCTGTTGTGACCAAATTCTGTGTGTGGGACATTATTCTATATCCTTATTTTATGTGTTTTAGAGCCGTACTGCAGCTATATTGTGGTTGTATCATAGATGGATCAGCTCAACAGGGGTAGTACCATGCCTTCACAGAATACCAGCATATAATAGCAGCTTAATGCTGTTTCATATGGTGAGTGTAGAGAATGGAAAATGCTATATACTGTTGGCGAGGCGTTCTGTCTTTGTCCTCAGGGGTGACAATTAATTGAGGATAACTGTGGTTCTGGTCTCTCGCCAAGGCTGTCCAAGGGAATTTCTGTCAGCCATCTCTTCCATCTCTGCACAGGGACGATGACTCACTGGCTCATACCGCAAAGGAGAAAGCCGATCTGCTAGTATATATCTGATAGTATATAGTAATAAAATAAAGCGGTAAGGCTTAGGCCATGGCTTTCCACATGATAGATAAAGAGATTAAAAAATAGATTGAGTTGAACAATTTATATTTTTATAAGTTATCGTGTTTACCTCTCCATGCGGACTTGATAAATCTACATCATAAGCTACTAAAACTAACACTTTTTTAATGTAAAAATATTATTAAGTAGATTAAAAAAAATAAATTCCTTTATATCACTTATTTTCAATATGATTGTCAGATATGATTTCATACTACGAAACATTGGATTCTTGATTTTAGGCACCAGTAGAACATACCTAGCACTTTGCGCTTAAGGCATGCATAAGTCTTTTTCGTATCGAACTTTTAACACTTGCATCGGTATACTAATTAATGCAACACTACATATAACAGTTATCTACATTAGATAACTGGTATAAGTATTTGGTCTTGTGCTCTGGCTTTGGTCTTATAAGTTAAATTTTTCAACAGTTTTAGTAGTACATAACACAAAAATATGAAAAAAATAAAGGTTTGTTTCAAGTAGATGTATATGGACCACAGCATTCACTTACCATCAGGTAAACTGTGTGCTTGTTAGAGATGTGAATACTTGGAAATACATATATTTAAAATGCAAATACAAACTGCAAAATACCTATTTCCACTTTGATTTGAACTCCTTTTTTTAAATCTTTTTTCTATTTTATTTGAAATTGTTGTAAAATGCAACATGGTTTTACTATTTTCCATCCTTCATTGAAAATTACTTTATTTATAAAAGCGAGCCATTCTAAATGTTGGGGGGGGGGGACAACAATAATGCCAACATTGCAAGTCAAACTGAAGCTCTTGGAACTCAATCTTTGAACCTTTTTAGATTTTCCTCGTATGGTATCTTTTCAATGCTCTAGGAACTTTTGAATATCTCCGTAGAACACATAGACTTACGCCAGTATATTCTAAGTTTATGGTTGTACCTCTCCAGTATGCTAGTACTTTTGTTGATTTAGCTCTCCAGTAACTTGGAAGGCATGTTCCAAATAGGTTGAATTTGTTTTATATATTTTTAGTATAATTTTTGGTATTATTATATTTGCCATAGTTGCCACCCTAGGCTAGGGGGGTTGGCAACTGCAGTATTTTTATTTATTCTGAACTTTTGTGTACCAAATTCTGCTGCCCATATCCTTATAAAATAAAATAACCTAATTGTTAGATATTCAAACTTATCTGGTATTTACTTTATTATGCAGTTCATATTTAATCAAAATGGTTAAAACTGCTCATTAGGGTTTTTCTTAATTTTTAATTTTTCTTACTTTTCGTAATTTTGATTGTCTCGAGTCCCGGGACTTTCGGCTCGAGACTCGAGACGAGACAAGATTGTCAAAATTGTTATGTAATCATTTTTATTTTCAAATATTATAAATGTTATGTAATCATTTTTATTTTCAAATAATTGAAGGAGCCTAGAGCCATCTGTTAGTTTAAATGAATAATTACTTGGTCTACTACGTAACTACTGAGCACACAACACAATGTGCATTTGCCGCACTGCCATCATGCTGTCATATAAGTTGTTCTGTGACGTTTGGATTATGATTGTATCTGTCAGTTGAGTCACTCAGTCGTCAATTTCATTTATGATGTGAGTGTGGTGTGGTGCTTCTTTTGAGCTTAGTTTACTACAGGATGTTAAAACAAGGTAGAATTCCATCATTGTGATGGCGGAACGGTTTTAAATCTGAAAAATTGCGCAAACAAAGTGTTTATTGATTTAAACATGTAAGACAATTGGAATGAAGACAATCTTTCGTAGTCACTTGTTGATTTGTTGCAGCCAGCCAAGATAGCTGTGGAAGCTTTAGGTCGACAAAACGCTTCATTACATACAGCTGTGGCAATGATTAACGAGTTGCTAAAAAAATTTGATCGACAACGGCTAATAATGTTTTGGCGAAGCGGTTCTTCGAAACTTTGAAAGCTCACCAAGAAGAGAGAAGACCACAACGAGTTGTATGCTTGTTAAAATATTCGCACACTGGCCACCACACCTCACAGTCTTAAAACACGGATTTTATACCTTGAATATTAGTAAAACTGCACTAATTAGCTTTGCGGGAGAACTGTAACAATACAAAATAAGTATACAAAAAGAAATAGTGTTAGGGTTTTCGAAAATATGCCTAGTATCCGGACACTAGATGTGGAAATAATGGGCGCTGAACCTAGTACTAGTAGCTCTCAAGTACACAACAAGCCTGACGAGTATTTTTTAAATAAAATGGAACAAGCAATAACAAATATCCAAGAAAATGTACCTGAAATTCTGGAAAAAAACAGCAACATTAAAAAAGGAGTTTCAGTTGTTTGAAGCAACCGGAAATCATACCGAAAATTTGGAACTATTGTATAAAGTCTTAATCACAATTAAACCGATATCTGTTGAAAACGAGAGGGTATTCTCCTTGTCCGGTGACATTATTACAAAAATCAGAAACTGATTGTTGGACAAACTCTGATTTTTTTTAAACTAGTTTATTCTATTTTATTTAATCCTATTTTAATCAGCAAAGAAGTCTAATTAATGTGTTAGTTGATTATTTAAAATACTGATTTATAAGTGTGGTTTATTATTTATATTTAGATTATTTAACTAAGAAACAAATCTGTGATTATGAGAATTAACAATGTTGTGATTATGACCAAAGATTAGATTAATAACTTAATAACTTTACTTTTAACTAGTAGGATTACTAGTTAAAAGTAAAGTTATTAAGAATTAGTATGATTTTTAACTAAGTTCATTTTATAACTTTTAGATTTAACTGCTTAAAAAGTGAATGTGTGTGTGATTTAAAGAAATAAACAAAGAAATTATTAAGACTGAAGTTAACATTAAAGTTAATTTTCTGTTTTATAAAAATGTTGATTTTTACAAAAACATTACTAGTTAAAAGTAAAGTTATTAAGAATTAGTATGATTTTTAACTAATTTCATTTTATAACTTTTAGATTTAACTGCTTAAAAAGTGAATGTGTGTGTGATTTAAAGAAATAAACAAAGAAATTATTAAGACTGAAGTTAACATTAAAGTTAATTTTCTGTTTTATAAAAATGTTGATTTTTACAAAAACATTGCCTTTTTAACGTTTTATGAAAAATTGACTCAATTAAAATTCATCAAAAAAGGCTTACCCCTCTTTAAAAATTTGATCTTAAAAGTCTCGAAGTCCCGGGAATTCCCGGGTCTTTGATTGTAGACTGTCTCGTGTCCCGGAACTTTAAAATTGTCGGGAATTCCCAAACCCTACTGCTCATGGAAGTATATTGTTATTAACTTCATTTGAAACTAAGTGATAGTGGCCTAATAGTTTGGATGCGGACTGCAAATTAAAGAAAGTAGTAACTTCAAATCTGCCATTTGACTATTGTTGTAAATTACTCCTACTGCCAAGCATTTTCAGTTTACTTGGAGCAAATAAGAGAAGTATTTGTAATGCTAATAGTGTGCTAATAGTTTAAAGTTAAAAGATGAATGTAGGTTTATTAGGATGGAATTATGAAAGCCCAAACTTGAAAATACCTCTGTCAATCCAAGAGTCTGGATCTACTGCTTTAAAAATTTTATCACAACACGCAATATTTTAAATTAATAACAGAATTTGGTCCATATATTAATCGCGTGCAGAAAGTTTGCTGGTAAGATCATAACGTCAGTTATCAATGATTAGTAAACAATGAATAATTTTGGAGTGAGAGCAATAAATTCAAAAACCTTGCACATGTGAGCACACGACATTGTTGTTAACGGTACTACCTAGGCAAGCGCAGGATGCAGTCGACGAAGGCGAGAGAGGGGTAGTCACAGGCAAACTTTCTGCGTGCACCTAATTGATAGCAGAACTATCAACAGATGGGAAAACATAGTTCTCGAGTGGTAGGTAGCCTCATACTGATAAGCAAATTGTAGTGGCATTTAGATAGTGGCAATCTGGTAAGATAATCTGATAATCAATCTGGTAATCTGGTAAAGAGCCGTGGTAGCTCAGATGGTTAACGCTCGCTGTAAATATAACAGAATGCGAGTAACCTGGGTTCGATCCCCGCCGGCACCAATGAAATTGTTAATTGCAATTTTAAGTGCTGATTTACCACGTGCTCGGCGGTGAAGGAAAACATCGTTAGGAAACCTGCATGTCTGAGGTAAGAAAAACAATATTTCGAAGACATGCGAAGTTCGCCAGGACGTATTGGGGCAGCGCGGCAGACACTTCTTTGCCCTAGAACCCTCTCAGAAATGAGGGGAGGCCTGTGCCCAGCAGTGGGACGTGTATAGGCTGTAACTTTGCTTTACTTTACTAATCTGGTAAGATAGGAAGTTGATGGATGTAGGTGACTTAATACTATGTTGTTGCAGTGATGATGATCCACTCGGTGATAGGACATTTTTCTGTTTAGGAGTCAGAGGAGGTAGTGACCATCCTCTTACCTATACCTGCCACCACAAAGCAGTATGTGTCCCAGCCTGAAGGACATCGAGAGCCAGCATAATAACGGTCTGTCAAGCATTACATCTTAGTCCTCAGAGATAACATCGTATCTGTAGCTTTTGTTTGAAGTTTGTTGCAGGTGCTTATGGAGCTGTGAAAGCCACTTACCATCAGGTGGATTGTAGGTTTATTTGTTACTTCAGTGTTATAAAATAATGATGTTGAAGAAGAGAGTTGTGGTACCCAATATATTTTATTACAAAATTGTATATTTAACCTTTAGCTGCCGACCTGGTCTAAACGTTCCACTTGCATCGACGTGACGACTGAGAGACGTTAAACTTTAAGTACTGAAATAAAATGTGTATTTGCATGCTACATTTTTCTATTTTATACATTAAAAAGATTGGTGTTTTAGGTAACAAATTACAGAACTTAAAAAATACACGCTATTTTTCAGGTAAAATCAACATTTATTCGAGAGATCACAATTATTTGGCACTAAATTTTTAGGACTTACTTCAGTCTCGTTTTTCTCTAAAATTAAGTAATTAACAACAAATGAACTTTAAATATGTTATCTTCTATAAATTATTATCAAAATAAAACATAAATCTTACTCTTTAGTTAAAAATAAAAATAATGACAGCCCTCGAATATTTGGTACATTCACTAAGTACGTTTGCAGTCAATGCATATTTGTAGGCAGCAAGTAAGGCACATTGGTTTCTTGCATTTGCAGTAGTACTTCATTCGCCTTTTCAACTGACTGAGACAGATTCACGTCTTTCTAGCACCTAAATCTGGATTCTAATAAGTTTTTGGTGGTAGAGGCTCGGGCATATCGGCGGGTCCAATAACTCGCTCGATACTTGCCCGCAATTCTCGTGGGATCCTATCATTGTAGACACGTAATTTCATTTCTGGGAGGACTAATTTATGTGCCAGCAGGAGTAAAAATCGGCCACGACTGATGTTGGTCTTGTTTGTGCACTTGTACAATACATAAGTATTAACACCACTCATATCTATCAACCTGTAAAACAAAGTCATAGGCCAACGTCGAGTTCTTCGAGAGCACGAGTTATTCGAGCATTTCTTGTCCACCTCATCCACCCATCGTCGCCTCGATCGCGTACATCGTCGTCAAAATCATTACAGTTGTCGTCACTCTCGTTTATGAGATTTTCACCTATCTCTTTATCTTCTAAACGCCTATTCTGTTTTCGCAGTTTCGGAGGCTTCTCTGGAACTGAACCGTCTTCATTTGCAGGTTTTTTCCGTTCACTAGACGTGATGTTTCTCTTTTTAGGCAATCTGCAATTAAAAGTATAATTTTAAAGCCGATGTGATGTCAATCAGACACTATAAGCTACCACACATGAATACTGAGGTGACAACCAAGAGACGTATGAAATTTAGTACATAAACATCGTACTTACGTCTGTGAGACGTCGATCGCTTTGATACGGAGACGTGTGCACTGGCCGGGGGTGGAGGAGTCGACTGATGGCTTGTGACGCGGAGGGAGGAAGGTAGCGGGAAGAGCGACGCTGAAGGTGGCGTGATTTTAGAAATATTTCAAAATTAAAAGTAAAAGTATTACGTCTGTGAGACGTATAGGTCGGTACTTAAAGGTTAAATAGTTTTCCATAATTAATACAAACTTTAATATTTTCAGATGGATGATGAGGAGGAGCCCATAATTGTCTGTTTCATCTGTCATGCAAGACTCATTCGATGCAGAACATTACAACAACAAGCTATCGAGTCAAATGTAGTTCTGGAGCAGTTGCTTGCGGGGGAGTCCATGGTATTATCCAGTTCATCCGTTAAAACCTATAAAAGTCTGTCACAGATTGCTTCATAGGAGGGATTTTGCCAAATTTGCCACGCTTGGCAGGTAGGGAACTGCAGTATATATTAGTCTGAGTTGTTATCAGGAAGATGCTGCTGCCCAACTCCTGTTCCAGTTTCCCTCTGTCGGCTCTTACGACACCCGTCCCTTGGGTAAGAGTATATAGGGTAGTGGATGTCCTTAAACCATCACTACAAGGTCCACGGAATAATACTTTTCTTATTAATAAAAGTTCACTTCTTGATGGGCTACTCCCATTATAATGAAGTGTTTCCTTAATCATCTCTTGGCAGGCATCTTAATGATATATAAATATATAGCACCTATCACAAGTGATGTGTCATACTCTACTACATGTTATTTTAATATAGTAGAATGGTATATTTCAGTCTTTGCTCAAGGAGTGTCTAGTAACACCTGTTCACAAGAGTTGAGATGAGAAGGATATCAACAAATACAGACGAATTTTGCTAAAAAGCTATAGATATTCGAAAGCTATAAAAAAACTTATCAACAAGAGGCTCATAAGTTTTCTCATAAGTTTCACATCTTATCCAGTTTGGCTTTGAAGTAGGAAATTCGACTGAAGACGCTGTAGAAGCCCTAACATATGTAGTTGTTGATAGTCTTTATAAAAATTCAAAATGCCTCGCAGTGTTTCTGATCTTAAAAAGGCTTTTGACATTGTGTGACATGTCAGCGATAAGTCAGGGTTTTCATGCTCAGAGTCTATCACAATGAAACAGCACACTAAATATTATGTAGTTTATAATTTTTTAGCACAAGTGTCAGTATAGAACAGAACAGTCTTAACATAAATAAACCGTCTTTATAGTTTCCTTACAATAGATAAAACAGATTAATCAAATACAACTTCTTTCAAAACAAATAAAATTAGGTACTATAAAATAATTCTTAAAGTAGAGCTTATTATTAATAATAAACATTTTAATGAATTGGGTAATGGTATGGGGTAGTATGGATTCTCCTACGCCACTACTACAATGGCTTTTCTCTTATTTAAAAAAGAGTTTGGTTTCAGTCGATACCAAAACCGCATGAGGTTAGAGATGAGATTCAATTCACACCAATTAATCATATAGATATCTGGCCAGTAGAGTGTGATATAAAAAATGATTGTAAAGACGACATTTTTAGCCTTGAGTCTGTTAAAATTGAGGAAGAGATAATCGAAAATGAGAATTACAAATTTAAAGTAAACTGGAGTCATGAAATAGGTAAGATATACACATTTTGTGATATTATTAAATTAAGGTACAATTTACATAATGGCAAGTGGTTACTGTAGCCCATGGACACAAAATAAAGAGGGCTTCAGGTGCAATGTACTGGTTTGCCTTTGCTTAAGTTCCTATGCATATATATTATATATATATATATATATATATATATATATATATATATATATTTTATATATATATATTAATATATGCAGCCAGTATCGCAGTATATATCCATGCAGTACACTAAGATGTATTAACTTCATAGGAATTAATGATATACTTATAACTGGTAAGCTACCAGGCTACCACCTATCTTTGTCAATTTCTTAACCCAGGTGGACTCCTCCATCCTCCTGTTGCCTGTTTCTGTCGTCAAATAGCACTGCTGTGTGCCAGTCTGAAGAGTATAGAGTCAGTATAATCACCGGCTGTGGGGCATTACGTCTTAGTTGTCAGAGGTGACAGCGCTTTGTAGCCTTTTATGTTTGAAGTTAGCTGCATGCATTCCATTTACTGCAGTACCCACTTACTATCAGGTGGATCAGTTACATACCATAAGATGGACTGTTAGTTTGTCACTTCATTCTAAAAAATATATGGAGAAAAGTGCTCAAGGCATTCCTGTGATGGCAAGCACTTAACTACTAAAAACAAGGTTGTGGCAAAATACTCACTGAATGAATCATCATCATCATTACATTACAAGTCCACTGATGAACATAGCCCTCATCCAAGGAACATCAGAAAGCAATGGCCTGAGCCACCTGCATCCATCGACTTTGTTATTTCACACGAACAAACCAAAGGATTGTTTGTAACCCAAATGAACCAAAATGGTTATTTGTAGGCCATACAATTATGTTGTTTTAAGCAATAACTGAATTCCCCAGTGGTGACCCAAGGTGTTATTATGATAAAACTGGAAAGGGGATTCACTGATTTGTTGATAAGGCTATTAACGTCTGAGAAAGTAGTTTTAAGTACATCTGCCAATCATGAGATCCTGGGTTAGGCCAAAATCAGGTTTTGCCATCAAGAAATTAGCAGTGTTTCAACCCCATGCCTCGGAAAGCATGTAAAGTCGTCGTTCCCATACTTAATCTCTCCATTCGTGTTGGATTACCCTCCCATCGAACTTAGAGAGAGTGGGAATAGAGAGTGTAAAAAAGATGACGGTGACATAGGTAAAAGAACATTATCTTATAAATTTTGCAAGCTTTTCTTTGGCTTAGTGCACCCGTTTTCATTTTATTAAATGCTTCTTCCATTCCTTTTTCGAGGCATATTAATATTATTATATATACATTAAATGTAGGTAAACTGAAAAAAAATTTAAAAATTTGTTTCATGTACATAATAAACACTAAATAAATGACACTAAACAAAACTGCAACAACTCACCAATTTCTAGCTTACTAAATACAATTAGGTTCTTCTCTTCAATCTTAGAAGTAGGTTGGACAGTCCCCTCTTGATGTTAACCTAACACTATCCAAATTATATGTGTGCTTAATTACATTTAATTATACAGGATGGTCCAAACAGTGAGGTTATAATTTTTTTTTTGATTCCTCACACCTAGGGGTATCCGAAAATACCCTATGCATGTTACGCGATTTTTTGTAGTTTTCGAGTTATGATTTTTTTTATCCTTTTTTTGAAAATGTTCACCCTAAACAGCCTAACATTAAAAAAATGTAATTGTGAGATTTTTTCCAAGTTTTTTTTGTTTGTAGCATGATCCTTATGAGTTGCTCTATTATGCATAAAATAATTAGCTTCCTAACATTCACCGAAGATACAATAATTTTAATCGAAACTTAAAAATTTTCTGTCAGGAGAGTGGGGCTTGAATTTTCAACATTAAATGAAAAATAGTAATAAATGATTTCATACTTTCTAATTAATTTTAAAAACTTAGCAGTACCTTAATCTTTCATAATAACATAAAAAAATGACACTTAATAGGCCAGTTTTTCTGTTACAGACTTCTGAAGTTACTCAGGCAGGAAACTACCTGAATAATTTGATTTAAAAAATCTTTTTATCATTTCTAGGGTTAAACTAAGATAGTTAAATAATTATTTTATGCATAATAGAGCAACTCATAAGGATCATGCTACAAACAAAAAAACTTGAAAAAATCTCACAATTACATTTTTTTAATGTTAGGCTGTTAAGGGTGAACATTTTCAAAAAAAGGATAAAAAAATCATAACTCAAAAACTACAAAAAATCGCGTAACATACATAGGGTATTTTCGGATACCCCTAGGTGTGAGGAATCAAAAAAATTTTTTATAACCTCACTGTTTGGATCACCCAGTATGTGCCAATTTGTTCGATAACTTGTTGCCATCTTGTAGGTAGTGACATAATCCCGTTGCTGTAGAAATCTTACAAGTAGGTTGAAGAAGTCCCCTCTTGATGTTAACCTAACACTATCCAAATAATTCTGAAGAGACCGAAACAATAGACAATCTGAGGGTGCAAGGTCAGGACTATATGAGGATCATTGACACTTCCCGACCAAGCTCTCTATTTTTGCTGAGTGGCCAAAGATGAAAGACCACTCCTTTTTTGTTGATCTTTTCCGGCCGTCTTTTTTTTTTCAATTTCTTTCTTGAGTCTCATTAGTTGTTGGCAGTAGAGATTCGATTACACGTTTCATTAAGTTTCTTTTAGTGAGCTCGTGTGGTACCTAAATATCGAGCTTTTTTGTATAGCCAGACTTTTTCAAATGGGCAAAACTGTTTTGTGGTCAATACTCAATTCTTCGACTATGTCATACTACTAATATGCCGATCTTGCCCCACTTTCAAAATAGCATCGACTTTATCCGTATGAAGGCGACAGAGCGAGAGCTGCATGTTTGACATCAAAACTACCGGACTGAAAACCAACTTTGTGCTACTGACACTGCATTAGGTCCATAAAGGTCGTAAATTGTTTTCGCAGTTTGAGTCGCATTTTTTCATTTTTTGTAATAAATCTTCAGAATGTACAGATTTTCTTCGTTACATTTACTCATTTTGAAGAACAGAAAAGCACTTGAAAATGGCGGGAAAGTGTTTTTTACTTTTTTTTAACTTAATGTCCTATATAGCCCGTATTGATAAAGAATGGGATTATATATAGCGGCTCATCGAGCCCGTACCGTCAATATGCACAATACAAATGACGAAAACCCGCTAATAACGGTTATTGTGTTAATTAAAACGTTAAATATATTATTCGGTTAATGGGTAATTTTCCATTGATGGGAAAATATTTGAATAGAATTATATACACAAGTATATCCGCACTGGCTACCCTTGAATAAAATTGATTTTATTTAAAAGTATAGATCATTAAATTATTCACAAAGACTATAAAATTAAACATATTATTTCTTAAATTAAGCTTATATTAATTTAAATAACAGTCAAGAAAATATTTCAAATAAGACAGACCGGCAAGAAACTCTATAGACATTTATTTTTTACATATAATCATTGAAGTGACCATTATAGTAACTAATAATTAAAAAGTTACAGCCCTGCAACAAAGAGACAGATGGATTCGGTAATAGGTTTCTGTTGGTCATTCCGCCGGATAGTGGCGGTGTAGGAATATCTACTGGTTGTCTGAAAGAAATTGCTATCAGCAATAAGACCGCACATTGCATACTTCTTTTGTATATATTAGTAATTTTTATATGGTGTGCAATAAAGAATATTAAATAAATAAGAATATCTACTACACCATATCACCCACGTGGGTGTCGTAAAAGGCGACAGAGGGAAAAAAATCAAGAGATGGGCAGCGGCATCTTCTTAATGACGACTAAAAGTAAAAAAAAACTGTGGTTGCCAACTTGCTTGCGAAGCGTGGTAGCTCTGGCAAAAATACCCCATATGAGACAAATTATGGGAGAGGTTTATTCAGTAGTGGACTTTAATAGGATGTAACGGTACGATACGGCGCACACTTTGGGTACGAAATCCTAAGAACGGACTAACGTTTGAAATAACGAATATTTTTGATTTATTATTTTATGGCACACATAGTCTGTTAAATCATTAATTATAAACAAACGGATTGCTACTAGATAAACTTGGTACTCGCTATCTTTATTAATTCGAGCTTCGATCAACAATACCAACTAGATCTCGGGTCGGCGCAAGAAATCCATCTAAGTAAATAAGAGCGCACATGAGACGTGAGCTCTTATTTCGTTTAGTCATTTAAAACACAGCCGATGTAAACACGTTTCACAAAGTGTATTTAAAAGTTGCAAGAATAATGCCCGAAAAAGTAATTTAACGGCCGGAGAGTCTTCTTTTCGTTAATTACATGTATAATATGTTATATTTTAAGCTCTAAACTAACAAATAATATCATATTTGAAACAAAATTACCGATCATCACCCCTACAAATGTTTTGCCAGTGTTGACCAATACACGCGAAAACATTTGTGAAACAGAACATAGACGCATGAAGTAGATTTGTATTGTAATAATTTTTAATAATTCGTTTCCAAAACTTTAGATAATGGTAATTGCTACTTTTGTCTTTGTTTGTGTAATTCCAATAGATACTTAGCTTTTTCTTTAGCTTTCCTAGCTTTCTTCCCCGGTCGAGCCGACCCATTATTGCTACACTTATTATAATTGCACCATGGCTCTACAACGTTTTAAAAGTATGCAATGGGCGATCTTATTGCTGACAGCAATTTCTTCTAGATAACCAATAAATGGATAGGATTACATGAAGACGACAGGAGTAGGGCAAATTGGTGTGATAAAAAAGAGCACATATTTATATATAAATACTATACATAGATACATACATACTACGAACATATATAAATACAAAAACTAAAATAGATTTATATTGAATTAGTTAATTAAATGCTTACTTACCTTGAATACCAACAATGAATGAAATACCCAAAACATAAAAATAATTTTAATTAAACTTATGGTCATATTATAAATTATTTTAGTGTTCAACGCGACTCAATACTTCCTGGAACAAATTCGAAGAAGAAAACAGAAACGTAACAAAATGATGTAGCTCGCAAGGTAATAACGAGAAAGGAACTTTATTTTTTACACGTTAAGGTTGATTTCACACCAAATGTTATTTAATTTATGTCTTTTCATTTCCAAGTGATAGGAGTATTGCATAGCTTTGTTCTTTTTTGTGACTAATGATCGTAAGATTTGTGACTTTATTTCTAGATGCGATGGTTGCAATTACGTTGAACTTAAAACTATTTTAATTTTTGTCTCATTTCTTTAGTAAACAAATGTAGCTGCTTAAGTTTATATTCACGTGGACAGTATTCAGCTATGATTTTGCACGTGACTCGTTATCTAGTTGGTATTGTTGATCGAAGAATTCGAGTGACAATCCTGTTGCCATATCCGCCCTTGCTTTGCTACATTGCTATGGGTGATAAAGTTTCAGATTTTTCTCTTTCTCAAAATACTTTATTGCATTATATACAATTTAACGTGTAGCACTATGTAGTACTTTCCCGCGTTTAAGCTCCATTGTTAACAGAATGTACATAGATAAAATAATAAAAGAAAAACATCAAATAACGTAATAGTCAACAAAAACGAAATAACTAACAACGCTTTACAATAATAATCGAAACCAATAACAGCGTCTTAACAAATTATTGACAAAATAAAAAATAAAAAAGAACTCTCCGAACTCGTCTAGCTCATAAATTTGCAAAACCGGAATATATTTTTTTTAGTTTATGGCATATTGTTACCACTTATGCCAATGACAAGTCGAACTGAAATTATAGCACGTACGAAAACGCATATCGCAATATATATATATATATATATATATATATATATATATATATATATATATATATATATATATTGTTTTCTCTACCGGTGGCTGTAAGTACAGAGTGAAAAAAAAACGAGCGGTAAATTAAGCCGACGCCATTTTCAGTCCCATTCTTAGCAAACACACGAGTAGTATGTATTGATATTAAAACAAGCCTGATGCAAACAGTACAACCAAAGAGATTTTTCTTCAATTTTATACTAACAAAATACGAAGAAACATTTTCCCCGATCTATTAAATTTTATTATTGTTCTTAAAATACCTCGTCGATTGCCACCAATTTTATCAAAATCTATTGATCCGTTCGAAAGTTATCGTTGTCACAAAATAAAAAAGGGTTTTATTTTAATAAAATTTTTGATGTAATGAGTTAAATATTAGTTCGTGAAAATATTTGTCGAGCGTTTTGAGATCGAACATAGCGGGAAGTTTCAGGGATGGCGCCTGCAGGGTCAACTTTTGTTTTTTAAGTTCTTTGTTAAACATGCGACTTTTTATTTCTTTACTTTTCATTATGCCTGAAATGCATATACCCAGGAATAAATTGTGATAAGAATTATATTAACTGTACTGCCAAGGGATTTTGTATCCTTTGCCGGTGGGAATTGATCGTAAATGTGTTTCATTATAATAATATTTTGTAACCTAAAATTAGATATTAAGCATGGTAGAGTCACGATGTAGCTGGTTTATGGCTGTGATACAAATGGGTGAGCTTGACCGGAGAAGGACTGCGCTCTCACAGAATACCAAAATGAAATAGTAGCTTAATTCTTAAAAAGTAATAAGTGTTTCGTATGGTGAGTGTAGAGAACTGGAGACGCTATCTATTTTGTCTTATATTTATACATACAGGATCTCCCAGAAGTCGACGTCAAGCCGGAATCGGGTGATAGGTCAAGTCGTAATAGTTAACAGAAACATATAAAAAAAATCTTTGCTAATTTTCTTTTTATTATGTAGTCCATCTGTCCGAGTCCCTCTCCGGTCGTAACGGTCTCCGTTCCACTGGGTACAGGGGGACAAAGACGACGGCGACCTGTGTTTGCGCGTACACTTGTGCACGTTAATATCTTCTGCGGAATTGACCTGCTTCCAATTAGGATTCCGATCTAAGTCTATGTCCTACGGCGATGGGAGGAGGTAGAGAGGCTTAACGTGATGTTCGTTGGGTTTTGTCTGACTCCTGCACGTAGGCGGTCTTGGGTGTGTAGTATAAATCGTCGTCGTTCTTGTCCCGCATCGGGGTGACGGAGCGGATTCGGCAGCACCCAAGGTGACAAAGCAGCCCTATTCAGAGAGGCACTGCTTTCCTCGCTCAGCCGGGGAGGGGGCTAGAAAAGGTGCCCTAAACAAATGCTTACTCCAACTCTTTAGGATGATAGCAACCGCGGCTGCCTCCGCATCACAAATCCGCGGTCGACGCCAAAGAAAAAATAATGAAAATTTTAATTTATCAAAATCAATGACATTTGGCGCTTGTAATGTGCGCACACTTCTTGACCGTGAAGAAAATGCCTGCCCTGAGCGGAAAACTGCCATCGTAGCTCGGGAACTAAGCCGATATAATATTGATGTGGCTGCACTCAGCGAAACACACCTCCCCGATGAAGGAGAGCTGGTAGAATACGGCGGCGGGTATACTTTCTTATGGAAAGGACTCGCTTCCTCAGAGCCGCGAAGGTCTGGTGTAGGCTTTGCTGTCAAGAACTACCTTGCTGCTCAACTACAAGAATACCCCGTACACATCTCGGACCGCATTACCACATTGCGCCTTTACATGGGACGTGAAAACTATCTTAATGTCATCCGTGTCTATACCCCTACGCTAGACAAGTCTGATGAAATTAAGGACAATTTTTATGAAGAATTGACGCGGTGCATAGATCGTATCCGTCCAAGGGAGCAAATCCTTCTCTTGGGCGACTTTAGTCCCCGAGTAGGACGAGATTATGACGCCTGGCCTAAAGTTCTGGGCAGACATGGTGTTGGTAAAATGAACAGCAGCGGCCGACTGTTGCTTAGTTTTTGTGCACAATTAGATCTTGCAATTACAAATACTATGTTCAGATTACCTGCCAACTACAAAGCAACGTGGATGCACCCCAGATCGAAGCATTGGCACCTTATCGATTATGCTATCGTGCGTCAAAAAGACATCTCTCAAGTCCTAGTCACCCGTGTCATGCGTGGTACTCACTGTTGGACTGATCACAGGCTTGTTGTTATTAAATTAAGTCTTCGTCTTCCACGTCCTTGTAGATCTGAAAGATCTAAACAGATACGTCTGAACCTTGAACGACTCCAAGATACTAACACGAGGGCTAAATATGCCGAAACCTTGAGCACTGATCTGCAGCCCCTCGATCTAAAATCAGGTGAGATCAATACTGTCTGGGAGTCTCTATCTTCTCATCTTCTCGACACTGCTAAATCTACTTTAGGTTTGAGAGTTCGAAAACATGAGGACTGGTTTGATGATAATGATGGGGTACTTACGGACGCTATTGATAAACACCGTAAGCTCCTAAAGCAGCACAGTAGAACATCAGAGTGGAAGTGTTAAGGAGTTGCGTCATAGTGATCTGGAGCTACAGCTAAACTCGCACGATAAGCGAAAGATAAGTGGTGGCAGGAGAAGGCTCGTTAGATGCAGTGGCTCGCTGATACCAACCAGCTCGGTGAGTTTTATGCTGAGGTGCGATATCTACTCGGTACGTCCACTATGGCAAAAGTTCCACTGAATTCAACTAGTGGTGAAGCGCTTTTTCAAAGCAGGGAGGAAATACTCGAGCGATGGGCGGAGCATTTCAACACTACTTAACGTGGATCATTTTGTTGACCTAGACCATGTACGCTGCCTACCTCAGCAACCTTTCGCCCTCGAGCTCGATAAGCCAGTCTCGCCTAACGAGGTTGCTCTTGCCATTAAGCAACAGCAAAATAAACGCGCGGTTGGTGTTGATTTTATACCGGGTGAATTATTGAAGTATGGCGGTGGGGATTTGTATTCGGCGATATGGGAACTTTTTACGATTCATATTCATTTATTGATAAAATATAAGCTTACAGTATATACAACCAAATTGCTTATATCTACACTAAATTTACAAAGTAAGATAAAATACACAAGAAAAAAAATCACCAATTATTAAATTTACATACACAATATAAATTACAGCCACAACAGTATAATGAGATCTATTTACTATATCATAAATTAAACTTATTTACCTAAACATGTTATTCTACTATCTTACAAAGTTGTTTAAGAATATTAATACATTTTTATACATTGCGCTGGGTTTGTCAAAAAATATATCTAAATACTGCGCGAATGCTTTAATAGCTTGCTGCCCTTCTAAAATTCTATTATTATACACAAATTCCTTATTCTGTTGTCTATTCTTTCGTTTTTCTTTCACGTATTTCCAAAAATTTGAAGGTTCGCGTGCTATATAATTTTCAACTTTTATCATATAATTTATAGATGCTGTAATAATAAGTTTTTTTACTTTGGTTCTATAATATTTAAATAACGCCTTATTAAATTCCAAGCCATTTCAACATTTTTAAATTAAAATATTTCAATTTTATGTATTTTATGATTTCTTTAGTATACCATTTTGGATATATATATATATATATATATATATATATATATATATATATATATATATATTTATGATTGGTAGTTAAGGATTTATAGGGAACTCGTCTACTAGTGACTTTATTAAGCTTATTATACAGGGTGGCGCAAAAGAACGTGCATTTATTAAGTATAGGCTAAAAAAATAAATACAAAAGGTATAGTTGAAATAAAATATAGGATGATTAGGTAATTAAATGTAGTTTATTTTTAAAAAATAACATCAACTAAATGACGGCCCTCTCGAAGACGGCACACCTCGAAACGCGAACGCAGATTTGTAAAAAATCTTGTCAATAAATCTGGGGTGATAGCTGTCATTTCCCCACGGATATTTTCCTTTAGCTGACTGATGTTCCTCGGATTGTTCATGTAGACTTTATGTTTGAAGTATCCCCACAAAAAAAAGTCAGGAGGCGTCAAGTCAGGGCTACGTGGGGGCCAAGGGATATCACCTCTTTTGGAAATTAATCTTGCAGGAAACATCTGTCTCACAACCGCCATAGAGTCATTTGATGTGTGACAGGTCGCTCCGTCTTGTTGGAACCAAGTCCTCGTATTCGCTATTCTCGATATCGCAAGTTCTGGAGTCAAATATCCCTCTAACATCGCAACATAGCGGTCGGTGTTAACGGTGATGTTTCGTCCTCGTGAATCTTCAAAGAAGAAAGGGCCAATAATTCCTTTGCTTGAGATTGCTGCCCATACCGTTACTTTCGGACTATGCAGTGGTTTTTGATGTTTCATATTTGGATTCTCGTCGTTCCAATAGCGAAAATTTTGTCGGTTTACGAACCCATTTAAATGAAAATGAGCCTCGTCAGAAAAAAGGATGTTGTCAAAAGAGGAAAATCGACTAAGCATTTCTTCAGCAAATGCCTGCCTTGTTCCGAAGTCGGCCTCTTTTAATTTCTGTGTTAACTGGAGCTTATAAGGATGCAGTTTAAGATCCAACTTCAAAATTCGCTGTAAACTTCGTCGCGACAAGTTTAAAGCCGCCGATCGCTTCCGAGTAGACACTTGCGGATTTTTTCCTACTGACTCCTTCACCCTCTCAATATTGTCTGTGGTCCTAGACGTTCTTGGACGACCTTTTGCGGGTGGTTTAAACGTGGAACCGGTCTCTTCAAAACGCTTTATCCATATTTTAATTAAATTTGCACTTGGAGCTTCATTAATATGTGTTAATCCATATTCAGAACAATACATTCGCCTTGTGATGTATGAACGACCGTTCTCGTAAAACGTGCGAACACAAAAAGCACGACGCTTCCCGTCGAAGTGACTCATGGTTACTAAAACTCCATGAGTGCTACTATTCAACTACGCTAGGCTCCCCCCGCCCGCGCACTGTTTACCCCGCGAAAAAAGATGACGCAATATGCACGTTCTATTGCGCCACCCTGTATAAGATCTCTAAAGCTACATTTACGTCCTGTTGGTGCATTAGGTCCGTCCAGTTCAAGTCATTTATATCAGTGTACAAGCCACAGAGGTCTGCTTTACGGAAATTCCATTCTGTGCAAAGGTTCTGACATGGTGGAAATGGTATGTTTATTGCAGCACTTGTTGGTAGTGTAAGCACGATGTCTAACGGAGGGTGATAAACATCAATAGGTACCAATGGTTCAACTTCAAATGACACAGTACAACTTCCGGAGTCTAGATTAGTCAATACCAGATCCAAGATGCATCCATATTTATTACAAACATTATTACATTGCTGTAAGTTGCAACATTTTAAGAAATTATGGAACTGAGTTTGAACTGGTTTATTACAAGACCTTAAGTTGAAATCACCAACAATCAAGAATTTACAGTCAGAATATGTGTTAATGGCATTTTATATACAATTTAATGCATCAAGATATTGCTTGTCATTGTAGTTTGATGGTATATATGCAACACACACTAAAAGTTTAATATTTTCCAACGTTAAAAGAGTAAATAATAATTCTTTATCATCAGTTAAACCATCTATGTTCGTAATTCTTTTAACGGTAAAACTGTTCTTTACTGCTAAGAGAACACCACCCCATCCGACGTTACCTGCACGATCCTTCCTTAGCACAATATACTCGGGAGGGAACAGTTCAGAGTCATATACAGAATCGTTGAGAAAAGTTTCAGTAAGGATGACAATACGAATACAATGACGAATATAAATAATTTTTTTTTAATTTTGAACAAGTTTGTTTGTACTTTGTTCATGTATAGTATTCGATGTAAATATCTTTTTCTTTCGCTCAAGCAAACCCAAACAGCTTTTTTCAAAGCACGTCGTCGACAGCACTGAATATGAAACTGAAGAGTGGAGATAGATTAAGATTGGTGTACCTATTTTTATAAAACTGCTAAAAACAACAAAACCATATCTTGGGCTGCCCTATCTATCTGCCCTAGTTTGGAGCCCTAGCTTTGCCACTGCATGTACTATATTTGGGAGTCGACCCTCTGAGAAAAGTTAATGGTGCACATTTAAAAGAATTCGATGATCCAGATGAGCAGCATTTGGGTACGTCTGACGATAAAGTCTAGCTGCAGTACTAGCGTTACCTCTGTATTCCGCATAAATGAGGTGCATGTTAGCATATTCTTGTGTGGTGTACGCAGACATGGTCACACTAAGACTTGGTCGTCTTAAAGAGAAACTAAACAGGCCAAATCTAAAACACAAGTAATCAAGTTCAATAAACGAAGCCAAATGTGGTCTGTACGAATTCAACACTAACGAATAAACACAGATGCGCAATAAACGAAGGAACTCAATGTGCTGAACTTAATTTTGTGTGCGACAGTGAAAAGGTAGCGTCACCATCTGTCTCGATCAAACTACGTAAAATTTACTCTCCTTCTTTGTCATTAACGTCACTGTCTGCCTCGCTCATACTTCGTCAAACGGTTCTCTCCGTTTCACTCAAACTAGAATTTTAAGTAACGGGCTTGAGGAAAGCCTTGGGGTACGCAAAACCATTTTAGACAGGTAAGAAAAATTAATTTACAACTGGGTGTCTTTAAAAAAAATTCTCTAGATTAACAAATAGTCTTGCAAGTGTTATACCATTTTGGAATCTTTATTAAATGCGCCAAATTTTAAAGTTACTTTGCCACACACTTGCAGTACATTTATTTCAGGACAGTCGTTTAAAACTGGGCAAAGTATTAATTTTAAATACATGGTTGAGAAATTGAATGATAAAATGGATGAAGTACGCGATATGATGTATGATAGAGGAATAGATGTGTTATGTGTAAATGAGACGAAACGGAAGGGGAAGGATGTCACTACACATGGTATGTATACTACCTACTGGTGTGGGGTAGACGAGATCGAGCGGGCAAGCCAGGGAGTAGGTATCATCCTTTCAGAAAAAATGGGCCAATGTGTGAAAGAGTATGAATGTGTAAGCCCAAGATTGCTATGGATACGTATGAAAGTGGGCTTAAAGAAGTTGTTTGTGCTAAAGGTCTACGCCCCAGACATGTCTAACCCCACTTATATCCGGGAGCAGTTTTGGGAAATGGTAAGGATGGTGTTAATGAAATGTAAGGAAAATGAAAATATTATTATGCTAGGAGATTTTAATGGAACGGTTGGGGTGAGGAGGCTTGGTTATGAAAGGATATTGGGAACGTTTGGAGATGAAAGCATAAACGAGAATGGTGAAAGCCTCCTCACCGTATGTATGGAAAAGAATCTTTTTGTGACGAACACTTACTTTCGCCACAAGAGGATTCACATGTATACTTGGGAAAGAGGTGATGATAGAAGCATGATAGATTTTATAATTGTGGATGAAAGAATGAGGGGCGCATTGGTAGATACAAGGGTCTACCGGCGGTCTAACGTAGGAACGGATCATTATTTGGTTTTATGCCGAATCAATGGTCTATTCAGGCGTTGGCGCCATCGGTCATCTATATCTACCACTGCGTTACAGCGTATTAGAACAGAAAGGCTACAAGAGGAAGGTGAGAAAAACAAGTTCAATTGTAGACTGAAAGAAAATATAAGTGGTTTGGATGAATTATGTATGTATGAATTGAGAGAGAGACTTGGAGAAT
Source organism: Parnassius apollo (assembly GCA_907164705.1). Classification (NCBI taxonomy): domain Eukaryota; kingdom Metazoa; phylum Arthropoda; class Insecta; order Lepidoptera; family Papilionidae; genus Parnassius; species Parnassius apollo. The sequence continues at coordinate 2,346,337 of CAJQZP010000333.1, read as the reverse complement.
GTATGGCAAAATGTTAAGAAAGGTTTAGTGGATGCAGCTACCTAAGTGTGTGGTGTTAGTAATAGAAAGAATGGAAGGAAAAATAATACGTTATGGTGGGATGATGAGATACGTATGGAAGTTGAAGCAAAGAAGAGAGCATGGCTAGATTTACTAGCAACAAAGGCTGGTAATTCTAGCGGTACGAATAATGATATTGAAAGAAAAAAGGCAGTTTTTAGACGTCTAAATAAGAGAGTAAAAGAAGTGGTTGAAAGGAAAAAGCAAGAAAGAACGGATAAGAATGATAGAAGAATATCGGATAACTTCCAGGCGGATATTAAAATGTTCTAGAAACTCGTAAGAACTGCCAGGGGACATTCAAAACAGCTTATAATGAACTATAAGAGACGAGAATGGATTTATTCTGAATGATGAAGTTTTGAGTTTAAAGAGATGGAAGGAATATTTTGAAAGCGTGTTTTTGAGTGAGGAGACAACGTATGAATTAAATGAAGTAGAAACTCCGAAAGAAGAGGAAAGAAGTAGCGAGATAAGTATAGATGAAATAATGAAAGCAATGAAAAGCATGAAAGCAGGTAAGGCTGCCGGATATGATAGAGTTTAACTCGAAATGCTACGGGCTGGTGAGGAAGTGGTGGCAGGCCTGGTGCACACCTTGTTTAATTTATGCTGGGAACTCAAGCGGGTACCGGTAGACTGGTGCAAAGCCGTGATGGTCCCAGTATATAAAGAAAAAGGGTCACAGCAGGACTGTAAAAACTACCGTGGTATCAGCCTTCTTAGCATTGTGGGAAAACTTTATGCTAAGGTACTGATTGAAAGGGTCATGAAAGAAACTGATGGAAAAATTTGGGATGTGCAAGCGGGATTTAGAAAGGGAATGGGATGTACAGATCAAGTCTTTTCCATGCGCATGATCGCGGAGAAGTTTTTGGCCAAAAACCAGAAGGTTTTTTGTGCGTTCATGGACTTGGAAAAGGCCTATGACAGAGTGGATAGGGATGTGCTATGGCAAACACTGTACTCATTTGGGTTGAGCGCTGGCTTGATACAGGCATTGGAGTCTCTTTATAGAGACTCTAGTGCTTGTGTTAGGATCAACGAGGTCTACTCGGACTGGTTTGGCATCCATAAAGGTGTCAGACAGGGCTGTGTGGCTTCCCCGTGGCTGTTTAACCTATTTATGGACAGTTGTTTGCAAAATATGAAAGTTGAAGAATGCGGATTAAGAATGCGTGAGTTAACCGTCAAATGCCTTTTGTACGCCGACGATCAAGTTATTCTTGCGTCATCGGCGGCCGAATTGCAAATGATGGTTACATTAATGAACAGATCACTAAAAGAAAGGTGTATGAAAGTGAACGCAAGTAAGACGAAAGTTATGGTTTTTGAAAGAGAAGAAAGTAAAACGATATGTGAAATAAGAATAGAAGGGGAGTTGATTGAGCAAGTAGATGAGTTTGTATATTTGGGTAGCGTATTTAGCAGGGATGGGAGATGTGATAAGGATATAGAACCACGAATGAATGCAGGCAATAGAGTAAATGGGGCCCTACACTCTATTGTGAAGAGTCAAAATGTGTCAAAAAAGGCACGTATGGCAATTCACAATGCTGTATTAATTCCTACTTTAACGTATGGTAGTGAAAGTTGGGTGTGGCAGAAGAAGCACGAGAGTAGAATGAACGCAGTAGAAATGCGGTCGTTAAGGAGTATGTTAGGGCTGAATCTGAATGACAGGGTAAGAAATTGTGTAATAAGAGAAGAGTGTGGTTTGCAAGATGATGTTGTGACCAGGATTAAGAAAGGAATGCTTCGGTGGTTTGGTCATGTGGAAAGAATGAATGAGGAAAGAGTGACACAGAAAATTTATGTTGCAGAAGTGAATGTCAGATTCAGCCCTAACATACTCCATGTTAGGGCTGAATCTGAATGACAGGGTGAGAAATTGTGTGATAAGAGAAGAGTGTGGTTTGCAAGATGATGTGTGACCAGGATTAAGAAAGGAATGCTTCGGTGGTTTGGTTATGTGGAAAGAATTAATTAGGAAAGAATGACAAAGAAAATTTATGTTGCAGATGTGAATGGCAGAGTCGGAAAGGGACGTCCTAGGCGAAAATTTATCGACCAAATTGGCGATTTATTGAAAACGGGCCAAATTAGGAGCACCCTTAACCGACGAGCATGTATGCGTAGGTATATGGATGTGAAGGAGGCGAGAGAGGTGTGTCAGGATCGTGGCAAATGGAAGTCTGTAGTCTCTGCCTACCCCTCTGGGTGACAGGCGTGAGTGTTTATGTTATGTATGGTTGAGAAAAATATTACATTTTCTTCTGGACTGCAGCAGTTGGCTGTAAATTTTAAGCAGGAGGATTATTTTCAGAAGCATTGTTAGAAAGTTCGGAAAGAAATCGGTCTGTAGTTCTTCAAGAGAGCGTTGTCGCCTTTCTTAAAGAACAAGACCACCGCGCTTCTGCTCCACGCCTCCGGAGTAGTGCCAGGACGGAATTGAAGAGCTTCTGAAGGACTTCAAGTACCGGTGTTCCACCTGCTTTCAGAAGCTCCGCTGTAATTACATCCTCGCCCGGGGCCTTGCCGTTTTTAAGGTGGTGGAGAGCCATTCTAATCTCGCTCAGACTGACGTCTGGGATATCATCGGAATAGTGTCGAATAAGACTTGCTCTTGGATCGTTACTCACACTTGCGTGTGGCTCCAACGATGATGTGTACAGCTGCCCATAGAACCTCTCAATCTCATTCAGAATCTCAGGTGTCCCGGAAACGATGTTGCCACACTCAGTCTTCAGCCTTGACAGTTGGCTCTTTCTGGCAGACAGATCTCTGGCAAATACTTTGGAGCCCTGGTTCTGCTCGATCGCTTCTTTAATACGAGCAGTATTAAAGTTGCGTAAGTCTCGTCGCATGCATTTGGAGATCTGTCTGTTCAGTTGCCTGTATGCTGTCAAATCTGTTGACGATTGCAGCCTCATCTCCCGTCTAACAGCCATGAGATTAAGAGTGTGATCGGAGAGTTTTTGTGTTCTTCTGCGGCGGGTCTTGCAGAACTTGCTCCGACCGCATGGACAGTTTCCACGAGCTTGTCATTCATATCGTCCACTGCATTGCAATCTTCTAGGCACTGAAAGCGGTTGTGTAACTCGAGCTGAAAAGTTTCGGGATTTTGGATTTTTAGAGCACGAGGGGGACGGAGCGTTGACTTCATTAGACGAGACCTCTCCAACTTAACGCTTAGGTTCAGTGTGCCTCTAACCATTCGGGTGATCGCTGCCAGTTTTCACCCTTGCGATCACTGAGACATCACTGAACAGTTGGCGTTTGGTCGTCATAATGAAGTCAATCTCATTTTTTGTCGAACCGTCGGGGCTCGACCAGGTCCACTTCCTGTGGGGCCGCTTCTGGAAGAAAGAGTTCATCATAAAGAGTTTCATCTTTCTCCATAAAGTCGGCCAGCTGCTGGCCTCTTCGGTTCCGTTGCCCTACTCCAAATTTCCCCACCTTCAGCTCACCGCTTTCTCTTGTGCCTAGTTTTGCGTTGAAGTCTCCCATCAACACTGTGTAGTGGGTTTTGGAGGAATGTATGGCTCTGGAAATATCCTCATACATTTCCTCCACCTCCTCATCGGGATGTGCCGAGGTTGGTGCGTAAACCTGTATGACCTTCAGCGAATACCGTTTGGTGATTCTGAGTATCAGGTACGCGACCGTCGTCGACACACTCCCAATCTTTACAACGTTGTTGACGAGAGACTTGTGGACGATAAATCCGACACCTCCTTGGCACAGTGGTAGAACAAGTTGCCGGACTCGAGGATTGCCGTATCTTCCCCCTCTCTTCGCCTCGGATAATCCAATAATATGCCAGCGCAACTTGTCTACCTCTTCTTCCATCTCCAGTATCTTCTCGTCAGTCCTCAGAGTGCGTGCGTTATATGTTGCCAGGTCGAGTCGTCGTAGGTGGCAACCGAACCTCCACCGGAGATTCTTAGCACCCCCTGCTTCGCCGTTACCATGGTCGCCACCGTAGCCAGGAATAGCGGAGCCGCCGGGGACTGGGGGCCGTTTTTTTTTGCGTCGTTATTCATGGGGGGATATTTGCCATAGTTGCCACGCTTGGCGAGCGGGTTTGCAACCGCAGTTTTTTATTATAACACAGTTGTTATCAGAAAGATGCTGCTGCCCATCTCCTGCCTATCTCCCTCTGTCGCCTCTTACGACACCCACGGGAAGCCATTATTAGAATAGATTATTAGATTGGGATAGATTATTCTAATACTAACCTAGACTATATTCTTAATATCTACAAAAAATACTGGTCAAAATATGTGTAACGCTTACTGTGTGGGATTCAAACCAACGATTATTAGATTAATGTAATTATAACACGGTCAGAAAAACGTTATCATTATTATTCGAATTTAGATGCTTTGCCATTCTTTCCCACTTAAAATGAATATGAAAGACATTATCCAGTGTAATTGGCTAAAATACTTTATATCTTGCAACGTTAAATGAGTGTAATTATGTAAAATATTATAATTTCTCTATATCTCCCTGGTAAGGTATAAATTGAGCCCGCTGTAAACCGTCTAAGGTATATTACAATAAAGATACAATGTCTTACAATAAATAAAATGTTTGATTCATTTGTATTTCAGAACAACCCTGCATACAAACAAATAATTTTTCAAAACCGCGTGAGAAAAAGATTACATCAAATTCTACTGATTGTAACATAAATGATGTTCGTAAAAGAAACCTCGATTTAGAAAGCCCTACTATTAAATCAAAGCCTAAACTGAAAAGAGATACTCAACCAGTTATTAAAAAAGGGAAGCATCCTGCAAAAATTATGAAAAAGAATTTTTTTAAACAAAGTGTAAATATATTTACGGAAAACACATCTGAGGCATCAACAAAATACATTTTTGAATGTGATGATTGTAGAAAAAAATTTTTATCAAAAGATATTCTCGCCGACCACATATCATATAGTCATAGGACGCAAAAGAACTCGGATATAGTTCGGACACAAGTTGAACAAACTCCAGTATCACAACTAATGGATATATATAACTGTGATATTTGCGAATTTAAAACATCTTATAAATGTCGCATTTCGACACATCTGAAAGCGCACGTCGCTAAGCAAGTGTACTGTTGTAGTAATTGTGAATATAAATTTACTAAAAAAGGTGATTTGCAAAGGCATATGAAAATACACACCGGAGAAAAACCTTTTTCGTGTAATATCTGTGAATTCAGATGTAATACAAAAGGTTATTTACAAATACATATGAAAATTCACACCGGTATAAAACCTTTTTCGTGTAATATCTGTGAATATAGATGTATTACAAAGAGTACTTTGCAAATACATATGAAAATACACACCGGAGAAAAACCTTTTTCGTGTAATATATGTGAATTTAGATGTAATATAAAAGGTAATTTGCAAAGACATATGAAAATACACACCGGTGTAAAACCTTTTTCGTGTAATATCTGTGAATATAAATCTATTACAAAAAGTTATTTGCAAACGCATATGAAAATACACACCGGTGAAAAACCTTTTTCCTGTAATATCTGTGAATTTAGATGTCATACAAAAAGTTATTTACAAACACATATGAAAATTCACACCGGTGTAAAACCTTTTTCGTGTAATACTTGTGAATATAAATCTATTACAAAAAGTCATTTGCAATCACATATGAAAATACACACCGGTGTAAAACCTTTTTCGTGTAATATCTGTGAATATAGATGTTTTACAAAAAGTACTTTGCAAATACATATGAAAATACACACTGGAAAAAAGCTTTCGTGTAATATTTGTGAATATATATGCGCAAGAAAAACTGATTTGAAACAACACATAAAAATACACACTGGTGAAAAACCTTTTTCGTGTAACATCTGTAAATATAGATGTACTACAAAAAGTAATTTGAAAACACATATGAAAATACACACCGGAGAAAAACCTTTTTCGTGTAATATCTGTGAATATAGATGTATTACAAAAAGTAATTTGCAAAATCATATGAAAATACACACTGGAGCAAAACCATTTTCGTGAGCTATTTGGTAAAATGTATACAATATTATCTAAACGTGTTTTACATAAATATAAAAGTGTACCAGATAAAAGTCTATTTTTGTGACTTTCTTATGTAATTATAAAACAAATTAAAAAAAATCCATTCCTAATGTGCTAATTCAAACTGCATTTATTTGGAAGAAGTTAAGACTACAGTCTTTTAAAGTTGACTCGTATCGAGTCCTTAGCGCCACTTAGCATTTTTTAGAGCAAACTAACATTTTCGAAAAAGATTTCGCAGAAATATGGATGATCCGGATTATAAACAAAAAGCACAAAGACCAGATAAGTGATGAAGATTTAGAGATGTCGAAAAGTGAATTTCTTAAACAAATGGAACTTTCTGACCAACAAGGAGACGAACTACAGATACGGACGATAGCAAAGAACTAGTCAAGAATGATTAGAAAATAGGAAAAATGTATTAACCGCGGCTATATTTGACAAGATATGTAAACGAAATAAAACATCAGCTGCGCCCCGTTAGTGAAATCTCAAAACTTACGGCTTGGCGGCAAAACTTTTGCGATTGATCATGGGTGGCGGTAGTCACTTAACATCAGGCGAACCGTATGCTCGTTTGCCCCCTCTTCTATAAATAAAAAAAATTATTTCATGATTGATTTTTCTTATTTATCAAAATCAATGACATTTGGCGCGTGGAATGTGAGCACACTTCTTGACCGCGAAGAAAATGTATGCCATGAGCGGAAAACTGCCATTGTAGCTCGGGAACTAAGCCGCTATAATATTGATGTGGCTGCACTCAGCGAAACACACCTCCCCGATGAAGGAGAGCTGGTAGAACACGGCGGCGGGTATACTTTCTTTTGGAAAGGACTCGCTTCCTCAGAGCCGCGAAGGTCTGGTGTAGGCTTTGCTGTCAAGAACTACCTTGCTGCTCAACTACAAGAATACCCCGTACACGCCTCGGAACGCAATACCACATTGCGCCTTTACATGGAACGTGAAAACTATCTGAATGTCATCAGTGTCTATGCCCCTACACTAGACAAGTCTGATGAAATAAAGGCCAAATTCTACGAAGAATTGACGCGGTGCATAGATCGTATCCGTCCAAGAGAGCAAATCCTGCGCCTTTACATGGAACGTGAAAACTATCTGAATGTCATCAGTGTCTATGCCCCTACGCTAGACAAGTCTGATGAAATTAAGGCCAAATTCTACGAAGAATTGACGCGGTGCATAAATCATATCCGTCCAAGAGAGCAAATCCTTGGACTAAATTATGACGCCTGGCCTGAAGTTCTGGGCAGACATGGTGTTGGTAAAATGAATAGCAGCGGCCAACTGTTGCTTAGTCTTTCTGCACAATTAGATCTTGCAATTACAAATACTATGTTCAGATTACCTGCCAAGTACAAGACAACGTGGATGCACCCCAGATCGAAGCATTGTCACCTTATCGATTACGGTATCGTGCGTCAAAAAGACATCTCTCAAGTCCAAGTCACCCGTGTCATGCGTGGTGCTCACTATTGGACTGATCACAGGCTTGTTATTATTAAATTATATCTTCATCTTCCACGTCCGTGTAGATCGTAAAGATTTAAGCAGATACGTCTGAACCTTGAATGACTCCATGATACTAACACGAGGGCAAAGATAAACGAATATAATAAAAGAAAGAAAGATTCACACAAAAACTACTGAACAGATTTCCATGAAATTTTTTGTGTAGGTAGTTAGGGACCTGGGGCTACTTATAGGCTACTTTTTATCCGATTACGAAATTTAAAAATGGAGGGTTAGGTATTTTCCTTCCTTTACATGTTAATTTCTATTTTATACGATTGATGTGTTTTATTAAAGTAAATAAGATATTTATAAATAAAGACCAATATTAGTTATAACTGTTGCTAACGTAAAATACGAAAAACTTATATAGATATTTAATTAAATTAGTAATTGATTTGAAAATTCTAATATATATATTTTAGTTTTTGTTATTTCATTTTAGTAGATATAAATAAATTTCATAGTAAGGTCACCCGAGGCAAGTGTGACTGTGGGGCAAGTGCAACAAATGGAAATAATGCGGTCTAAGCACGGTTTTTGGTTTTTCATCTATTAAACAACGCAGGAAATTTTACGCTATTGACTATACAGACAGTTAAGTACTTAAAATCAACTATTTTATCAACGGACGTTATTTTTTAAAACTACTCAACTGGTGACAGACCGCCCAATTTTAAGAGGTGAAGTTATTAAGTGTTTCGATAAATTGGGATACTCATCCCAATTTACCTGTCCGGTAGTTGTGGTATGGTATACGGGTATGCGACCCCGGCTACCCTAGCTATTACTGTCCTATCCCTTGTCCTCATGGACGGTAATATCCTACATTTCCTATTTCCTACCCTAACTTACCTTACTCTTCCTTTTCACACCACCTATCCTTCCCGTTTTCCTATTCCTACCCTCCGCCAATTCAACGTCGACCGCGCGGATGGATGCATGGCTAGGGGCGAGCCTAGTCGTTAGCGTGCCACACTGCCCTGGGACCGGGCGACCCCAGAATTAGGCTAGCCTTACCCTGGCATGCGGGGCTCTACTGGGGGAGACAAACCTTTCCTTCGCTATTCGTGGGAACGCAATGGATAATCAAAAAATTAACCAAAATAGCGGCGATGTGGTTCGCCACCCATCACGTCTCGTTTCTCGCGGGGGCGAAAAGCGGCCCACGGAGAGCCGCTTCGCTACGTTGAATGTAAGAGGAGGGATAGATGGTAAGGTAGATGGAGTATGTCAGATGATGGATGAACGTTGCATTGATATTCTGTGCGTGAACGAAACTAAGAGGAAAGGATGTGACACCACGGTTCATGGCCCCTACACGGCATACTGGTCGGGAGTCCCCCAAACCAGCCGAGGCTGTCAGGGAGTTGGTGTGATTCTTTCATCTCGAATGGTTGAATGTGTGATGGAGCATGAATGTGTAAGCCCAAGACTTCTCTGGATTAGGTTAAAAGTCGGACTCACCCGCTTGTTTATCCTTGGGGTCTATGCACCGACGGATCTGCGTGGGGGTGGGTCACTAAAATCACAACAAGAGAGAGAGGAATTTTGGGATAGTATGAGAGAGGTCTTGAATAAATGCGGAGAGAATGAACGGATCGTGATGTTAGGGGACTTTAATGGATGGGTTGGAGTAAAGCGTGATGGGTATGAAGGAGTTCTGGGTATGTTTGGGGACGAGAGAGTGAATGACAATGGGAGAAGCCTGCTTGAAGTATGCTTGGAATGGAATCTGTGCGTGACCAACACAAGGTTTGACCACAAAAAGATCCATCTGTATACAAGCGATGAGGGTGAGTCTAGAAGTATGATTGATTTTGTAATTGTGGATAAAAGACTGAAGAAGAAAGTGCTAGATACTCGGTGTAGGCCTCGACACAGACCACTTCCTGGTCATAGCCCGAATGCGTGGCCTCTTTAAACGGTGGCGACACCGAGGGGCCGAGCCTACGAGTGTTTTGGACAGAGTAAAAGTGGAAAATCTACAAGAAAAAGAAAAGAAAGACGAGTATGTAGAGAAACTGAAAGAAAGTTTTAAAGGGATAGAAGAGATAGGAGTGATTGAAGATTTGTGGGAGACATTTAAGAAAGGGGTTGTAAATGTTGCGATTGAGGTATGCGGGGTAGCTAAAAGTAGGAAAGGGAGAAAGAATGATAACGTGTGGATGGATAAAGATGTACAAAGGGTTGTACAAGAAAAGAAGAAAGCGTGGTTGGATTGGTTAGTAACAAAAGCTAACCAAAAAAGTTCATAAGGCAACGGATGACGAGATAAAGGAAGCAAGAACGAAGTATAAAAGATTGAAAACAGCAGCGAAAGAAACTGTGTCTAGAAAGAAAGAAGAACGAAAAGATGATTTCGATAGGAGGCTCACTGAAGATTTCCAGTCAAACATTAAGTTTTTCTGGAAAACCATCAAAACAGCCAAAGGAAAAACTTTTACCTCGGAGCTGAGTACAATCAGGAGTCAAGATGGGAGCATTATAAAAGGAGAAGAATGTGTGTTAAAGAGATGGAAAGAGTATTTTGAAAGTTTGTTTGAAAGAGAGGAAGTGCAGGTACAGCATCTGCCACCTTCCACGGAAACGAATATAAATGTTGATGAAAATGAGATAAGCATGGGTGAAATAGTGAAAGCGTTGAAAAGTATGAGATTAGGTAAGGCTGCAGGGTATGACAGGATTACCGTCGAGATGCTGAGGGCTGGACAGGGCCTGGTGGCTAGTCAGCTGTACCGCCTTTTCAATCTGTGCTGGCGAAATGGGCAAGTGCCGGGAGACTGGTGCAAAGCCGTAATCGTGCCATTGTATAAGGGAAAAGGGTCACGGCAGGACTGCATAAATTACCGTGGTATAAGCCTTCTTAGCGTCGTCGGTAAATTATATGCGAAAGTGTTGATTGAAAGGGTTGTGAATGAAACAGACGAGAAAATATGGGATGCACAAGCGGGATTTAGAAAAGGAATGGGATGTACGGATCAGGTCTTTTCTTTGCGGTGCATAGCCGACAAGTGTTTGGCTAAAAACAAGAAAGTCTACTGCGCCTTCGTAGATCTAGAAAAGGCCTATGATAGAGTGGTGAGGAATGAATTGTGGTCAGCACTGTCCGTGAACGGTGTGAGCAGTGTCCTCATACGAGCATTGCAATCTCTTTATAGGGATTCTAGTGCTTGTGTAAGGATAAACGGGGCATACACTGAATGGTTTAATATCGAAAAAGGTGTTAGACAGGGATGTGTAGCGTCACCGTGGCTGTTTAATCTGTTCATGTACAATTGTTTGACAGATTTAAAAGATAATGAAAGTGGGTTGAGAATGAATGAGTTACTCGTCAAATGTTTTCTCTATGCTGATGACCAAGTATTACTTGCGTCTTCGGCCGAGGAGTTGCAGGAGATGGTAACTGCTATGAGTGGAGCTTTTGTTAGAAAGGGAATGAAGATGAATGTAAAGAAGACGAAAGTGATGGTGTTTGAAAAAGATGAGGCAGTTACAGACTGCAATATCGTGATTGAAGATGAACAAATTAAACAGGTGAAAGAGTTTGTGTATCTGGGGTCAAAGTTTACAAGAGATGGAAAGTGTGAGAGTGATATCGAAAGAAGAGTGAATGCAGGAAACATGGTGAATGGAGCTTTGCACTCCTTTATGAGCAGTCGGAAAGTGTCTAACAAGGCTCGTTTGGCTGTGCATGAGGGGGTGTTGGTTCCGACACTCATGTACGAAAGTGAAAGTTGGGTATGGCAGAAGAAACATGAAAGTAGAATAAATGCAGTTGAGATGAGAGCATTAAGAAGTATGATAGGAGTTAAACTGAGTGACAGGATAAGAAATAGTGAGATAAGGAAACGTTGTGGTCTGAAAGAAGATGTAGTGACAAAAATTGAGAAAGGTATGCTGAGATGGTTTGGCCACACCGAGATAATGAATGAAGAACGATTGACGAAAAAAGTGTATAAGGCGAGTGTGAATGGAAGTGCTGGAAGGGGTAGACCTAGGCGGACTTTTCTAGACCAAATTAGGGACGTCTTGAAAAAAGGCCAGGTTAAGAGTACCCTAAACCGTAGAGCATGTATGAAGGGAATAATGAAAGTAGACGAAGCGAAACAAGTATGTAAGGATCGTAGCAAGTGGAAAGAAGTGGTCTCTGCCTACCCCTACGGGAAAGAGGCGTGATTATGATTATTCGATACATCAATAACCCCTCGAATGTCGCGGCCATTTTGGCCAATATGGTGCATCTGTCAAGCACTTCCTGAAGTACTTCCAGACTACTTCGTTAAAATGAGTATTTCCAAGACATTTTGTATAAAAGGTATATTAAAATCATATATCAATGGAAACTTTATTAAATAAGCTATCAGATTATGTATAACTTGAAAACAGGTTTACTTCGAAATGTGAAAGTAAGAAAAGTGTTTTCCCCCAATTTTCTGCATAGGTGTAATAATTATAAATTAAAGCCTTTATTCTAAGTACTATTTGTTTTACTTGTACGTCAAAAGCATATTTAACTATAAATAATTAAAACAAAAAAATTTCTTCATACATTTTTTATTTACGACAAGATCGAGAAGGGCCTCACTTAGCTCTACTCGAAATCGGGACAAAAAATAGGGAGGTTTACCTACAAAAAAACACATTATTAAGAGCGCATATTCAAATATGTCCAAGTCGAAATCTACGCGATCGCTTTGGATCGGCGTAATATTGACGCACACTACAATGTTATCTCTGTGTGCGTGTCAGTGCGAGCGTGAGGCTATAATAGTTGCCTAACGACGACTACGAATCACTTTGATCTTTGATTATATACCTGTCTTTGATACTATTGGAACTAAAATAATAAAAAAATAATTTCCATATAATGGCTTATATAGTGTATAGAAATCGGAGGCTAATATGTGGAAATTGTTTTATTCTTTTAGTAAATTGAAGTTGGCTTTACATTTTCACCCTATTGAGTAGGTATATTATAATATGTATATGTTCTAATTGAAAAATATTTATTGTATAAAATATATATCATTTGATAAACTTTTATTCTGTTTCATAATGTAAACATAATTCATCACAAACTAACAATTTCATTAGTGTCGGCGCGGAGTAGTATTGTCAGGTCTAGCAAGTAAAATTTCGGGACGGAAGGTAAAAATAATCGGGGATTTGGTTTTCATATCCGGACAACTACAATGACTACAAAATATAGGTTTCTTTGTAGCCTTTTTGTGCTTTATTGAGAGCCGTGGTAGCTCAGATGGTCAACGCTAACTGTAAAGTGTAAATATCACATGCGAGTAATGCGAGAAATTGTGACTGTAACTTTACTTTATTTTTGTGCTTTATAATTATTATTCGGGTCTGATCTCATAAACGAATAACTTTTCATCCAAACATCGTAAAAACTGATTTCGTTTTTCATTTTAAGCAAATTAAAACATTTTTGAACTATTTGTTTTTTTTTTGGCAGTCCTTGAATTTTTCAAATCACTCATTTTAATATAATTCTGTTTAAAACTTTTGTGGACAATGTCGTAGTAAAAATATTTTAATGTGGTAGTAGCTAACAGATATAATCATTTTTGCTGTCTAAATTATGGATTAAAGTATAGAATAAGAATGTTAGTGAAAATGGGGACATTTGGCGTCCCGATCAAGGGTGAATCGGGACGTGTCACTAGATCCTTGAAAATCGGGACGTCCCGCGCAAATCGGGACACCTGGCAACACTAGTGGCGATCGAGCCCGGATTGTTCGCGTTTACGGCGAGCATTACGCCCTTGAGCTACTCAACTCAAGCACAGCTCATTTGTTTTATGTCTGGGGGCTCGGTAGTGCCCCCGCCAAGTCGAGCAAAACAGCGGCACGGCCGTATCATCATTGCGAGACTTGGTTATTTTACAAGTTATGTTTTTGATGGCATGTCTTTGTTTAATCATAACGTTATCTCCGCACTAGGAATTTTTCCTAAGTACATCGTTGGGGCAGTTTAAATACATTAATTTCACAAGGACAAACATCCAGACCTGGAACAATTATTTGTAGGTAATACAAATTTTTGCTCAATGTGGGATTCGAACCTGCGGCGCTCAGCGCTACAACTCATTACCAAGTCACTCCGCCACGGAGCCAAAGGTGAAAGCCAACGATTTTGTATTTTTACTTGATCCGAATTGCTTACGTTCATTACTCATAAAAAAATATGTATGAAATGAAAATTTGTCGCCATTACATCATTTAATATTTAAATATTACAATCATAAACATATTTCAAAATTACTTACTACCAAAAATATCGCTTATAAAAGTCTCAATCGTTTAAAATGCGCGATGGTGCTATAGGTAGCTAGTTATAGTATAGTGTAGTATATCCCTATCGGTGTATCAACGCGATCGCGCGTGTCGGTGAGAAAAAGTGATACGTCCTGTCGTTGGGATTACCCGGAGCGTACTGAGCCATAGATTACTGAGTACTGAGCCGAACGGTGTCTGCGCATGATGTTTTATAGTATTTTTAAAATAATTATATAAAATAATTGACAAAATAAAACGAGCTAAATTTTTTTTGGATATTTAACATTACATGTATTTTGATAAAATAATTAAAATAGATATGTTTATAAGCAAATACATGGAAAAAATTACATTGAAGTAGACAGTTTTGGTGATTTTATAATATTATTTTATAATATTAAATCGAAATATTTTCGCAATATAGGTTTTGCTATACACTAAAAGACTATATATTCCATTATAATAACGCTGAAAATAAAGTATTTTAGCTTATAATAATGGTTGTATTCAACCTGAAAGATAACTCTGATGCATATTTTCGTAAAACACTGTGAAGGGATTGTCTTCGCCCTAAAAAACTGTCATTAAAAACTATGATTTTGCATTGCTATGTACTAAATAAAGACTTCATCTTTCTAAAGCCCTAATTTTCAGCAAATAATCTCCTCACGTCGTTACGATATCGCCTTTGGAAAAACCATAAAACATGTAGTTTTCGACGCGAAACGCATATGCCATCTTAAATCAAATTTAGACAAAATCAATCATGCAGATATATATGTTACTTACGTACTTGTGAAGGGCTGTAATGATGATGATATTTTTTTTAAATTAATTCCAAAGAAAAAATACATGTCAAATAAAAATGTCAGAGGAAGTCAGAAGCAGAAATAATAAATTTTGTCGAAATGTATACAGAAGATACAAATATAACTTGATTTTAAAAGAAAATGATACTGTTTAAGTGTGATATTATGAGAAGAAAAAATGGCAGTATTATGTTGGGGTACAGAATATTGAAAATAATGATCGGTAAAAAGTATTGTATTATAAGCATTATGTAGACCTAAACAGAAGAAAACCAATGTGTTTTTTTTTTGTTAAACAACAAAGATGACGTTTTTTTTCTTTTAAATTTAATTGAAAAATACATTTAATTATAAACATTAAGTTATAATTTAATAAATATGTCACAATCGAGTTGGTACTTCCGAAATTATTATTTTAAACGATGTCGCAATCGAGTCTGTCTTTCCGGAATGATTATTTTAAACAATCTGAACGCAAGCGCCATCCGGTGGCACTGGACAGAGTCTACAATATAGCGGTTAATGGTGGTTAATATAGCGCATAGCGCCATATTATAGCGCGCTATCTTTTCATAACGCATAGCGCGCGCTATGTAAGTAGTCGCCATGGCGCTATAGCGGGCTACATACGAGATGATATCGGTGGCGATCTAGGGCGGAAAGAAATCGGGGCAGACCCTACACACGGGTCTGCCTAGCAGTACGCGTTAGTACTGGGTCGTTCCAGGTTTTATGTAAAACGAAATGAAACCGTTTTTTTGAAATGAGAAACAGTTTAAAAAAACATTTTAAAAAATTCCCGCCGGTGTACATAACGACTTCACCTTATGTTTGTTTACAAAATAATAAAACGAACTTCCTTTCATACTTTTTCCAGGCTTAGGACTGGCTGATAAATGTTACAGGCATACTTAAAAGTTCATTTTATATACACGTTTTCATTATTTACACTATCAACAATATTTCAGTCTGAAACTGATTTAAAATTTAAAACAAAAACGTACGTTTGACCAAGCTGACCTTCACAAACAGTTACATAAAAGAGTAAAAGAAAGCCGAAAATACTATAAATAATAATAATATAGTTTTTTCTCGGTCCGTTCGTTTTTGTTCAACCGTCAACAACTAAATTTGAATTATGTGTAGATATAAATAAGAATTATTTTAACTTTAATCGTAACGTCAAATAAAAAGTAATTACTATAACTGTTTTCTATTTATACGACAATAGTTCATAAAGCAATAGTAATAGAGAGAACTTAGATCCCACCTATGAACCTACCTACCGAACATGTAGTTTGTAAACGTTTTGCGATTGAAACAGTTCCGAGAATGAAATGTAGAGCTGTATTCATTTCGTTCGTTTTTAAACCTAATGTTGGATCTTCGAGAAACTGTTCGTTCGTTTTTCTTTTACAAACTCTTTTTTAAAAGTGTTTCTGAATAAAACGCCCAGTATTAGTACGCTTTCGGACTTGGAGCGGAACGCATATGCGGTAGAGCGCTGCAAAATGCTTCCAACTCTCTTAAAACACCAACGTGTTGGTTTGGCATTAGCCCTCTCAGTTATTTGTATTCGAAAATAGAAAAAGAGGAGTGGCTGGGTGAAAAAATGGCTCCAAAAGAAACAAAAAGTAAGCCACATAAACTACTACTACTAATGGTCTGTAATCCAAAGACATGATTAATTTTCTCCGAATGGATGAAGACAGTTTTTACAACCTTCTAGAAATGATTTCGCCACTTATATAAAAACATCAATTATTTATCCTACCTATGCTATTTAGTTATTTCTTCTCTTTGTTCATTTCTGCTTTGGTCAAAATCGGGTTATGTACTACACACAACAAACAAAGAAATAAAATACTTTTATATAATAATAAGTATACATTTTATTTTAAATGTAATCTTTATTTAGACTGGACTAAAACTATCTAAAAATAAAATAGCTTATATCATTTTTTAAACATAAAGAAACCCTTAATTTCGGACATACTCTCTTCTATATAGCTTGTTTGTTGCTGTGGAGATGGTGAAGGAGTAGGAGTTAGTTGTTGATAAGAGGATGAAGGCACCTAAGAGATCTAACTGTGGTCTTGTGGAGGTGGTGTAGGAATAGGAGTTAGTTGTTGATGAGAGAATGAAGGCACGTAAGAGATATGAGTGCAGTCTGAACAATGTCTTAACAATGATTTATATAATATTGTATTTTAATGGCAACACTGCGTCGGTTGTCAACACTGTGTCTGTGGTTATAAAGGAAGATTCAATATGACGTTATAGGCTCTCCATGTTGTCGTTTTCGAGGTTAATAAAAAGCACGTTTTATGTTCAAAGTATTATATCTTTAATTATCCCCATAATCCTTAACAGGGTTATGGGCTCAGGACGGCCATCAGTTTTATAGTGGATTAATAAGTGTTAACGGACAGAAAATGTAAAAAAAAATATCAAGGGTATGTTCCGAAATACAACACAGTGTACTGTCCAATGCAAATGACGTCATAAATCGACGCTATACTGGTGATTCGTTCCAAAACATTGGACAGTATATGACGTCATACTTTTGCGCCATTTGGAAAAGTGTTGGCGATTATTTTGTCATTTTGTGCTCCAAAAATCATTATATCTTCCTAATGGATATATCATCAATTATTCTATAATTTTTGTATTTGAATAAATAGAAACAAATTCTGGCATGCTTCATTCGGCAAACACACAATTAAAAATTGTTTTATTATGGCTGGATATCCGACACAATATGGCGGCGGCACGCTAGTACAATAAAGCGTCAAACTGTCAAATGATGACGTCATTTGCATTGGACAGTACACTGCGTTGTATTTCGGAGCATACCCCAAATTGTCCCTTTCGCGGGGGACAATTACAACGCGTGGGAGTTTCGATTAAAAAGTATCCTGCGGGATAATGGAGCAATAGAGGCGATCGAAAAGGAGGATTTCAGTAAATCTACGGATAACAAGCAATTGCAATTGGAAGCTAAGGCCCAGGCTATCATAATAGCGGCAACCGCCGACAGTCACCTCGAATACTTAAAGGACAGATCTGCTTATCAAATGGTTAAAAGCATGGAAGACAGCTTTAAGAAGAAAGGTACACGATCTAAATTATTTAAAAGAAGAGAGTTGTCCTATATGAAATTCGACGAACGGTAACGTTTAATGGAACATTTTATTGACATGCAAAAGCTATTTGCACAACTTAGGGATGCTGGCAGTGAGCTCTCGGAGGAAGAAAAGGTTAACTATTTACTCCTATCCATGCCGAAATCTTATGAAGGCATTATCACGGCTTTGGAAACTGTGGAGGAATTGAAAATGGACTTCGTGAAAAACAGACTGCTTGGGGAAGAGGAAAAACGGAACAGAGGAGCGACCAAATCCCTTGACTCTTCAATCTTCTTGTGTTATGGATGTGGACGCCCCGGTCACAAAAAATCCCAGTGTAGGAGCACTCAGCAGGCACGACACAAGAATGGCGACTGGAGACTTCACGGCCGTGGACGTAGCGACTGGAAGTACAACGGAGGCCGAGACGACAGTAAGGCAACTCGTCATCAGACCCAGGGGAGAGGTAGAGGAAAGTCATTTCTTACAGGCACTGAAAATACTGAAGGTAACAAATTTGTAAGTTTTATGTCATTTAGCCCTGACACCGAACAGAAGAATAAAAATAGTTTTAAATGGGTTGTTGACTCAGGTAGTTCATTTCATCTTGTAATTGTAATTATTGTAAACTGGATAAGCCAATTAAAATTTCAGCTGCCAAAAATGGCGTTGATTTAGAGGCTGTTGGTGTAGGAACAATAAAATGTTATTTAAGTGATTTTAAAGTTGATATTATATTAAATGATGTGTATTATGTACCACAATTAAGAAAAAATTTATTATCTGTTTCCAAAATGGAAAAGCATGGTTTAAAGATCATCTTCAGTAAAGGGGAAGTTAAAGTTTTCTCACAAACCAATTAATTGCTTATGGTTGGGCATAGACTAAGGTTCCTTTATTTTGTAGAATTTAAAGTAATATTTAATTATTGTTATTATGGTGCAAAATCAGACAACAATGATAATTCAGTAGAAATTTGGCACAAACGATTTTCTCACTTAAGCTATAGTAGTTTGAAAACTTTAGTAAATAAAAATATGGTTGATGGTTTAAATAAATGATTTGAAAGAAAAAAATTTAGAAAATAGGCATTGTGAACCATGCATACTTGCTAAGATTACACGCCTTCCTTTTAATGGGAAAATGTATAAGGCTAGGAAACCCTTAGAACTAGTACATACCGATGTTTGTTCTGTTAGCCCTTCTACGTAGGACGGGTATAAACACTTTGTTACTTTCATAGACGATTTTACCCACTTCACCGCAGTTTACTTATTAAGAGGATATAGTAAGTCAGCTCAAATTCTAATTTCGTCCCCACTTCCCCGCGCGTCGTATGCTATGTACCAACATGTTTGTAATCACTAATACTGTAAGTAGATAGGTCGTTAGATACTTATTTCATTAGGTTTATCATATTTATGCCTGTTTCTTAACGCCAACCCAGTCACTTCTTATTTTTATCACGGTTATTTCCCATTTTAATTTTACGTCGTCTTGTTGCGTAATGTGTATTCTGATCGTAAGCGACACAACTTCTCCCTTCAAAAGCCTAAGCGATACTAACGGGGCGACAGGAATCAAGCTTCAGGGTGCCGATAGTTTAGGTAATTTCCTTTTACAGTGAAACTAATGGTATTTTAAAAAAAGTAAATAACATAAGCACTGCTTTATAGTTAGTTCAGTTAGTATGCAAAGTTTCATGATCTTATTAAAAGTACTTTATGAATAACAGCGGTTTATTGTTCAGTTTGGAGGTAACTTTGGATTTTTTTTCTATCGAGAAATTTTTACGGAATCGTGTTTTCGTCTAACATAATCTTTAACATTAATCCTCAACTTTACCATATATTTATTTCAAAATTAATGCTACAATACTTTCGGCATAACGGAGGATCTTGCTAAGCCATTTCAGGTTATATTTCCCCTTAAGAGACAAGTCTGAGGTTTTTGAATATTTTAAGACTTATTATAATTATATGTTCCGCAGTGGACTTGTGAAGGGCTGTAATGATGATGATGATATTATAATGCTAGTAATCATTTTGGTCATGGTATATTGAAGTTAAAATCAGATAATGGTGGTGAGTATATTTCTAGAAATTTTAAATCCTTTTGTGATGAAAAAGGCATAGTATTGCAGTATACTGCTGCATATAATCCCGAAATGAACGGAGTAGCTGAAAGAATGAAACGTACTCTGACTGAAAAGGCGCGTGCATTATTGTTAGATTCACAGCTCCCTAAAGAGCTTTGGGGCGAGACCCTGCGATATGCGGTATATGTCACTAATCGTAGTCCCACTGCTTCCCTTAATGTTACACCATTTGAAATGTGGGAGGGAAGACGTCCTAATGTGTCTAATTTTAGAATATTTGGGTCATCTGCATATGCCCATATTCCCCAAAAACCCCGAATGAAGTTGGACCCTCGTGGTTTGAAATTGAAAATGGTTGGGTATGCTCCGGGGGGATACAGATTATGGGATGCTAATGAAAGGAGGATACGCATAGAACGAAACGTATTATTTAGGGAAGAAACATGTTCAGAGTCCCCTGAAACGATTAGTATTGACGTGGAGTCTATCTCGGATGGGAAAGAGAACGATGGTGGTAGTATTCCTGAGAAAACCAAAACCCCTTTAATTTCTGATAAAACCCAAACCCATGGTACTGTGAAAATTTTAACTTCTGATAATAATTTAGAGTCATTAGTCATTACAACCTGAGGGAAGGGATACAGATAATGTTAATTCTAGGGAGAAAAGAAAGAAAACTAAACCAAAATATTTACAAGATTTTGTCACTGATGATTCAGATTTAGGTGATATATTAATGGCATCATTTTTATCTTGTTCTAATGGTAATGTCCCAGAAAAATATAATGATATAGATTCTTATGACGATAAAGATAGGTGGTATGAAGCGGTAAATGAAGAAATTAAATCTTTAGAGGATAACAAGACTTGGGAAGATGTAGAAAGACCAAACGATGCTAAGTTAATTGATTGTAGATGGATTTTTACAAAAAAAGCGAGTAATGTATATAAAGCTAGATTAGTTGCAAGGGGTTTCAACAGGAAGGTAGTTTTACCGAAATTTATTCTCCCGTTTTGAAATTACAAACTCTCCGAGTTCTTCTATCATTAGCTGTTCAAAGGAACTATTTAATTCATCAAATGGATGTTAAAGGTGCTTTCCTTCATGGTGAAATTGATGATGTTGTATACTTAAGGTGGGGGCTCCACCTGGTGTAAATATAAATACAAATTATGTCTTGAAATTGAAAAAAATCACTTTACTGTGTTAAAAAATCTTCAAAAAATTGGTACAATAAATTTTATGATTTTATGAAAGGTAAAGGGTTTCAAAGAGCAGAAAGTGATTATTGTTTATATTTTAAGGATGGTATTTACATTTTGTTGTATGTGGATGATTTATTAATTTTAGGTGAGGACAATTCAAGGATAAATAATGTTAAAGAAATTTTAAGCACAGAATTTAAAATGAAAGATCTAGGATCTAAAAATTTAAAATATATGGGTATTAATATTATTCAAGATAGTGACTGTTTGTATATTAAACAGAAAGAGTATTTAAAATCTATATTGACAAAGTTTGTTATGTCTGAAGCAAATGCTAGTGAATCACCCATGGATGTTAATGTTAATCTTGATGATTGTACGGTTGATTACTCTTTAGAGCATAAATGCAGAGCTTGTATAGGTTCTTTAATGTATGCTGTAGGTCTTGAACCTAGACCTGATTTGTGTGCTGCTGTTTCATATTTAGCAAGATATCAATCTAGACCATCAGAAAGGTTATGGCAATGCTTGAAAAGGATTTTTAGATACATTAAGGGTACCATTAAATATAATTTAAAATATAATAAGAATTGTAATTCCGAACCACTAATTGGATATGCTGATGCTAGTTTTGCTGTAGATAAAGATAGGAAATCTATAACTGGTTATGTATTTAAAGTATTTGATAACAGTGTTATTTGGCGTTGCAAAAAGCAGAGCACTGTAGCTTTAAGCACTACTGAGGCAGAGTTATACTCCCTCAATGAAGCCGCTCTGGAGGCTTGTTGGATTAGGAAATTATTAAATGAGTTAGACGTTAGTTGTAATACCACTACCATATATGAAGACAATAAAAGTACAATATTTTCTGTATGTGATCCTGATCAAAAAAGAATGAAACATGTGGACATAAAATACAACTTTATTAACCATAAAATAGAATGTAAGGAAATTTGTGTTATGTATATACCTACAAAGCAACAAATAACTGATATTTTTACGAAACCATTAAATAAAACCTCTCATAATTATTTTGTACATAAATTAGGATTGGAATAGAGTTTAGTTCGCATTGTGTATTTTTAGTTTGTTAGTTTTGTTAATACAAATCATTGTATTGTTAGTTCTTACTTATTCATTGTAATGTTTGAAATTATTGTAATGTTAGTTCTGTTAATATAAATCATTGGGGGGAGGTGTTAATTGACAATGATTTATATAATATTGTATTTTAACGGCAACACTGCGTCGGTTGTCAGCACTGTGTCTGTGGATATGAAGGAAGATTCAATATGACGTTATAGGCTCTCCATGTTGTTGTTTTTGAGGTTAATAAAAAGCACGTTTTATGTTCAAAGTATTATATCTTTAATTATCCCCATAATCCTTAACAGGGTTATGGGCTCAGGACGGCCATCAGTTTTATAGTTTTGTATATATCCGAGTTTGCGAACCATACGTTAGGCAGGGAAGGATGCAACTATCCATTATTTTCTTTTTCGTAGAAAACGGCATGTCTCCTTTCATTATTTCCTTGTGAGCCCAGTATTTTTTCCAAGAAATATTTATTCTCCTTATTATTTCTTCTATGTTATTATTTTGGTGGAATGATACTTGCTTTCCAAGGTAGATATAGGTGTCTACATATTCAAGCTTTTCGTTTCCTATCTTTATTGATGGTTTTGTAGAATTGGTCATCAGTTTAGTTTTCTGCAGGTTCATTTGTAGTCCTACGCAAGGGCTTTCTGCCTGTATATTTTGTATCATTTGCTCTAATTGTGAACTTGTATCTGAGAATAATACTATGTCGTCAGCAAAACGTAAATGGCTGAGATAATTCACAAATATTCTAATACCAACATCTTTCCAGTCAAGGTTTTTGAATATAATCTCAAGTACGGCGATGAAGAGCTTAGGGGATAAAGGGTCGCCTTGTTTAACGCCTCTTTTTATTTTTATGTCTGGGCCACTTGTTTCCAGGCTAATTCTACTTGTGCTTCTTTGGTAGATGTCTTTAATTATATTACAATAAATGTCTTTTATGTTGTTCGCCTTCAGCGCCTCCCATATTGAAATGTGTGAGATAGAGTCGAATGCTTTGTGGTAATCTATAAATGCTAAATAGAGAGGCTTTTGAAATTCCTTCTATTTCTCAACTATGTTCTCCAGAGTTTGAATGTTATCTACGGTTAAATATCCTCTACGAAAACCAGCTTGATCTACCGTTTGATTTCTATCAATTTTTGCAGATATTCGACTTAAAACACACTGTGAGAAAAGTTTGTAAAGGCTATGTAGTAAACTGACGGGTCGATAATTTCCAATATCTCTTGGATCACCTTTCTTATAGAGTAATATAATACTTGATTTAGTCCATTGCTCAGGAACTCTCTGCTCCAATATGAAAAAGATTTCGGGTACTAATTGACGCTAGCTTTGTGCATATGTTAATAGCTACTTGGAGGTATGCAAACTTGGTGACTATGTCTACAGTTTTGAAGCGGAGACAGCTCGCTGGCGCGAACGCAGCGGCTAGCTGGCGCTGGTGTGACGCAGCGGCTCGCTGGTGCGAATGCAGCGGAACCGCTCACTGGAGAGCTCATTTAGATGGGGTGCGTGTGTCTTCAGTGTATAGAACGATTTGTGCTATAGCGACGTGTTGACGTTTGCTATGTCAGCAAACTCAGCAGTGTGCTGATGCGTCATATCCATTTTATTATGATTCGTGTGCCGAATGCTGTCTCATCAAAGATTGTGTTGCATCAAAGTTTAGTGGCAAGCGTTTAAATAATATTGTAAAGGAGACAATTATTTTTGGGCCCACTAGAAATATTAACGTCACTTAATGGTATTACACCAAAAAAAGACACCAAATTATAATAGTAAATGGCCTATAGATTTTTCGAAAATGTAAACGGAATCAAGAAATCTGAAAAAAAAAATTGTTGTTTTGATATTCGTGTTCTGATTAGTGTAATATGGGTAAAATGCGTGTACCTAATTAGTCATTTTGCAGTTTGTATAAAAAGAAAACTATTTTTTCACAAAGCTGACTAAAAAGATACCACTAAGGACTTTATGTTTAATTTCTAAAAGTTTTAGCTATTATCATATTATAACATAGGTCTAAATGACTGTGAACCAAAACGTTATTTTGTCATTGACTTCCGGTAATTCCCAGCGGCCGGTGGACGGGTATTACATCTTTAATCTTTACGGCATTGACGTTCGTCATGCTACTGTTTTTTTGTATTTATATGCGATTTTAAGAAAATGGAATCTGCTAGATCAGCATACAATGAAAATAGAAGTGTGTGTTGCAATTGTGGAGTCAGGTTTTAACGCAGTGTGCGACGACAATTACTGGTCGAGACAGCTGATGTGCGCCAACTTTTATCTGTGTGGATTTCTCACGAGGTGAGTATATTATCTCATGGAAAGCTAATAACTCCACTATACAATCTATCTACTTACATATCTAGATTTGAACTTTTATGGGAAATATATATTATTTTTGTTACTCTCGATTTCGGTTCACAAATAAAATTATAACAGCATAATTTTCTAAACTGAACATAACTGCACAGTGACAAAGTTAAATTTGCAACTGGGAGTCCACTGTTTGTTGCGACGTTTCGTTAACCGTTGACAAGCTCCATCAGCTAGCGGCCCCCCCAACACCTAAGGTAAATAGCACAGATATTTATTTTTTATCCTCCTCACTCACCGTTGCCACAGCACGAACGCATCCGAAGTGTGCCCGCTCTCGTGACGTCGAAGAAGGGTGTGTGGTCCAAGTCATGAGCGTACAGCGGTCACCACCCAGACTGAGCGGCTCGCTTACAAATTTAACAAGAAATGAGGCTGTAGAGGAGGACCAAATTACCTACCGAAAACGCAAACAGCCTGAACCTAACTGCAGCTGTACCCAAGAGATACAAGAGTTTCGCAAAGAAGTTACGTCTCTATTGACTAAATTCACAAAAACACAAGAAGAAACATTAAATTTTATGCGCAATAATTTAGGAAGTTAATATGAAATAAAATTATCTACGGATACACTTGCCAAGGAACAGAATATACTAAAATCCCAAGTCTCAGATTTGGTTAAAAAAACTGATAATGCAGATACCAACATTATTAAACTGGAAACAAAAATTGCCAATATCAAACAATTGAACATAGATACGAACACTGAAGAAAAAATAATGCAAGAAATGAGGGAACGCATTATTCGAGAAAAAAATTGTTGTTGTCGGTGTAAGAGAGTATAAAGACGCAAACACAAATGAAGCCTACTCCCATGATATGACAGAAGTAGTTTCTATTATTAGAAATTTGATCGGAGATTGCCCTAAACCAGTTAAAATATTCCGAATAGGCAAGTTTAATGCACTTAAGAGTCGCAACATCAAAGTCTGCTTTGAGTCTTCAGAGACAGTCAAAATGCTATTACGTAACAGAGGAAAACTGCAACGCAATATTAAGATCTTCTCTGATCAAACTCCAGCCCAACAGAAATATTTACAAAATTTGAAAGAAGAACTAGCACGAAGAGTATCTAACCATGAGAATAACATCATAATTAAGTACATCAGAGGAATACCCAAAATCGTTAAAACAGAATCAAAAAACGACAAGAGCTCTTCAACATTGATCCATTAAATAATCAAGATGTAGAAGATATTACATACCAAGTAGTTGATTGTTACCAAAACGTCACCTCTAATAAATCTAACCTTAACTTCTTTTATGCTAATGCCAGAAGTATTTGCAAACCAGGTAAATTTGATGAACTCAGGTGCATTATCGAAGCTTTTAATAAAACCATACATATAATATTACTGACTGAGACCTGGATAAGATCAGATGACCAGGTGGCACGTTTTAATTTAACAAACTATTCGCACTACTACAACATTCGATCGGATGTCATTGGTGGCGGGGTATCCATTTTTGTGCATAATAATCTAAAGCATGACTTAAGCATGGAATCTTACACTGGCGGAAACAACTACTTGTGGATACATCTTGAAAAATATGCACTTGATGTAGGAATTGTGTACAAACCAGGTCACACGAATCTTAACAATTTTCTCAACACATATCAACTACAACTGCAGCATAGAAAAAGAGCTTGTCTTTGGTGATACGAATATAGATCTTTTGATATCCGATAGTAAGACTACGCTGTATAATGATCTACTAAAGGAAACAGGTTTCAAAATAATTAACAGTATTGATGCACTACACAGCACCCGTGTGTCACCAATTTCGAGAACTATTATTGATCATGTTGCTACAAATCTTAATAACCAAAAATTTCATATTGCTATCATTGAATCTTCTTTTTCAGACCATAAAAATATCTATGTAGAAATGAAAAAAGTGAAACCACCACGAATGCAAAAGTTACGATACGAAGCTACTAACTATGAAATTTTATACAAGCGCACCAGAGAACATGAGCTTGAAAATGAAGACCGTAATTTTGGAACTCTAGAAGAATTTATAAAGAAAAATTTATCAGAAAGTAAAGAAATAAAATATAAAATTATCAATCAACCTCAGAAAGAATGGGTTAGTAAAGAAATCATAATGGGGATCAAAAAGAGGAATCAACTGTCGAGTAAACTAAAGCAGAACCCAGAAAATAATGAACTAAAAACAGAATATACTAATGAAAAGACAAAAGTGGCGAGACTTATCAAGACTTTGAAAAGCAGATATTACTATGGAGAGTTTGAAAAATGTAAAAGTAAACCTAAAAAGATGTGGAAACTGATAAATATACTTTCTAAAAATAAACCTATTGTAAGCTGTGTTCCCCCAAATCTTAAATCAGATAACGGCTTAGTTAATAAAGACCCTGTGGCTATCTGTGAGTTGTTCAATAAGTTTTTCTCAAATATTGGTACGCAACTGGCAAACAAAATAATGCCCAATTATCATAACAACGATACATATACATTGCCAAAACTAAAATCGGATACAAGTCAAATCAAACTTGCAGTCTTCAAACAATGTGATAAAAATGAGATAGCTAATATTATCGATGGTCTGGAAACTAACACTAGTACAGGCATTGACTCCATTAGTACAAAAGCAATTAAGTGTATTAAAAATCTTATTATTCCCAATCTCACTGACTGTCTTAATAAATTACTAGTACAAGGTATATTCCCAGATAGTTTAAAAATAGCTAAGGTCAGTCCGATCTATAAATCTGGTATAAAGACAGATCCAGGAAACTACCGGCCTGTGTCGGTTTTGCCAGTGCTTTCAAAAATCTTGGAGAAAGTAATCTACAAACGACTGAATGACCACTTGACTAAAATAAATTTTTTGTGTGATCAACAATACGGCTTCCGATCGAAATCAAATACTCTCAGTGCAGCTATTGACTTAGTCACTAAAATAAAAACTAAAATAGATCAAAAGCAGCTTGCACTAGGTGTGTTCATTGACCTAAAAAAGGCCTTTGACACAGTGAGTCACTCGTTGCTACTGAAAAAGTTAGAAAGTATTGGTGTAACTGACACGGCACTCCAGATGTTAAAATCTTACACTGAAAATAGATACCAGATTGTAAGGATTGGAAATTATCAAAGTAACTCCTTACCTATAAATTGTGGAGTACCACAAGGTTCGATTCTTGGCCCGCTATTGTTTTTAGTGTATGTTAACAATATTTGTGAATTAGACTTACACGGCCATCTCACTCTGTATGCAGACGACACATGTTTATTCTGCTTTGGACAGAATATAAATGACCTTACTACGCTTGCTCAACAAGATCTCAACACACTACACAGATGGTTCCAGTACAACCTATTAACAATAAATACCGCCAAAACATCTTACGTAATATTTAGTGCAAAAAACAAAAAAATTCAACACCACACAAAATTACACATTAACGGAGAAATATTACGCCAGTCTAATCAAGAAAAATACCTTGGGCTATTGCTTGATAAACATCTGTCATGGAACGGTCATTTATCAATTATAAAAAATAAGCTTTCATCTCTAATAGGTTCTACATATGGCATAGCTCGATGTATACCACCGAAAGCTCGCCCTTTGATCTATAACGCATTGGTTAAACCACACTTAATTTACTTAATAGAGATATGGGGTACAGCAGCTAAAACTTTGCTACAAAAGGTACTCCAAAATAAATTAATAAAATTTTTATATCATTACGACTTTTTAACTTCGATCAAAACAATATACCATGAGGCGAAATTACTAAACATCAAACAATTATACATCTATAACACATGTATATTAATATATAAAATCACACACAATATGATCCATTCAAATATAACATTCACCACAAAAGGAGAAACGCTAAAATACTCATCACGCCGCGCAAACCATCTTGTATTACCAAATATTCGCACTAATTATGGAAAAAATGCCGTAACATTTGCGGGTGCACAGTTGTATAATAAACTCCCTTCAACTATAAAAGATGCAAGTTCACTCAATATTTTCAAGAAAAAATTATTAGACCACATTAAAAAACAAGACATTTTATAACCTGGACCACCGTCTTATATTATCAATACTTGAAACATCGCTCTTACGCAGTTAACTTGCAACTTCTATATATCTAATTTTGATCTACCCTAATATATGTCTACTATTTTATTATATTGTTCTGTGTGATTTATTTTAAATTGTATGAATGTACTCATGTAAGTGACATTAGTCTTAATGAGTAAATAAAGATCTTTAAACCGAAAATATAAGACGATTACATAACAAATTACCTGTACTGTTCGTCCGGTATATATGTTCGTCCGGTATATATATTCGTCCGGTATATATTCAATAGATAACAGGTATCAGTCATCGTCTTAAGACGATTACGTAACAAATTACCTGTTATCTATTGAATTCTCAAGAAAATTTGTTACCATACCAATAAAGTCTCATTCTCACTCATTCAGAGTTAGGTATACATACCTACTTATAACTATACTAAAATTATTATTAATTTTTGATTGAAACTATTTCCTATACCATCTAGACACGCGGTGCTTACTTACTAAAAGAATTGTAATAATAATAAAACCACAAATATATAAGTATTTTTTTAAGAAACCCTATTAATTTCGTACCATAAATCGCCACCTCATAGGTCAGATATCGAGAGACAACCGGACAGCAAAACGGCGCTCGCGTTTATGAGCGCTGCTGCCAGTGCCACCTGCCACTCGCTCGGATCTCGGACACGTTCGCGTCAAGGTTTTATCGCACCGCTCCCACCCCACTCCTCCGGCGGCGTACCGCGCGCTGTGTACATGTTCCTAATAAAATCAATTAAGTGAAAAATTATAATAAAATGATAAAAATTTATCAGTTTCTGATTCATTCCTTTGTATTCACCTAATTACCTATCTGCATGCCAAATGACGATTTTTAGACGTTAATATCTAAATAACCGTTTGAGATGTGTTTACGAAATTTGAAGTACATATATATCTTGCAAGTCTCAATATATGTGCCAAATTTGAAACGTTTATGTGAAATAGTTTTTGAGTTATGAGGGTGTCAAAAGTGGCTCCAAATGATTCGTGTAGGTAATAAATATTACACACGGTGCGGCTTCTCTGGACTGCTCGCTGTGCTTGAACTTGGCTTGACACGCTGCGGCGTGTCTAGATACACTATAGATTTATAGTATAAATCACTCTTATCTATAGTATAAATACTAAACGTAGACAGAAATTAGGTTTCTCTGTCTACGATACTATAGTTCATAAAAGATAGCTTGATCTCTGCGACAGCTGTCAGTAAAATCACGCCTATGAAGTTCTGAATTTCTTAGTAGAGTGCGCGCAAGATAACTCTGCGCGCGGCCAAAATTGGAACTAATCGTGTGCCGCCATCTTACTGTTTATGGCAAGTGTCTAAACAGAGTGGTAGGTGTCCTGTTTTTATTCTTTTTTGCAGTAATTAATCGTTATCATTATGCCGAAAGTGATTAAAAGTGCTGGCAGGGATGTTATTTTGAAGGTCAAACGTGCTTGTGAAGAAGAACGAGACAATAACGGGCCTATAGTACCGTTTTCCAAAGTTAGAGCCCGCGTTGCATATTTACCAGGTAATTTTTAAGGATGCCATTACAATAAAATTCCCCAATTTTCTCTATTTGTTCCTTTTTAATTTCCTCGTGTCATTAATATCATGTATTTATAATGCATTGTTTTTATTTTGTTTTAGGTGTTTCTGAACGCACCGTCACCCAGATAAGTCAAGAGGGTAATATAGCAGAAGCTTCATCTTCTAAAATTGTGACGCCGGGAAAAACTAGGAACCGAAGGAAAAAAATTTATGATTTAGACGATTTCGATATGTGCGCTATAAGGCATTTAATTCAATCATTTTACGTCGTGAAGAAGGAGATTCCTACCATAAATAAACTTTGGTTGGAATTGAAAACTGATATTGGTTTTAAATATGGCAGAACATCGTTGAGGAGTATTTTAAAGACTATGGGCTACAAATACAAAAGGTGCCAGTCTAAACGAAAAGTATTGGTAGAACGCAGTAATATTGCAGCTTGGAGAGCAAAATATATTCTGAGGTTGCGCAAGAATCGTCAGGAAGAAAATCGACCGGTAATTTATGTTGACGAAACGTATATACATGCTTCATACCACCTTCAAAAAAGTTGGCAATCGAAGTAACAGCCTGGTGTTCTTGCTTCTGATAGCGTCGGTGCAAGATGGATAATAGCCCATGGTGGAGGTAAAACTGGGTTTGTTGAAAACGGACTGCTGCTGTTCAGGTCTAACTCCAAATCGAATGACTATCATGACGATATGAATTCAGCTAACTTCATGCGGTGGATGAAAGAAAAAATTGTGCCGAATCTTCCAACGAAATGCATTGTAGCGATGGATAATGCGTCATACCACTGCACACAGATCAACAAGGCGCCTACAATTGGCAATACAAAAGCAGAGCTCCAAGGATGGCTTACGAGAAATGGTATTACATTTGAAGAATGTTGGACAAAAGCGCAATTATACGAATTAATTAAAAAATACAAAGGAGACCCACAGTACGAAATAGATCAAATGCTAAATGAATATGGACATGAGGTTACCGCCTTACCACTGCGATTTAAATCCCATAGAAAAAAATTTGGGCAATAGTAAAGAGACGCATTGCAGAGAAAAATATCACTCAAGCTCCTAGCGAAATAGCTGCTATTACTGAGGCGGCGTTTAGAACAGTAACGACAGAAGAATGGTTCAACGTATGCCAACATGTAGAAAAAATAGAAGATAAATATTTCCAATCAGATAGGCTGATGGATATGGAAATTGATGAATTTGTAATTAATGTTACAGGTGACACATCCGAGTCATCTGATGAAGACTCTAGCATGGATTCTGATGAAGATATGCGAATGGAAGGCGTTGATCCACTGCAGGACCATATTTATAAATAATAATAGGTATTCAATAAAAGATTTACAAGGTTTCCTTGGACTTTTTATTTCGTTCCTTATAATAAATATTATAATGCTATTTCAGTTGTTCAAAATACCTTTTTGGAAAAATTTATTATAGACAAAATATCAGTAGTCATTAATCTTAGTATTACTCCTTTTTTACACGCATATAATAGGTACCTGTAATTAAACGAAGGAAAAAATATTAGTTAAGCTGGCAACATTAAGCACGCCATCAGTCGCGCGCAGAGTTATCTTGCGCGCACTCTAGTGCAGACATTAGCTGTCAATGTCATACTTTATGGGCTGATCTAATTAGTGCATGTGCATTAAAGTTGGATAAAGTAGTTATAGTTTCTGACAGTCATAGATAACAGCATAGAGGAAAGTAATATATCGTCTTAGAGCATACATTACATGGAGGGAGCACTGTGTGAACAGAAAGCGTGATCGGCGTAGAGAGAGAGAGACTGAGTTTAGGTAGAGTCTGTCTCTCTCGCACAGTCACTGTCATTGGCTGTTTCATTGGGCATGCGCTCGCGCGATGCAACGGTGGAAAACACGCTAGCCAATCAGAAGCATGTGCGAGAGAGACAGACTCTACCTAAACCTTAGAGCACCGATCACGCTTTCTGCTCACACAGTGCTCCCTCCATGTAATGTATGCTCTAAGTATATCGTACAGATAACAGTGTATATACCGGAATAACAGTAATCTATGCTTTAAACTTCAGGCGTGTCGATTCACTCTTAAAAAAATCGTCTCTGAATCGATTTGAATCGAAGATACTAGAATCGATTATCGATTAAATCGAGGATTAAAAGATCGATTTTCGATTAATCGCGACATTTTCAAACGTGAAATTTCAAGAATTTGAGATTTTTTCATTAATTTAATCTTATTAATTAACATTATTAATATTCCTTTTAACCACTCCTGGTAAGCTAGAAACGCTTGTGTTAGGAGTGGTTCGGAAATGCGCCACTCAATCCCTATTTTTACAAAGATTATTTTACTCCAAAGAATCGATTTTTCGATTAATCGATTTTAGATCGACATGCCTACAGTCAAGTTAACTATTAACTATTATTTATTCTGTGCTTCAGTTTATTATTGAAAAAGTGAATTTAGTTATATTAATGCAATAAGAAATAGGAATGGCTTTTAGTGAAATTTGTAGGATTTGTTTAAGCGTTAATGTACGCATGTGTGTACTAAAAAAGACTGGCCTCCAAAATTTGTATAAAACATTGACGAACAGTTTTGTAAGTTTGTTATTACTTCTTAATATTGCAAATTGAAGTTGCAGTAATTTCTTGTTATCGGTGGAGAAATACATTATAACTTGCCTGATTTAAAATGCGATAGATCCGGCCTAAGGTAAGGCACAACCTTAAATAATGTGATAAAATACAACCAGAACCTGAAAAACCACAATTGGCCTGGAATCCTGGGTGCTCTAATATCAGTACTATGATTGAAGTAATATGTACTATGTACTAAAAGAGACGCAGAGACGTAAGTTGTTTACAACACGCTTTAGAGCCTGCAGGTTCAAACTTACTGCGTTTGTACCTCCTTCCATGCGACCCGCACTGCTGCATACATTTTCTTTAGTAATCTGCTGCATGAATATATGGTCGCCGAGTGGGTGGGGGAGGGGGGAGAGGGGGCGGAACCTCCCCCTGAAAAGAAAAAGTGCCGGAAACCCCCCCTTTTTTTTTAATGAATTTTTAAAGTTTTTTTACATTTAAGGAAAATTTGCTTTCGTTTAATAAAAAAAGGGCGTCCGGCGACGAAAAACTCACATTCGGGTCCCGTTGGGAATGTGGGAGTATACAGGGTGGGAAAAAACGGTGGGAATTAACACTATTTTGACTCTGCTTCTGCTCCAGTGCTGCGGGAAGTGCAGCTCTTTCGCCCTTGCATAACTAAGCACAGGCACCTAGCTCACCTGCGCAGCTTGGGCTGCATGGTCGCCTTTGGCGACCAGCCTCAGCCGCTACGGCTCGTACGCTGCCTGCGCTTAGTTATAGCGAGCGGGGGCTGCATTCCCTCCGCGCTTCCGGATTTTCATATACACTAGGGGTAAGAGTGGAAAGACCATGTGGAAGTTGGGGTTGACAGATTCGGTTTTATGATTTATACCTTCTGGCACTAGGGTTTGATCAAAAGAAATGACCAAATATAATATTATAAAAACATTTATTTACATACATGGTTAATTACTTTAATTAGTTCCATAAAAGGATTCTTTTTCTTTCTTTGCACTGACCTTCTTCACAAATATTCTATAATAATATCTGAAAAGTTTTCCGGGTGGTTATAATTGTATTTACTGAAAAATCTTTTAACCACCCGCCATTGCGATTCGATTCTTTGAGTATGAGTGCCATCAGGGGCAACAAATGGGTTATCAGGATCGGAATGGTTCACCTTCTTGTGAATGTACCCATGTTCCCCCAAACAATCATAAACCCTCCAGAAGATGGTATGGACTGTGGTACCCTCAACCACATGTTTTTTAATTAGGGGCACTAGTACGTCCACTGACCTGATGTTTTCAGGGCACACCTCTAGTCTTAAATCCTCACTCCATGAGGCCGAGGATCCAGTGGTCCTCAATCTGCCTTCCTATAAACAACAATAAACAATTTAGAGTTAGTAAATATTCAAGATATTTATTTATTTATTTACTCTATATTGTACACCAAAACCCAACAGTACAAAATTACAAAAAAAAAAACAAATACAAAAGTACAAAATTTTATAGTAGAATATGTACAACAGGCTGTCTTACCACTCTGAAAGTGATTTCTTCCAGATAGTTTGGCTTTAAAAGGTATTCAAATGTATTTATTAAAAGATATTTTGAGTTTAAAAGTAAACTTTAAATAAATATTTTGTTTCAGTCTGTAATATAAGAAAATCAAATTACCTTTATTATATTTCCGTTTTCCAAATTTTGACTCGTCTATTTGGACTACTTTTCCTGGGCCACCAATCTTGCCGATGGCCTCTTGTTGCTCTATTTGGTAAATGACGACTGTCTCCCGGCAGTAATCGTACCAATCGCAGACAGTCCCCATAGATAAGCATTCTTCCTCCATATCTTTTTTCAGGGTCTTCTTGGATTGCATCTTCATAGCTCCAGCGATGTGCATAACAGTACATCAGATAGAATACCCGTGGCAATGACATTTTAATATTTTCAAAACAGGTGCCCTTGCCACGAACTACCCTGGATCGGGCTCTGCAATTTCCTTTATTGCACACAAAGGAGCACACATTTTTATTTTGCCCATATATTGTTATCTCTTTGTAATAATTATATTATTTCGTTTTCGTGTCATTTTAAATGAATATAACCTCAAAACTATAATTGTCGATATCTCGAAAACTACAGATTTCCGGCATAAAAAACAGCAAGATGATAATTAATAGCGTCATTGCCTGTCAACTAAAGCTAAAATGATCAATTATGTTGTTATTTCGTTTTCGTATCATTTTTAAATGGACATAACCTCAAAACTAAAATTAACGATATCTCGAAAACTAAAGATTTCCGGCATAAAAAGCAGTTAGATGGTAATCAATAGCATCATTACCTAATTAATGCAACACTACATATAACAGTTATCTACATTAGATAACTGGTATAAGTACTTGGTCTTGTGCTCTGGCTTTGGTCTTATAAGTTAAATGTTTTTCAACAGTTTTAGTAGTATATAACACATAAATATGAAAAAATAAAGGTTTGTTTCAAGTAGATGTATATGGACCACAGCATTCACTTACCATCAGGTAAGCTGTGTGCTTGTTAGAGATGTGAATACTTGGAAATACATACAATATGTAACGTAATTTACGCACACCCTCAGACACCCCAATTAGTATATTATGTTATAATGATAATACATACACTGAATTTTTAGTTAAAAAAATTTATGCACTAATTATTTATCAAATTAATTATACTAATTTCGGAAGAATGTTGTGGTCACGGTACAAATCCACGAACGCAAGGATTTTAACGTACTTGAAATAAAGTTCATTTTTATTTATTTTTATTGAATGACAGAACTAGTAATAATACAAATAAAAATGCACTCTTAAAAGTCTTATTGCCTTAAGTTACGGTCCATTTCAGTTTGTTTTGACTGTACAGATTTAGTGTGACTGTAATTTACGTAGTTTTAATTATTTTTGGGATAAAAAATTACCTATATTTTAATATAATGATAGGAATCGATTCAGTAAACGATTCTGAACAAACTACTTTCTCAAAGTGCGTTAATTATGTTACGTGTTGTATATTTAAAATGCAAATACAAACTGCAAAATACCTATTTCCACTTTGATTTGAACTCCTTTTTTTAAATCTTTTTTTGTATTTTATTTGAAATTGTTGTAAAATGCAACATGGTTTTACTATTTTCCATCCTTCATTGAAAATTACTTTATTTATAAAAGCGAACCATTCTAAATGTTGGGGGGGACAACAATAACGCCAACATTTCAAGTCAAACTAAAGCTCTTGGAACTCAAGCTTTGAACCTTTTTAGATTTTCCTGATATGGTATTTTTTTAATGCATTAGGAACTTTTGAATATCTCCGTAGAACACATAGACTTACGCCAGTATAATCTAAGTTTATGGTTGTAACTCTCCAGTATGCTAGTACTTTTGTTGGTTTATGCTCTCCAGTAACTTAGTATAACTTGGAAGGCATGTTCCAAAATAAGTTGAATATGTTTTATATATTTTTAGTATAATTTTTGGTATTATTATATTTGCCATAGTTGCCACCCTAGGCTAGGGGGGTTGGCAACTGCAGTATTTTTTATTTATTCTGAACTTTTATGTACCAAATTCTGCTGCCCATATCCTTATGAAATAAAATAACCTAATTGTTAGATATTCAAACTTATCTGGAATTTACTTTATAATGCAGTTCATATTTAATCAAAATGGTTAAAACTACTCATGGAAGTATATTGTTATTAACTTCATTTGAAACTAAGTGATAGTGGCCTAATAGTTTGGATGCGGACTGCAAATTAAAGAAAGTAGTAACTTCAAATCTGCCATTTGACTATTGTTGTAAATTACTCCTAGTGCCAAGCATTTTCAGTTTACTTGCAGCAAATAAGAGAAGTATTTGTAATGTTAATAGTGTGCTAGTTTTTTAAAGTTAAAAGATGAATGTAGGTTTATTAGGATGAAATTATGAAAGCCCAAACTTGAAAATACCTCTGTCAATCCAACAGAACACAATTGGGTCCATATATTAATCGCGTGCAGAAAGTTTGCTGGTAAGATCATAACGTCAGTTATCAATGATTAGTAAACAATGAATAATTTTGGAGTGAGAGCAATAAATTCAAAAACCTTGCACATGTGAGCACATGACTGTGTTGTTAACGGTACTACCTAGGCAAGCGCAGGACGTAGTCGACGAAGGCGAGAGTGGGGTAGTCACAGGCAAACTTTCTGCGTGCACCTAATTGATAGCAGAACTATCAACAGATGGGAAAACATAGTTCTCGAGTGGTAGGTAGCCTCATACTGGTAAGCAAATTGTAGTGGCCTTTAGATAGTGGCAATCTGGTAAGATAATCTGATAAT
Organism: Parnassius apollo; assembly: GCA_907164705.1. Taxonomy (NCBI): domain Eukaryota; kingdom Metazoa; phylum Arthropoda; class Insecta; order Lepidoptera; family Papilionidae; genus Parnassius; species Parnassius apollo. The sequence continues at coordinate 2,309,030 of CAJQZP010000333.1, read as the reverse complement.
CAATCTGGTAAAGAGCCATGGTAGCTCAGATGGTTAACACTCGCTGTAAATATAACAGAATGCAAGTAACCTGGGTTCAATCCCCTCCGGCACCAATGAAATTGTTAATTGCAATTTTAAGTGCTGATTTACCACGTGCTCGGTGGTGAAGGAAAACATCGTGAGGAAACCTGCATGTCTGAGGAATAAGAAAAACAATATTTCGAAGACATGCGAAGTTCGCCAAGACGCATTGGAGCAGCGCGGCGGATACTTCTTTGCCCTAAAACCCTCTCAGAAATGAGGGGAGGCCTGTGCCCAGCAGTGGGACGTGTATAGGCTGTAACTTTACTTTACTAATCTGGTAAGACAGGAAGTTGATGGATGTAGGTGACTTAAGACTATGTTGTTGCAGTGATGATGATCCAGTCGGTGATAGGACATTTTTCTGTTTAGGAGTCTGTCTGGGTAGTGACCATCCTCTTACCTATACCTGCCACCACAAAGCAGTATGTGTCCCAGCCTGAAGGACATCGAGAGCCAGCGTAATAACGGTCTGTGAAGCATTACATCTTAGTCCTCAGAGATAACATCGCATCTGTAGCTTTTGTTTGAAATTTGTTGCAGGTGCTTATGGGCTGTGAAAGCCACTTACCATCAGGTGGATTGTAGGTTTATTTGTTACTTCAGTGTTATAAAATAATGATGTTGAAGAAGAGAGTTGTGGTACCCAATATATTTTATTACAAAATTGTATATTTAAGTAGTTTTCCATAATTATGACAAACTTTCATATTTTCAGATGGATGATGAGGAGGAGCCCATAATTGTCTGTTTCATCTGTCATGCAAGACTCATTCGATGCAGAACATTACAACAACAAGCTATCGAGTCAAATGCAGTTCTGGAGCAGTTGCTTGCGGGGGAGTCCATGGTATTATCCAGTTCATCCGTTAAAACCTATAAAAGTCTGTCACAGATTGCTTCATAGGAGGGATTTTGCCAAATTTGCCACGCTTGGCAGGTAGGGAACTGCAGTATATATTAGTCTGAGTTGTTATCAAGAAGATGCTGCTGCCCAACTCCTGTTTCAGTTTCCCTCTGTCAGCTCTTACGACACCCGTCCCGTGGGTAGGTATATAGGGTAGTGGATGTGCTTAAACCATCACTACAAGGTCCACGGAATAATACTTTTCTTATTAATAAAAGTTCACTTCTTGATGGGCTACTCCCATTATATTGAAGTGTCTCTTTAATCACCTCTTGGCAGGCATCTTTATGATATATAAACACCAATATATACCACCTATCACAAATGGTGTGTCATACTCTACTACATGTTATTGTAATATAGTAGAACGGTATATTTCAGTCTTTGCTCAAGGAGTCTCTAGTAACAGCTGTTCACAAGAGTTGAGATGAGAAGGATATCAACAACCACAGACGAATTTTGCTAAAAAGCTATAGATATTCGAAAGCTATAGACTTATCAACAAGAGGCTCATAAGTTTTCTCATAAGTTTCACATCTTATCCAGTTTGGCTTTGAAGTAGGAAATTCGACTGAAGACGCTGTAGAAGCCCTAACATATGAAGTTGTTGATAGTCTTTATAAAAATTCAAAATGCCTCGCAGTGTTTCTGATCTTAAAAAGGCTTTTGACATTGTGTGACATGTCAGCGATAAGTCAGGGTTTTCATGCTGCATGCTGAAACAGCACACTAAATATTATGTAGTTTATAATTTTTTAGCACAAGTGTCAGTATAGAACAGAACAGTCTTAACATAAATAAACCGTCTTTATAGTTTCCTTACAATAGATAAAACGGATTTATCAAATACAACTTCTTTCAAAACAAATAAAATTAGGTACTATAAAATAATTCTTAAAGAACAGCTTATTATTAATAATAAACATTTTAATGAATTGGATAATGGTATGGGGTAGTATGGATTCTCCAATGCCACTACTACAATGGCTTTTTCTCTTATTTAAAAAAGAGTTTGGTTTCAGTCGATACCAAAACCGCATGAGGCTAGAGATGAGATTCAATTCACACCAATTAATCATATAGATATTTGGCAAGTAGAGTGTGATATAAAAAATGATTGTAAAGACGACATTTTTAGCCTTGAGTCTGTTAAAATCGAGGAAGAGATAATCGGAAATGAGAATTACAAATTTGAAGTAAACTGGAGACATGAAACAGGTAAGATATACACATTTTGTGATATTATTAAATTAGGGTATATATATATATATATATATATATATATATATATATATATATATATATATATATATATATAAATATATGCAGCCAGTATCGCAGTATATATGCATGCAGTACACTAAGATAGGTCTTCATAGGAATTAATGATATACTAATAACTGGTAAGCTACTAGGCTACCACCTTTCTTTGCCAATTTCTTAACCCACATAGACTCCTCCATCCTCCTGTTGCCTATTTCTGTCGTCAAATAGCACTGCTGTGTGCCAGTCTGAAGAGAATAGAGTCAGTATAATCACCGGCTGTGGGGCATTACATCTTAGTTGTCAGAGGTGACAGCACCTTGTAGCCTTTTATGTTTGAAGTTAGCTGCAAGCAGTCCATGGACTGCAGTACCCACTTACTATCATGTGGATCGGTTACATACCATAAGGTGGACTGTTAGTTTGTCACTTCATGCTAAAAAAAAATGGAGAAAAGTGCTCAAGGCATTCCTGTGATGGCAATCACTTAACTACTAAAAACAAATTGTGGCAAAATACTCACTGAATGAATCATCATCATCATTACAGTCCTTCACAAGTCCACTGATGAACATAGCCCTCACCCAAGGAACGCCAGAAAGCACTGGCCTGAGCCACCTGCATCCATCGACTTCCCGCGTGTCTTACCAGGTCGTCACTACATCTAGTGGGGGACCGCCCTACACTTTGTCTACCGACACGGGGCTGTCACAATTACGTCAGTTCTTCGGGCATTGCCACTTCAGGTTATTATACACTTAGCTTATAAAACATGCTATATGGTAATGAATATGGGTGCCTCAGGCCCATAAGCTGTGTGATGGACTGTAATGATCTAGTCGCTTGGAAAGGATATTAGTTTTTATTTTATATATTGAGTCAGAATCTGTTTCATTCTAGATACTGCTAAAAAACAAGAAGACTTAGAGATTGATGCTTTTGAAGATCGACATAAGGATTCAGAGAACGACTTGCCACTTATTACATATGGTTCAAAGAGTATAACAGACGACTTTGACTTAGGTAAAAAAAAATATTTTAAAAAACCGTATCAAAAAATAAAAATAAACACCACATTAGAAATTTCTCTTGAATCATGTAGTTGGAGATGTATTGTATATACAAAATTTTGTTATTTCACATGAACAAACCAAAGGATTGTATGTAACCCAAATGAACCTAAATGATTATTTGTAGGCCATACAATTATGTTGTTTTAAGCGAGAACTGAATTCCCCAGTGGTGACCCAAGGTGTTACTAAGATAAAACGGGAAAGGGGATTCACTGATTTGTTGATAAGGCTACTAACGTCTGAGAAAGTAGTTTTAAGTACATCTGCCAATCATGAGATCCTGGGTTAGGCCAAAATCAGTTATTGGGTTTTGCAAGAAATTGGCAGTTTTTCAACCCCATGCCGAGAGAGAGTGGGAATTGAGAGTGTAAAAAAAATTAGGGTGACATAGATAAAAGAACATTATCTTATAAAGTTTGCAAGCTTTTCTTTGGCTTAATGCACCCGTTCTCATTTTATTAAATGCTTCTTCCATTCCTTTTTCGAGGCATAGTAATATTATATATATATTATATATATATATATTAAATGTAGGTAAACTGAAAAAAAATTGAAAAATTTGTTTCATGTATATACTAAATAATAAACACTAAATAAATGACACTAAACAAAACTGCAACAACACCAATTTCTAGCTTACTAAATACAATTAGGTTCTTCTCTTCAATCTTAGAAGTAGGTTGGACAGTCCTCTCTTGATGTTAACCTAACACTATCCAAATTATATTTGTGTTTAATTACATTTAATTATATGCGCCAATTTGTTCGATAACTTGTTGCCCTCTTGTAGGTAGTGACATAATCCTGTTGCTGTAGAAATCTTACAAGTAGGTCGGACAGTCCCCTCTTGATGTTAACCTAACACTATGCAAATAATTCTGTAGAGACCGAAACAATAGAAAATCTGAGGGTGCACAAGGTCAGAACTATATGAGGGTCATTGACACTTCCTGACCAAGCTCTCTCTATTTTTGCTGAGTGGTCAAAGATGAAAGACCACTCCTTCTTTGTTGATCTTTTCCGGCCGTTTTTTTTTTTCAATTTCTTTCTTGAGTCTCATTGGTTGTTGGCAGTAGACATCCGAGTCGATAGTTTTACGCAGGGGTAAGAGCTCATAATAAACGATGCCCTTCCAATCCCAACATACACACAGCACCACCTTATTGCATGTTAATCCAGGTTCCACTACAGTCTGTGGAGCTTGACTACCCCTTGACCACGATCTCTTTCGCACGTTCTTGTCGTAGGTAATCCACTTTTCATCATCATTGATCAATCTTTTCAAAAATGGTTCGGTATATTTACATTTCAATAGGGAATCGCAAATGATTACACGATGTTTCTTTTAGTGAGCTCGTGTGGTACCTAAATATCGAGCTTTTCTGTATAGCCAGACTTTTTCAAATGGGTCAAAACTATTTGTGGTCAATACTCAATTCTTCGGCTATGTCATACTACTAATATATGCCGATCTTGCTCCACTTTCAAAAATGAAATAGACTTTATCCGTATGAGGGCGACCAAAGCGAGATGCATGTTTGACATCAAAACTACCGGACTGAAAACGCTTGAACCAACATTGTGCTACTCTCTTACTGACACTGCATTAGGTCCATAAAGGTCGTAAATTTTTTTCGCAGTTTGAGTCGCATTTTTCCCTTTTTTGTAATAAATCTTCAGAATGTACGGAATTTCTTCGTTACATTTACTCATTTTGACGAACAGAAACGCACTTGAAAATGGCGGGAAAGTGTTTTTTACTTTTTTTTAACTTAATGTCCTTTATAGCCCGTACGGATAAAGAATGGGATTATATATGGCGGCTCATCGAGCCCGTACGTCAATATGCACAATACAAATGACGAAAACTCGCTAATAACTCGCTAATATTATGTTAATTAAAACGTTAAATATATTATTCGGTTGATGGGTAATTTTCTATTGATGGGAAAATATTTGAATAGAATTATATACACAAGTATACTCGCACTGGCTACCGTTGAATAAAATTGATTTTATTTAAAAATATAGATCAGTAAATTATTCACAAAGACTATAAAATTAAACAAATTATTTCTTAAATTAAGCTTATATTAATTTAAATAACAGTCAAGACAATATTTCAAATAAGACAGACCGGCAAGGAACTCTATACACATTTATTTTTTACATATAATCATTGAAGTGACCATTATAGTAACTAATAATTAAAAAGTTACAGCCCTGCAACAAAGAGACAGATGGACTCGGTAATAGGGTTCTGTTGGTCACTCCGCCGGATAGTGGCGGTGTAGGAATATCTACTGGTTGTCTGGAAGAAATTGCTATCAGCAATAAGACCGCTCATTGCGTACTACTTTTGTATATATAATTAGTAATTTTTATATGGTGTGCAATAAAGAATATTAAATAAATAAATAAATAAGAATATGTACTACACCACATCACCCACGTGGGTGTCGTAAAAGGCGACAGAGGGAAAAAATCAAGAGATGGGCGGCAGCATCTTTTTAATGACGACTAAAAGTAAAAAAACTGTGGTTGCCAACTTGCTTGCGAAGCGTGGTAGCTCTGGCAAAAATCCCCCATATGAGACAAATTATGGGGGAGGCTTATTCAGTAGTGGACTTTAATAGGATGTAACGGTACGATGCGGGGCACACTTTAGGTACGGAATCCTAAGAACGGACTAACGCTTGAAATAACGAATATTTTTGATTTATTTTATGGCACACATAGTCTGTTCAAATCATTAATTATAAGCAAACGGATAGCTACTAGATAAACTTGGTACTCGCCATCTTTATTAATTCGAGCTTCGATCAACAATACCAACTAGATCTCGGGTCGGCGCAAGAAATCCATCTAAGTAAATAAGAGCGCACATGAGACGTGAGCTCTTATTTCGTTTAGTTCACTTGAAACACAGCCAATGTAAACACGTTTCACAAAGTGTATTTAAAAGTTGCAAGAATAATGCCCGAAAAAGTAATTTAACGGCCGGAGTGTCTTACTTTCGGTAATTACATGTATAATATGTTATATTTTAAGCTCTAAACTAACAAATAATATCATATTTGAAACAAAATTACCGATCATATCCACTCCTACAAATGTTTTGCCAGTGTTGACCAATACACGCGCAAACATTTGTGAAACAGAACATAGACGCATGAAGTAGATTTGTATTGTAATAATTTTTAATAATTCATTACTAAAACTTTAAATAATGGTAATTGCTACTTTTGTCTTTGTTTGTGTAATTCCAATAGATACTTAGCTTTTTCTTTAGCTTTCCTAGCTTTCTTCCCTGGTCCAGCCGACCCATTGGTGCTACACTTATACTACTAATATAATTGCAGCACGGCTCTACCACGTTTTAAAAGTATGCAATGGGCGATCTTATTGCTGACAGCAAGACAACTAGACAACCGATAAATGGATAGGATTACATGAAGATGACAGGAGTAGGGCAAATTGGTGTGATAAAAAAGAGTACACATATTTATATATAAATACTATACATAGATACATACATACTACGAACATATATACATACAAAAACTAAAATAGATTTATATTGAATTAGTAAATTAAATGTAATCAATATACTACATACTATGTTATATTTAATGGCTAGTGTGGAAGTATGAATACCAACAATGAATGAAATAAATAATTTATTACTTTGCAACCTTCCGCTAACTAATTACAATGATGTGTCTTACCTGGATTGAAGAGCACCTCCCGCCCTCCCTCAATTGCATGCACTAACTCTGTCACCACTAGTCCCAGCACCACTACTACCAACACCACTACTCCCGGCACCACTACTTTCAATACCACTATTCCAGGTAAGACACACCATCGACGACAATACGACACGTACACGTACACGAGGGCGGGAGGTGCTCTTCAATCCAGGTAAGACACGTCATTGATTGTAATTAGTTAGCGGAAGGTTGCATAGTAATAAATTATTTATTATAATGGATTTCCGCAAAGTAACGCCTGATTCTATCAATTAATAAATGAAATACCCAAAACATAAAAATAATTTTAATTAAACTTATGATCATATTATACATTATTTTAGTGTTCAACGCGACTCAATACTTCCTGGAACAAATTTGAAGAAGAAAACAGAAACGTAACAAAATGACGTAGCTCGCAAGGCAATAACGGGAAAAAGAACTTTATTTTTTACACGTTAAGGTTGATTTCACACCAAATGTTATTTAATTTATGTCTTTTCATTTCCAAGTGATAGCAGTATTGTATAGCTTTGTTCTTTTTTGTGACTATTATTTTACTAGATGCAATGGTTGTAATTAGGTTGAACTTAAAACTATTTTAATTTTTTGTCTCATTTCTTTAGTAAACAAATGTAGCTGCTGTAGCTTAAGTTTATATTCACGTGGACAGTATTTAGTTATGATTTTGCACGTGACTCGTTATCTAGTTGGTATTGTTGATCGAAGAATTCGAGTGACAATCCTGTTGCCATATCCGCCCTTGCTTTGCTACATTGCTATGGGTGATAAAGTTTCAGATTTTTTTCTTCCTCAAAATAATTTATTAAATTATATACAATTTTACGGGTAGCACTATGTAGTACTTTCCCGCGTTTAAGCTCCATTGTTAACAGAATGTACATAGATAAAATAATAAAAGAAAAACACCAAATAACGTAATAGTCAACAAAAACGAAATAACTAATAACGCTTTACAATAATAATCAAAACCAATAACAGCGTCTTAACAAATTACTGACAAAAAAAATAAAAAAGAACTCTCCGAACTCGTCTAGCTCATAAATTTGCAAAACCAGAATATTTTTTTAGTTAATGGCATATTGTTACCACTTATGCTAATGACAAGTCGAACTGAGCCAGATACAAACATTACAACCAAAGAGATTTTTCTTCAATTTTATACTAACAAAATACGAAGAAACATTTTCCCCGATCTATTAGATTTTATTATTGTTCTTAAAATACCTCGTCGATTGACACTAATTTTATCAAAATCGATTAATCCGTTCGAAAGTTATCGTTGTCAAAAAATAAAAAGGGGTTTTATTTTAATAACGTTTTTGATGTAATGAGTTAAATATTAGTTCGTGAAAATATTTGTCGAGCGTTTTGAGATCGAACATAGCGGGAAGTTCCAGGGATGGCGCCTGCAGGGTCAACTTTGTTTTTTAAGTTCTTTGTTAAACATGCGACTTTTTATTTCTTTACTTTTCATTATGCCTGAAATGCATATACCCAGGAACAAATTGTGATAAGAATTATATTAAGGCCGAATACGACGCGAATGACCTTGCTCGTTTCGCAGCAAACCACGCGCCGGCCGTACGCTTTGTTTATATAGACATGTATAATACCTATAATCAAAGCCGTACGGGCCTTGATTATATTTGACTGAGCTAACTCAGTATGCAGAGTAATGAACAACACAGAGAGCATTGCTTACTTCTTAAATAAATTTTTCTTATTTATAATATTAGTTCCTATAGATTATAAATTCTGTACTTTATTCGTTATAAAATATTGTTCGAAAAGTTATTGAATTGGTAACGATTTTTTTTCTTAATTGGTGCATCGTACGTAAAGAACCTCATATAACTGAAAATGTTTGTTCTTGTGAGTCTTACAAGATGCCGTAATGCAAATTGCATAAATAATAAAGAAAAAAAAACTAAAAAGTCGGTGATTGCCCCATAGTGGGGATACTGTGTATGTAAATTCTCACAAGACTACTCCGACTGGTCAATCACTTCACATCCGAAGTATATCGGTTTTTCTTAATTATGTACTTACCCCATGCTTTCGGACAATACATTGACTATGACATTATTTGCGGTCTCTGTGCTTGCACTACTCTGTACATTCTTTTCCGACTCCATCTTGATATTTACATTTTTAGTGTTTCTCACTTGAAACTAGAAAAGTATAAATGATCAGTTTGGCTAATGTAAATGAGTAAAAATGCAACCTATTAGGCAGCCTCAAACAAAAAAATTACCTTACAAAAATATAAGTATTAACCTCAAAATACAACATTCGAGCAGCGTTCATGCGATAAACTCTCTTTGTTTTACCACTTAGGTAACATTTATTTCTTTTCCTACCCATATTTACATTTATAGTCACTTAAACGCGTATAAAATACTAAATTAACGATTTTCGCTACAGACACATCGACTGTTGTTACCTTACGTCACACGTCGAAGCGGCTGGTAATTTATTACGGCAAACTTTTATCTGGCAATATACGATATTATTATTAGGTGTTTTTAATTAAAACGAATTATGTTAATAAATAATATTTTGTAGCGAAAATAAAGATAGCAGGTACCTTCGGAATCACAATACAAACATTTTTACGTAAAATAATTTTTCCTAAATTAAAATTCACAGAGTTTTGGAAGAACAATAATTTTATATATCATTTCTTAACATTTTTTTATTTCTTGGTATATTCATTTATTTTAAAATTTTAAAATGACGGTCACCTTGTGAAGGACCCGAACAAACCTACAAAAATGTTTTAAAGCTTAGAATTACTTCAGGTCAAAGTTCTAGTCAAGAGAAATACATTAATTTTCGCCAGTTCTCTTCGTATTCGGCCTTAACTGTAGTGCCAAGGGATTTTGTATCCTTTGCCGGTGGGAATTGATCGTAAATGTGTTTCATTATAATAATATTTTGTAACCTAAAATTAGATATTAAACATGGTAGAGTCACGATATAGCTGGTTATGGTTGCGGTACAAATGGGTGAGCTTGACCGGGGAAGGACCTCGCTCTCACAGAATACCAAAATGAAATAGTAGCTTAATTCTTAAAAAGTAATAAGTGTTTCGTATGGTGAGTGTAGAGAACTGGAGACGCTATCTATTTTGTCAGGATCTCCCAGAAGTCGACGTCAAGCTGAAATCGGGTGATAGGTCAAGTCATAATAGTTAACAGAAACATATAAAAACAATCTTTGCTATGTGTATTTTAAAAATTACAGGCATTTATAAAAAATATCGAGAAAATCTATATCCTGTGACGGTCTTTTAACTTCTTTTGCTACAAATTTTAACTTTTTAATTTTATTTTTATTATGTAGTTCCGAATAATGCTTCTAAAAACTGTTGCTTAAAATTTGAAGCCAACTGCTCCAGTCCGGAAGAAAATGTAATTTTTTTTCACTTTGCCCAGTTTTAAATCCCATACACTGCACCGGTCAAAATCTCTGGCAGATCAAAAGGACTGATTATTTGATCATTCAAAATTCCGGTCCAAAGGTTAACCTAAAGCGAACCTGCGATCGTTCTTATCTCATCAATTTTTTTTACAAGGATCTTCCCTGTTTTTTTTTATAATCTCTTCAGTTAGCTTCAATTCAGCAGCACTTCAGTAGCACAACGTTTTCCTTAACGTAGTAGAGCCATGCTACAGCTATATTAGCAATATAGTTGTAGGCTGCCGGATCTTTTTTAGTTGATATTACAAATCATTTGAATGTCTTGAACACACGGCTTCAAGGCAAAAATCAACGGATATCCCAGCTCTACGCTCATGTATCATCCCTTCAATGCAAGCTGACACTTTTCGGATCGCAATTGAATTCTGGAAATTACAATCATTTTTGAAAAATTCAACAAAACTGCGATTAATTTCAGTTATGTAGAAAAGTTAGATATTTTGATTTAATCTTTTCAAGACAGATTTTCGGAGTTTAAAAAAGTGAAACCTCTGTTGGACATATTCAAAAATCCTTTTACGATTTCAGTTGAAAATGCGCCAGAGTCAATGCAGTTAGAAATTATCGACATTCAAAACGACCAAGATTTACGCAACAAAATCAACGAAGGAGACTTGCTGAACTGATACCGCTGCATTGATAAAAATACGTACAAAGAGTTGCGCATAAACGCTCTGAAATGTGCCAGCTTATTTGGTTCTACCTATATATGTGAACAAACCTTTTCAATACTAAATAATAATAAAACAAAAAATCGAAACCGCCTTGCAAATGAAAGTTTGGAAGCAGTTTTACGTGTAAATGGTAGTGCATGCAGTGCTACAAGTAAATTTGAGCCAAATATAAAAAAGATTGTAAGCACTATGCAGTGCCACGCTTCAAATTAATAAATTCTTTTTCAATTTTAATACATTATTATCAATTCTTTATTGTCTTTAATTACCTATACTTCTGGCGGCCCGCCATCAGTTCATAATTTGCCCGAGTGGCCCCTAGTCTTAATAAGTCTGTGCATCACTGGTCTAAGGTATCTTACAATAAGGATACAATGTCTTACAATAAATAAAATGTTTGATTCATTTGTATTTCAGAACAACCCTGCATACAAACAAATAATGTGTCAAAACCGTGTGAGAAAAAAGATTACATCAAATTCTACTGATTGTAACATAAATGATGTTCGTAAAGGAAACCTCGATTTAGAAAGCCCTACTATTAAATCAAAGCCTAAACTGAAAAGAGATACTCAACTAGTTATTAAAAAAGGGAAGCATCCTGCAAAAATTATGAAAAAGAATTTTTTTAAACAGAGTGTAAATATACTTACGGAAAACACATCTGAGGCATCAACAAAATACATTTTTGAATGTAATGATTGTAGAAAAAAAATTTTATCAAAAGATATTCTCGCCGACCACATATATAGTCATAGGACGCAAAAGAACTCGGTTGCAGTTGAGACACAAGTTGAACAAACTCCAGTATCACAACTAATGGATATATATAACTGTGATATTTGCGAATTTAAAACATCTTATAAATGTCGCATTTCGAAACATCTGAAAGCGCACGTCGCTAAGCAAGTGTACTGTTGTAATAATTGTGAATATAAATTTACTAAAAAAGGTGATTTGCAAAGACATATGAAAATACACACCGGAGAAAAACCTTTTTCGTGTAACATCTGTGAATTTAGATGTATTAGAAAGAGTACTTTGCCAATACATATGAAAATACACACCGGTGAAAAACCCTTTTCGTGTAATGTATGTGAATTTAGATGTAATGTAAAAGGTAATTTGCAAAGACATATGAAAATACACACCGATGTAAAACCTTTTTCATGTAATATATGTGAATTTAGATGCAATGTAAAGGGTAATATGCAAAGACATATGAAAATACACACCGGTGTAAAACTTTTTTCCTGTAATATCTGTGAATTTAGATGTTATACAAAAAGTTATTTACAAACACATATGAAAATTCACACCGATGTAAAACCTTTTTCGTGTAATATCTGTGAATACAAATCTATTACAAAAAGTAATTCGCAAACACATATGAAAATACACACCGGTGAAAAACCCTTTTCGTGTAATATATGTGAATTTAGATGTAATGTAAAAGGTAATTTGCAAACACATATGAAAATACACACCGGTGAAAAACCCTTTTCGTGTAATATATGTGAATTTAGATGTAATGTAAAAGGTAATTTGCAAAGACATATGAATATACACACCGGTGTAAAACCTTTTTCGTGTAATATATGTGAATATAAATCTATTACAAAAAGTTATTTGCGAACACATATGAAAATACACACCGGTGTAAAACCTTTTTCGTGTAATATCTGTGGATATAGTTGTTTTAGAAAAAGTACTTTGCAAATACATATGAAAATACACACCGGAAAAAAACTTTCGTGTAATATTTGTGAATATATATGTACAAGAAAAAGTGGTTTGAAACAACATAAAAATACACACTGGTGAAAAACCTTTTTCGTGTAACATCTGTAAATATAGGTGTATTAGAAAAAGTAATTTGAAGACATATGAAAATACACACCAGAGAAAAACCTTTTTTCGTGTAATATCTGTGAATATAGATGTATTACAAAAAGCAATTTGCAAAATCATATGAAAACACACACTTGAGCAAAACCATTTTCGTGAGCTATTTGGTAAAATATATACAATATTATCTATACGTGTTTTACGTGAATATAAAAGTGTACCAGATAATAGTCTATTTTTGTGACTTTCTTTTGTAATCATAAAACAAATAAAAAATCCATTCCTAGTGTGCTAATTCAAACTCACCGGAGAAAAACCTTTTTCGTGTAATATCTGTGAATATAGATGTATTACAAAAAGCAATTTGTAAAATCACATGAAAACACACACTTGAGCAAAACCATTTTCGTGAGCTATTTGGTAAAATATATACAATATTATCTAAACGTGTTTTACATGAATATAAAAGTGTACCAGATAATAGTCTATTTTTGCGACTTTCTTATGTAACATAAAACAAATCCATTCCTAGTGTGCTAATTCAAACTGCATTTATTTGGAAGAAGTTAAGACTACAGTCAAGTTAAAGTTGACTCGTATCGAGTCATTAGCGCCACTTAGCATTTTTTTAGAGCAAACTAACATTTTAGAGTAAAATATTTTGATAGCACATAAATACCCACAATATAAGTAAAACAACATATTTTTTTAGGTTCATCTATGTGGTATTTGTTAGCTAAACCAAACGTTAAATACAACTCTGTCGCATCCAATGCCATTTCAAGATTAGTTCGTGTACCATTATAAGGCAATCGATAGTAGTAGGATGCAATCTTTCCGGTGTATTTATGGCTTAACATCTTCATCTCCAAAATGCGCTGTTTCCTTTTTTTTTAAATATTTTTCACTGTCTGAATTAAGGTGTCTCAAAGCAGGGAAATTTGACCAAAGTCAAATTTCGCTGCTTTTTTCACCTCATTAAAACTATTTGGTTCATAGCAATAGCTCAAAGTATTTATGCTGTTATTTTTTTTCTAAGGGGGCAAGTGTTTAATTAGACAAATATCAAAAAATAATTATTCATACTACCTTATTTTAAAAGTAATAATTTCATCGATCTACAAAATAATGAGTTTATAAACAATAATTGCATGGAATATTCCTTAGTAGCCGCTGAGCGGCCGTAGCGTTCAGAAGTCTGTTCTGTGCCAAGATTGTGCGATTCTTCTCGCTCTCGTTCTCAAACATTATTGTTACAAATTGAAAGTTACTCTATTTTATTATTTTTTGTATATTAAAATTCCTTTAGGTGTTATAAATCGCTGTGTAATTGTTTTATAAACATTTGATTTAGATATGGATCATAAACTAGTAAAACCGATATAACTGGCATTTCAAAGAATTTATACGTCCAAACAAGCAAAAAAAAACCTTTACGAATGGTTCCACATAACGGCAGTGGAAGAAATGGCCAATGCTGCCATAGAGGAAGCTGAAAATTGACGTGATAGCTGGCGGATGTTGGCCTAAAAGATCATTCCATAATAATTATTCAGCATCATCAGAAGTAGTAGCAATAATCGGTGCATATACTGAAAAAATACTGTACCTCTGTCTGAAAATTAATACTGTATAGTATGCGCATAAGCTGAGAGTAAAAACATTGAACCAGCTAACCACATATGCTACAAGAACTTTTCTCTGAGTCAACATCATTCGTTGAAGGTTTTAAATGCTCTCTTGAAACTCACGGATTAATTTATGATTAATATCAGATGGTGATTCAAGTATGTACTTACAAAAAATATTAGATAGCAATCCACATAAAAACTGCAAGGTTCAGAAGATTGAGTGTAGAAACCATCTTTTAAGAAATCTATGTAACAAATTGAGAGCACTTTCTAAAGATACACATATACTTATTCAATTAAGGAAACTTCAAAGGTTAAGAAAGGCTAGCAACGGCAACGCGAAGAAATTCTTGACAATCAGAAAATAATCAAACTTCGAGCAGATATTTTGAATGCATTATAATGCAATATGCAACGCAACTGACAAAACTGATCGTAATACGACACTTGATTTAGCGAACACAGTTTTGTGGGGAAAAAATGAGACAAATTTTCTCATACTTAGCTTTAAATGCTAAAAGTCTCGTTTTCGACTTCGATAGCAATCCTGCTGAGACATTCAATGCGGTGATAGCTAAATATGTGGGAGTCAAACGAATTAATTACGCACAAAGTAATTCATACCAAGAAAATTGCGCGGCTGCAGGAATCCATTAACGCATATTGATTGCAGATTTTTAACTAACTGATCTATGACGCCGTTATGTTGCGTCATCCATTCCTTGCTGAGACTTATGTGCGAGTCAAACTCCGATATAATTTTAACTTGGTCATTTTCGAGATTTTTTTATTGCGTTATCAAATTTAATAGCATCCTGATAATCTAAATTTCCGGTTAAGCTTTTAATAGCAGATCCTAAGCCATTAATTAAACCTCTCTTCGCTCGACTAGGTTAGAGTCCTTTTAAATGATTTAAAACTCTATTAATTTTATGAGATAAATAGTTGATTTGAACAGAATATAGGGAAAACGTATCATTATTTAATCTTAATTCAAAGTCGGATAACTGCTGTCTCACTGCAATAGTTTTCTCTTCTATATCATTGATGAGAATATAGTCGAAAAGCTATGGTAATGTGATACTAAACAAGTTCGACCTAATTTATAAGGGAGGAAGCCAGGACCATCGTTGAGACTTTCAAGTCTTATCTCCCGTGTTTGAGCGAGATGCGCCATCATCATCGACGGGATTCTGTAACAATTTAGCGTAGGCACTCGCTTAATACGAGCTTTGGCAACGGGACCACGTTTCCGTGAAGTATAAATATGTATAGGTAGGTTAGCCAGAACGATATCGTTAGTGTATCTGGGTGCTAATTTCTGTCGGCTAGCGAGCGGGTTTTTTATGAAAATCTGCTGTTGTGGTTCATACTGAATTTCGGATTCTCTATCCTTATTTCTATTCTCAATTAAAACTGTACGATCATGTAATGTAGACTGATTTATAATTTCATAAACTAATTTCATTTGTTCTCTATGATTTTGAGTGTACTGTTGAAGTAGATGCTGGGTAAAGTCTACACCTACTGGGTCTCTGGGGTCAAAGTGACCTGTTATTATATCGAAGGGCCTGCATTTCGTGAAACTATATATCGAACTATTGTAAGCGATAATCGCGTATGGTACTAGGTTTACAGCTGGCTCATCTTTACGCTAAAGTTTTAGTAACCTAAGATGTTCGAGAAGGGTTGAATGGAAACGTTCTACAATTCCATTGTCGTTTGGTGAATGGGGAAGTATTTTATGGTGGTTAATATTATGCATTCTTAAAAATTCGGAAAATAGTTGGTTAGTGAATTCAGTGCCGTTATCCGTTACTATCGTTAAAGGTAAACCATGGTGCGTGCAATATTTTAGTAAGGCCCGTAAAACGCTGATGGCTGTACCGTCGTGTAGATGATAGGCTTGTCCGTACTTGGAGAATACGTCGACGAACGTAATGTATTTTTCGCTATCTACCGTGAACAAGTCCATATGAACTATTTATAGAGGCTTGCTCGGAGGCGGAACAACGTTGAATCTTGGTTAGATAGGATTACGGTCGTATTTACCTTGGCCACACACAATACATTCATTAATGAATTTTGTTATTTGTTCTTTCATTTTTGGCCGGTAGTATTTTTTCGAAACAGACAATAACACTCATTAATGCCTCTGTGGTTAGTTTTGCCCTCGTGATAGTGTTTTATAATTTCTTGTTGCCTAAGATAAGGTTTAACGTTTTCAAGTTCACTTTTGGCAAGTATGAGATTCATTGCGGAGCTTTTAAAGTTATTCTGTATGACAGGTATAATTGAGTAAAGTCCTAACGGGGGGTCATTAGAAGTCCGGTGTTAATGTTTGGGTTCACGAACTCCTTTATTACGTTTATAATATCGGTCTCTAAATTTGATTCCGTTACTTGCACTGAAATGCGGGTGTGTGGCTGTGTCGAAGGGCTTCGAAACCGCGGGTCGCTTTTTTTCGTCGCCTACGATAGTGATAACCAATTGGCGATGAAATTTGTTTAGTGGTTCATCGGTTATTGGAACTTCCAATATGGGATTTTCGTGACTCGTATGAATAGTAGCGGTTGTAGAACCATGACTGCGCTCTGGTTGTTCCGAGGGATTCGCTAGAAGAGAATTAGTCTCTTCGTTATGAATCTCAATGCGACTGAGGGCATCTGCGTTCGTATTTGATTTCCCTTTCTTGTAAATTACAGTGAAGTCGTATTCGCTAGGCTTTAGGCGTCGTCGAGTAAGGCGAGAGTTCGGTTCTTTTAAACTCATAATCAAGCGAGCTAAGCTAAGCGAGATTAGAATGGCTCTCCAGCACCTTAAAAACGGCAGGGCCCCAGGCGAGGATGGAATTACAGCGGAGCTTCTGAAAGCGGGTGGAACACCGGTACTTGAAGTCCTTCAGAAGCTCTTCAATTCCGTCCTCCATGGTGGCACTACTCCAGAGGCGTGGAGCAGAAGTGCGGTGGTCTTGTTCTTTAAGAAAGGCGACAACGCTCTCTTAAAGAACTACAGACCGATTTCCCTTCTGAGCCGCGTCTACGTGCTGTTTTCGAGAGTCATTACGAATCGTCTCGCACGCAGACTTGACGACTTCCAGCCTCCCGAACAAGCCGGTTTCCGAAAAGGCTTCAGTACCATAGACCACATACATACCCTGCGGCAGATTGTACAGAAGACTGAAGAGTACAATCTGCCACTTTGCCTGGCGTATGTGGACTATGAGAAAGCCTTTGATTCCGTCGAAATTTGGGCGGTGCTACAGTCCCTTCAGCGGTGCCAAGTTGACTGTCGGTATATCGAAGTGCTGAAGTGTTTGTACAGTAGGGCTACGATGGCTATCCGAGTACAGAACCAGAGCTCGAAACCTATCCAACTGCAGAGAGGTGTAAGACAGGGTGACGTTATATCCCCGAAACTCTTCACCGCTGCATTGGAAGACGTTTTCAAGCTACTGGACTGGAAAGGATACGGTATTGACATCAATGGCGAGTACATCACTCACCTTCGATTTGCCGACGATATAGTCCTTATGGCAGAATCGCTGGAGGACTTAAGCACTATGCTCAATGACCTCAATAGTGCCTCCCAACGGATAGGTCTTAAGATGAACATGGACAAAACAAAGATCATGTTCAATGTCCATGTCACACCTATGCCGGTAGTTGTTGGGAGCACTATGCTCGAAGTTGTTGACGAATACGTTTACCTGGGACAAATAGTCCGACTAGGTAAGTCCAACTTCGACCGAGAGGTCAATCGACGGATTCAACTCGGCTGGGCAGCGTTCGGGAAATTACGGCATATCTTTTCGTCAGGTATACCTCAATCTCTAAAAACTAGATTGTACAACCAGTGCGTGTTGCCAGTGATGACTTACGGATCTGAGACGTGGTCCTTCACTGCTGGCCGTATGAGGACGCTTAAGGTCGCTCAGCGAGCTATGGAGAGGGCTATGCTCGGAGTTTCTCTGCGTGATAGACTCAGAAATGAGGATATCCGCAGTAAAACCAGAGTGACCGACATAGCCCAACGGATTAGTAAGCTGAAGTGGCAATGGGCCGGCCATATAGCTCGAAGAACCGATAACCGATGGGGAAGAAAGGTTCTCGAGTGGCAGCCTCGTACCGGTAGGCGTAGTGTAGGGCGACCCCCCACTAGATGGAGTGACGACCTGGTAAGACATGCAGGAAGTCGATGGATGCAGGTGGCTCAGGACCGTGCTTTGTGGCATTACTTGGGGGGAGGCCTATGTTCAGCAGTGGACTTGTGAAGGGCTGTAATGATGATGATGATGAAACTCATAATCCACTGTAGAGGTTTGTGGTCAGTAAGTGTTTTAAATGTCCTGCCGAATAGGTAGGGCCTAAAATATTTAGTGGCACATACTATTGCCAGGAGCTCTTTCTTAATGGTACTGTAATTTTGTTCACTGTCATTGAGTGTCCGCGAAGCATATGAGATGGGTTTATCCGAGCCTATCGGCCCTTGAGACAAAACAGCACCTATGGCATAGTTCGACGCATCGGTTGTAAGGATAAATTCCTTACTAAAGTCCGGGTATTTAAGGATTGGATCATTGGTCAAATGGGTTTTACACTTCTCAAAACTGTTAACATAATCGGGGTCAAAAGTATTTTTTTACCCTTTTTTAGACATTGTGTTAGTAGTTTTGTTACATTTGCAAAGTCTGGGATGAATTTCCGGTAATATCCTGTGGCCGTGAAAGGAAAAGGGGAGATCTCCCGCCGGGCAAGGTGTTCTGCCCGGGGAGCGGCCAACACTCCGTGTGATAGTTCGGAGAAGTTCTATATATACTGTTTATGATTCGGAATGTTGATAGCGCGATTTAGGCTTCGGTGTGTTTTTCGCTTGTGGCGCGACGACAGCGCCGCTACATCATCACCCTGCTCAGACCGGAGGTCGATAGTGCAGCCTCGTTGCCAACGAATGTGCAAGTGCTCGGAGATTGCCTTGTAGTCTGCGGTGAGTCGAGAAGAAGGCAAGTAATCTGCGAGAGTGCCGTGAAGCAGAGGCGAGCAGTAAGGCTCAGAACCGTGCCGAACACTGTAGCGCAGAGAGTAGCTTGAAGGAACAGGAAGCATTATTATTCCAGTGCTGCGATGAACCTTGTGAAGCTAGATGGCTTGCAGGATATGAAGACTGCAGACGATATCTGCTCGGGAGCGAATGGGTGGAGTATTTTATGACGATGATGAAGCTTGACGTATCCGAAGATTGTTAGTTGCGTGTTCAGATCACGTCGGGGTCACCACTGTGGCCGTGAAAGGAAAAGGGGAGATCTCCCGCCGGGCAAGGTGTTCTGCCCGGGGAGCGGCCAACACTCCGTGTGATAGTTCGGAGAAGTTCTATATATACTGTTTATGATTCGGAATGTTGATAGCGCGATTTAGGCTTCGGTGTGTTTTTCGCTTGTGGCGCGACGACAGCGCCGCTACAATCCTAATAGTCCTAAGAACTGTTTTATTTCCTTGGGAGATTTAGGCGTAGGGTATTTTTCTATCGCTGCTATTTTGTCTGGGTTAGGCTCACTTAGTTTAGTTAGGTTAGTTAGGCTCACGCCCTCGCTGCTGATGATGTGGCCTAAATAAGCCGTTTCTAACTTATGGAACTCTGATTTGTCCATTTGCACTTTGAAATTAGAGTTCCTAAATCTCTGGAAGACTTGTTATAAGTTGACCATATGTTCTTGCAGCGAAGTGCTGAATACTATTATATCGTCTAGAAACACCAAACAGATCTGGTTCTGGAGACCTTGGAGGATGTTATCCATCACTCTTTGGAATGTGGAGGGTGAGTTCTTCAGGCCCATGGACATCTGAAGGAATTCGTAATGGCCGTGTTCGACGTTGAATGCCGTCTTTGGAATGTCAGCCGGGTCCATTTCTACTTGATGAAAACCACTGGCGAGATCTAGGGTAGTAAAATATTGGCATATACCCAGTTAGTCCAGAACGTCTGAGATATTCGGGATAGGGTATTTGTCATTTATGGTTTTTTCATTAAGTTTACGAAAATCCACCACTAGACGCCATTTCTTTTTCCTCGAGGCGTCTGCCTTTTTTGGGACAATCCAAATCGGAGAGGACCACGCGGACTCGGAGGGACGTATAATGCCTTGAGTTAACATTTTATTTATTTGATCGCGTACCTCTTGTCGATGAACAAAAGGATATCGATAGCTCTTTGTGTATATAGGAATTTCATCGGTCGTACGGATGCGGTGTTTTATTTGATTCGTAAATGTTAAGTTTTCACCTTCGATATAAAATATGTCATGATATTTGGCACAAAAAATCATCAAATTAGCCTTTTCTTCTTCGTTAAGATGGTCAGTGCGGAGTCGCGATAAAACGTCACTCAACGTTAAGCAACTGTGCGTGAGCGGGGCGGTCCAGGGAAAAAACAACATCGTTATCGCTAGTATTCTCGATCTCTAAAATAGCTCTATTTTGGGAAACGCTGGTTATGCATTCGTGAACGGCACAATTACATAAAATTTGTTCGGGAATATAGAACTTCACCATCACTACTGTCAACGGGAATTCTAACTAACTTTGAAGTATTCGCAATTCGAAAGCAGGTCACCGTAATGGAATAATCGTTTCTACTAACAGCATGAACATTAGTAACTTCGAAAGAATCATAGTCAAGTTGATATTGAGGGGAAAATCTTTCTACAGCATTCGGACTTAAAAATGATTGATTCGCCGGATTCAACGGAGGGTCTAAGATCCGGATAAATGGTAGCTGACGCTGGGTTTGCGAATTGATTTCTATCTTGGCTTGTTTGAAGGGGAATCCTCGTGAAAATTTTCCTGTTGCTTAGTGGAGGGCTGTATCATCGACGTTTGGATAATCGTTTACCGGAACGAACTCGGGACCGTAATTCTCGTGGTTTTTATAATCTAAGGCTTTAGGCGTGAAATGTTGAACACCGCTCACAGGCTTAGGGCCAAAATTCTGAGGCTGCTGATAACGAGGCTGAATACGGAATACGTTACTACGTGGGTTATAATTCGGTGGTGGCGCACTGAACATTTGTTGAGTACGTGTTGGCATGCGGTACTGAGGCTGATGTTGAGGGCCCGCGTTAAACTTAAATTGATTTTGCGGTTGAGTAAATTTAAATGGTTGAGGTTGAGGTGGCATCCACATCGGTCTCTGAGTAGCAGGTGCTAACATCATAGGTGGAGGCTGGAAATTTTGCTTATATTGAGAAGGCATTGGAATTGGTATTTGTGCTCTTGGAGGCGGCTGGAGAGTTTTAGGGTGTACATCATTATTACGCTGTTGCAAATATAAAATATTTAATTCCTCCTGAACAAATTTCAGTGCGTGCTCTATTGTAGAAGGGCGCATGCACCTTATTCTAGGCCCTAAGGGCTCATGTAAGCCACGAACGAAAGCCTGCATAGTGAGCTTTTTATACAATGTCCGCTTAGACTCGATAGTGGTCGGGATAGTTTCGTGTAACGATATATATGTCATGATGGTACTAAAAAGAGTCTGACAGTGATCGTAAAACTCCTGAGGGCTTTTGTAGCCTTGCGAAGCTAAGGAAAGGTCATTGTATAGCGCGGTTTCGTCCCTTTGATCTGCGAAGTTATTAATAAGAGATTCGCGAATCCCTAGCCAATTATCAGGGATGCCATTAGAATTTATGATTGAAGCCGCAGGTCCGGTGATTTTATTCAAAATTCCGTTTAGTAAGCATAAATTAGATAATTCACTACCGGCTTCAGAGCTCATATAAGTTAATACGACCTGATCACATATTTTAATAAATCTCGTGAGAATATTTGGATTGCCGTCGAAATCTGGCACGGGGCGTAAGGCCTTATATATTACATCGGGATCGTAAGACATTTTGGAATTTAGTGAATTTAAATTTAATTCCTCCTCAATATTCCTTAAATTATCTAAATTTATATTTCGTTGAGACTGTCGAAAACCAAAGCCTCGCTAGGCCCGCTATTCCTTGGGTAAAAATTTTGGACAATAAGGATAAAAGGAAAGCAACACAAAAAGAAAGTTTTGCGTACTCGCAATATCATTCTGGTTTCCTCCGCGTATCGATTTTCGGATACTCGTCCCCGGTGCTGCTGCCACGTGGTTCGGATATTAGATGAAGGCTTGAGAGCCAAATCAGCGTCTTTCAGTGCCAACCGAAATCTACCGATTTTTAACGCGGCGTACTGACTCTAATATCCTACCGATTGCGCCAATTACGTTAGCTGCAGCCGCAGGTCTTGAAAAAAACCAATTCTTAAAATATAAATTTAATAAAGAAATGTTACAATAATTCTATAACTAAATTAGAATGATTAGCTTGGTCGAAGTGTGACCGAAGAATGACGAAATCCGATGCTAACTTGTACAGGCGTCGGATTGTCGGCGCCTGCTGACTCGGTGCCTCGTGACACGCGGCTCCGTCGTGTGCGTCTTTAAGTAGGTCTTACATACTCGGCGATTTTCGTGTAGTGGACCTACGTAATTCATTATTATATCAACAATGCGGAGAATAAAACAAAAGCCACATGGAAAGTGATAAATAAGAATAAATACAATTTCCCTAGAGATAATATTACAAAAATTAATTTTAATAATAAATATATTTATAATCCGGAACGAATTGCTGAGGAATTTAATAATTATTTTATCAATGAAGTCCAGCCTGTAAACCAGTTTAGTAATAGCCACCAAAGTTATTCATCCATAAATAGTAGACTGAACTCAATGTTTATGCCTGCATGTATTCCTCACGATTTATATAAAATAATTAATAATAATAATAATATAATAATAATAATATTAGTTTATTCACTCCACTAATTTTACATCATTACTTACACTATTTAAATAAAAAGTTCCATTCATTACATTGAGAGGTTAACGTCGGCAGCCGTACTAGTATAAACTGTGCCACGGCTGCCTGCGCCTTCCACTCTAGGAGTTCAAATGTTATTACATAATAGGTAAGTTCTTATACAAAATTTTTTGCAGACAATATTTAAAAATCATTACAATCAAAAGTTAAAATTAAAACATGCAGGTAGATACAAATCAAATAGAAATAGATGCAAGATTACCACGAGGTCTGTTTGGTGTATGGTATAATTATAAGCAAGAAGCGTAGTTGCATGAGGGTTAGAATGTTTGTAAGATTGGTTGGGTGTGTGTTACGAGTATTAGAATATGTGGGTTATGTAAATGTGTGTATGTGTGTGTGTGTGTGTGTGTGCGTGTCTGTGTGTGTTTTTGTGAGTGTTAACTGATGTGTGTAATTGAGGTTTGCTATTTAAGGTTTTTGACCTGTGTAATTTTTCAATATCATTAAAGTCTAGGTTCAGTAACCAATCCCGGGTTGCGAATTTACATTGATTTAGGGTTAAAGGATAAATATTCAGAGCTTTGTTTGCGATGTTATAGAGATGGGAACTTATAACAAAGTAATGCCGTTTTGCCAAAGTGGTTCTGTGTGAAGGTGTTTTGCAGACTTTGGTCTTATTACGCTTTTGAGATGGAACGTATGGCAGTCCCTTATGCTTACGAAGTATTGTGTGTATGATAAACAGTTTTCTTACCGTAAGAACTGAACATTCACGGTAGAGGAGTGTTGTGCTATACCTACGCGGTTTTTTATAAATCACTTTTAATATTGCACGCTGAGCCCGCTCCAGGGAAAGCAGTGTACTAATGCTAGTTCCACCCCATGAGACAATGCAGTATTGAAGCAGAGATTGGACAAGCGCATAGTAGACACACATTAGTGTGTCGCAATCAGCAGATTTCCTCAGTTTGTAATAATATAGGAATTAATTTTCTAATTCGGGCTGTTAGTGATTGAATGTGTAATGACCAATTAAGATGATTATCTAAAATCAGGCCTAGGTATCTTAAGCTACGTGTTGATGATAATTGAGGACAGTCACAGCTGTTATTAAATCTATCACATGTGTGTGCCCTTATACAAAAGTTAATGGAAGGTTGAGTAACAGCCCGAGGGGAGAATGTTATGTACTTCGTCTTTTCTAAATTTAGAGTAAGCAAATTGTCGTCCAAACATCTCATTACCTCGCTGAGGGCACATTCAGCGTAGTGTTGAGCCCGACCCCAATTCTCACCATAAACAATCAACGCCGTGTCATCTGCATAAGTGACAATTTTGCAGTTTGGTAATGAAAGCTTACACAAGTTGTTGATGTATACTAGGAAGAGAGTTGGGCCCAGAACGCTGCCCTGTGGTACTCCATAAGAGAGACTGCAATCCAGACTTTGGTAGTTACCTAATTTGACACATTGTGAGCGGTTTGAGAGGTAGTCGCTAAAGATATCCAAGGCAATTCCACGTATACCAATTAATTCAAGTTTTTTTAATAGTAATGGTACAGATACAGTGTCGAATGCCTTCGACAAATCCAGGAAAACTCCTACAACTTTGTGACCTACATCAAGGTGCGTAACAATAGTCTCTGTAAGATTCAAAGTAGCGTCATCAGTAGATTTTCCTTTTAAGAATCCATACTGATTTTGGGCTATTGCGTTTGTCTTTTCTAAAAATTTTATAAGTCTGGAATTTAAAGCCTTTTCCAAAATTTTGGATACAATAGTCAGCACCGAGATGGGTCTGTAGTTCCCTATCATACCTCTATCTCCGTTTTTATAGATAGGATGTACAAGAGCTCTCTTGAGAATGTGTGGAAAAACTCCTGAAGCAAAACATTGATTTATCAAGTGGGTCAAAGGTGGAATAAGGCTACTCCTTGCATTCTTAAAAACTTGAGTAGGAATGTTGTCAACACCTGTAGCGCAATTATTTTTAAAAGTCATAATGATAAAAATATAAATATTTTCAACTTCATTATAATCCACATCAAGTAAAACCATTGAATCTCTCTGTGAATCAATATGAGGGATGTTTACAAAACTAGTCCAACAACTACCTCTTCTAATTTGTATTTTATTAGCAAAGGACTGACCTATACTCGCAAAGTATTCATTTATTAGGCTAACTGATTCATGCGGGTCTTCGGCGAGGTTTAACAATTCAGTGGAGTGTAGAGTTTGTTTCTTTAGACTAGCAACTTTATTAATAGTGTTCCACATTTCCTTGGGATTATCTTTATTCTTTTTGAATTGGTTTTTTTCATATTCAGTTTTTAGCTTTTTAAAAAGATTATTGCAGAAATTACGATACCTAGAGTAGGTTAGTTGTAATATGGCATTGTTAGAATCTATCTTTGCCTTTTTATGTAACTTGTCACGATTCCTGATGCATCGTACAAGACCAGGTGTTATCCAGGGCTTAATAGCTCGTTTTCGATGCGGGACGTAGGCCAATGTGGAGTGGGACGAAATTGCTTTAGATATTATATCAATTAGAGTGCTACATTTGATAGAACTGCTGCTAAATTTGCGTTTGCAGCGTTATATACAGCGTTAAAGTTTGTAACAGATAATTCCTGGACTAAACCTGAGTAATCAATTTTCCTTATGGTAGCTTTGGCTTGATTTCTTTTAATATTACTCTCTAACACAAGTATATTCGATGAATGATCAGTTATGAGTGAATCAAGAATAAACGTTTTAGAGCATCGATTTGATCTTAGCATCACGTGATCAAGACAACTAGTTTTACGCGTCGGAATGATATGCGTTGGAAGTAGACCATGAGATGCCATTAAGTCAATGTAGCTGTTACGATTTGGATCAGAACTATCTGACGCTATATTTATATTGATATCTCCAATTAGTATAACTGATTTAACAGACACTAATGAATTCAAGCAATTTTCGAGACCATCACAAAAGTTATCAATATTGTTATATGATGGTGATCTGTATATAGCTATAATCGCAATTTCATCCCCTAAACTTAAAATAAGACTACTACAGTCATTTAATTTGGTCTCCAGCGAAGTTCTATGCTTAATTTCGGACTTAACATAAATTACAACTCCATCGTTCTGGTTACGGTAGCCTGAGGCATAAGATATATATCCAGGTATTTCTGGAACACTTAGCAGTTTACTCAGCCAGCATTCGGTTAAAACGAGGACGTCACATGGGAAAGAGATTCTCTCTAATAAAACATTAAATGCGTCAAAGTTACATGATATACTCCGTATATTCATGTGCATAACTGAAATAGATCCTTGTAATGTATCTATGTAATTAATAATAGATTCAGGACTACACACAATGAATTCGGATATTTCAAGAAGATCAATGTCATCAGATATATTCGTTATAGGATCACCTTTTAGAAGTACTAACAATCAGTTGTGTTGATCCGAAACCATAATAGCTCCCCCATTTAAGTATGAATTTTTCTAAGACAAGTATAGATTGTATAAATGCCGTATTTATTTTGTATAATGTGTGTGTGTGGTAGCCTTTCTCACAAAGAGCATTACTATTCGTGGCAATAGATTATAATTGTACTTACAATAAGAAAATGAAAATATGTAAAACACTAAGTAAATATACAAAAAATGCAAAAAAATGTAAAACAGTATTTTCAAATATAAATAGTTACCAAAAAGAAATTGAGGCAGTAAATTTTGAGAGGCAGGTAGTCATTTACCTTGAATTTGGGACAGTTTCTGTAAATCAGTCTCCTTGTCAATGCGACGGCATGGAGCACCCTCCTTTTCACGTAAGAATACCTTCCCATGCGCAGTCCAGCAGTAAGCATAGTCATGGTTTTTACTGAATTCTCGCGCCATGAAGTAAAGTTTTCTAGCAGACTGGGTCAGACTTTCAGATATAAAAACTGGTTTGGTTTTTCCAACTATTTTAAGGTCACCAGTATTTAGTTTGTTTTCCTTGTTTGCCTTGTTATAATCCTTAGCTGAAGTTAATATATTCTCTTTTAGTGTAACTGTGGTAAAGTCCACAATTATTGGCTGATTATGTTCTTTTTTGGTTTTAAGACGAAAGATGTCCCGGATCTGTGATTCTTCTACACATACATTCATTGTTTCTCCAACTTTTTTTACTAGTTGCACCAGATCTTGCTTTGATTCTTTTTTTATGTAGAGGAATGTTTCTGATCTCAATACTGGCTTGCCTTTGTGACCTTTCCAAATTCTCTACCTTTTGTTCAAGACCCTGAATATAGGCTAAATGAGATTTCCTTTCTAATTCCAGTTTGGCCAATTTGTTTTTCATATCTTCATATTGCTTTGATATGAAATCCATTGATTATTTGATGTCAGTGTTTTGCTGTTTAATATCTTTAATGCTTTCTTGTATTGTGTCTTGCTGCTTGGTTAAAATTGCAATGTATTTCCTTATTTCCAACATGAAAGAAGTTAGGTCGTCGTCATGCTGACGCTTACGGGGTCGATTTCTATTCCGATTGTTCACATTGGAGCTTTCATTATCAGTATCAGTGGGCGGGGCAGAACTTTGATTTACATCAGATTCAAGGACCTGCGGCAAGGACCTTTCCTGTTGAGGAGTGGACGGTGGAGTTCTTTTTAGTGGCATTTTCTTCTTTAAATCGCTTCCGCTTATGAATTAGGGCAAGCGACTCTTATGACGTATTAGCACGAAGTTGGAGTGACGTCAGTAAAGCGAAGCTGGATAGTTATGCTCACTGTTGGTGTCTCTTTCATACGCGTTCGTCCACTCCGCCTCTTATCACTCAAAGGTTATGCAGTCCTAGTACTTTGACGAGAATAACTCGTTGTTATTTGAATTTAATTTATATTATAATGATGCGTTTTTGCCAAAAATCGATAATACGGGGAGCACATCTAAGCGCTTTCGCGGTCCAGAGGGAAGGAGAATTAATAAGTTAAAAAATACCAACAGTGCCAGTAATGATGATATAATCACAAAAGTAGTTAAGTTAGTGGCCGTTGAAATTTTCCCAGTTCTAAGTTACGTAGTGAAGGGTGTTAGGGTCCTGGGACGTGGTTAAAATGAAAGTGGACTGTATATTCTTATAGGGCTGATATAATCATCCGTACTTTACAATAACCCGGTCTACTTAATAAAATTATTATTATAAATTAAAATTAGTGTTGTCGTCCGACCGCGGTGGAGTATCGTAAAGCGAGTGGCCGCCGCGTTGCTGCCGCCCGACCAGACGTCGACGTGTCGTCTTCCCGCGCGTCTCCACCCGCGCGTATATGCAACCGGTTCCCAACATGCTCCCCGGGTTGAAGTGTGCAGAGAACTTCAAAAATCTGGAAGGGGACAGATGTTATTAAAGGCCCTTCGAATTGTGCCTCTCCTTGTCTTCAACTCGGCGACTCTGGAAACGCCGTCGCTGCCAGGATAGAGCTGCATGACTCGTCCTAAGGACCACATCAATGGTGGGAGAGCTCTTTCCGTGACAAGAACAAGAGATCCCAATTTCAGCTCCTTGGTCGACGACTGCCATTTCACCTTTTGCTGGAGTAGTGACATACTCTAGTGAAAATCGGCTCCAAAAGTGCTGATTTATAAGCTCGATTCTCTTGAATCGATCAAGGCGGGTTATATTCGCATCTCCTATTTGTGGTTGAGGGATAGCAATTAGTGAGCGTCCAATCAAAAAGTGGGCAGGAGTCAATGCGGAGAAATCTGAGGGATCAGTGGAAATAGGGGTGAGGGGCCGAGAATTCAAAACAGCCTCTATTTGAGTGAGGCATGTAGCCATTTCCTCATAATTAAATGAGTGGTTTGTAATAAACGCTTAAGATGGTGTTTTGTAGAGCGTACTGCTGCTTCAGCTAAGCCATTAAAGTGAGGGGTATAAGCGGGAACAAATTTAAATTCGATGCCTTCTTGAGCCATTTGACCTTCAAGTTCCGATTGAAGAAGAAATTGAGCCAGCTCGTTGCTTGCACCAATAAAATTCGAACCGTTATCTGACGTGATGCTCTTGGGCTTTCCGCGACGGGACACAAAGCGATTTAAAGCGGCTATATATACTTCGCTGGATAGTGCCGTAACGAGCTCAATATGACAGGCCTTTACCGAACTGCAAATAAAGATTGCCAAAAAAGATTTAATAAGTTTACAACCTCTGCCCTTACGGTCTGCTATCAACACTGGCCCGGCGTAGTCGACGTTGCAATGAAGAAAGGGAAACTCTAGTTCGGTACGCGAGGCAGGGAGCTGGCCCATGATGGGCTGAACAGTTTCCGCCCTGTACCGGAAGCATCGCATACATTTGTTAACTGTAGCTTTAGCTAGGTTTTTTCCACCTAAGGGCCAATAAGTTTGCTTAATATTTCCTAACATAAGTTGTGGCGGTGCATGTAAATATTTTAGATGAAAATGTTCAAACATAAGCTTAGTGAAATGATGTTTGCTGCATAACAAAATTGGGCGCTTTGTGTCGTAACTGTAAGGGGAGTTATCGAGTCTTCCACCAACCCTTATTATATTATTAGCATCGAGAAATGGGCTTAAAGCTATAAGTCGATTTTTGTTAGGAAGCGCCTTTCCGGCTTTAAGAAAAGTATATTCGTCAGGAAACATCTCAGATTGAGATTTAAGAATAATAAAATTTAAGGAATTTTGAAGCTCTTGAACTGAAAAATGTTCTTTCATTTGCTTTTTCGGGTTCTTACAGTTGTAAATAAATCTATAGTGTATATGCTATAGTGTTTTGTAAGTTTGTTAAATTAGATTTGTTTTTGATTAAGTTAGATATTAAGTCTGCATTAGAATTGTTAAGCGCGATGGAACAAGTAATCAACTCTGGTAGATTCTGTTTCACGCCGACGTTGGGCATTTGTGGCCAATTAGTTTCAATGTCTGTTAAGAAAGGTGGCCCTGACCACCACAATTCTGAACCGCTGATGAGGTCAGCCTTCAGCCCACGGGAAACAAGATCCGCCGGATTGTCCTTCGACGGTACGTAGCTCCACGTGTGACCCTCTGTGCATTCCTGAATTTCATGTACACGATTCCTTACGAAACTTTTAAGGTTAGTAGGTGGTGTTTTTAACCACCCTAAAACAATAGTTGAGTCATACCAGAATCTACACTTGCTGATATGTAGTGTTAAAGAGGTTAATACTTTGTTACACAGTCTTGCAGCCACTAACGATCCGCAAAGTTCCAGGCGCGGAATAGTTGTTGGCTTTATTGGCGCTACCTTGCTCTTAGAAGTCAAAAGTTGTACTTTGATAGAGCCTGATGCGTCTATAGAGCGAATGTAGACGCAAGCCCCATATGCTCGCTCAGAAGAGTCCGAAAACACATGAATTTCATGGAATATTGAATGGTCTTGAAGTACCCACCGAGGAACCTTTAAGTGGTTAAGAAAGGTAAGGTGTCGGCGAACGAAAACCATGAACGTTTTATTTCCGTTGAAACCTCATCGTCCCATGAGCATCGTTCGATCCATAGCCTCTGCATGATGAGCTTTGCTTCGATGACACAGGGGCCCACGAGACCCAATGGGTCGAAGATCTGACTTATAACGGAAAGTATGTGACGTTTTGTCACTTTGTCACGAAGTTCGATATTGATTGAAAATGACAAAATGTCTAAATCGCAAATCCAATTTAGACCTAAAGTTTTAGAAGAAACATTACTATCGCTGTTTGCTATGTCTAAGACGTTATCTGATTGTAGTGAAGATGAAACGTGATGTAAAATTAATTTGTTGTTTGATTGAAATTTGCGTAAATTGAAATTTGCAGTTTTAAGTGTATTAATAACTCCTTTGCACGGCTTGATGTCGTCAATAGTCGACGACCCGCCTAAATAATCATCAACGTAAAAATCGCGTTGAATCGACTGCTTTACGTCGCTATCGAGAGCACTAGATGCTAAGCTCACCAATCACTTCGTGGCTAAGTATGGGGCAGACGCCGTACCATAAGTCACCGTGTTTAAGGTGTACGTTTTTAACGGGTGTGATGAGTCATACCTAAATATGATTTGTTGAAGTGAGCGTTGGGCGGGATTAAGCTCAATCGCTCTGTACATTATCTCTATATCTCCAGTAATGACGTATTTATGCTGGCGAAAACTTAATAAAATAGAATAAAGGTCTTCTTGTACAGTCGGCCCTACCATTTGAATGTCGTTAAGCGACAATCCAGAACTAGATACGGCGGAAGCATCGAAGACTGTGCGAAGCTTGGTGGTAAGGCTGGACTCACGGATGACTCCGTGGTGAGGTAAAAAATTATTGACCTGTTGTAAATCGCCAAATGAAGACTCTTGTTTTCAGTCATGTGACCTAGGCGTTCATATTCGTGCATGAACTGACATACTGACATATCCTTAAAAACAGGCTCCCGAAGAAATTTGCGCTCTAAAGATAAGAAACGGCACTTGGCCATTTGAAAGGATTCTCCTAAGACTGACGGATCGTCCTTTAGCGGCATGGAGACGACAAAGCTACCGTTCTCGCTGCGTACGGTGTTTGTTAAAAAGCTCTGCTCGCAGGCACGCTCCTCAGGAGACAAAGAGTGTTTTGCTGCCACAGTGTCTAACTCCCAAAAACGAGTTAAGTCTGGATTGGAGTCCTCGCTTATAAAGTGACAAACGGGAGACGAAGACGATGCCTTAAGACGGGCGACATGCCCGGACACCAGCCAACCCAGTTTTGTCTCATACAACTTAGGCTGATTTTTACCCAAGTCAATGGAATTATTACATAAGATGGACCAAAATACTTCGGCACCCACTAAGATGTCTATAACCGACGGTATGTTAAAGGAAGGGTCGGCTAAACTTATTCCCATCGGAAGAGGAATATTTTGTATGTCTATGAAAGAAGACGGTAAAGCTTTAGTGATCTCAGGCAAAATAAGGCAGTCTACAGTAAGGCTATAGTCATTATGAAGCGACTTAATGTTAAGGCTGCAAGACTGTGTAATATGAGATGAATTACTGTTTATACCTGTCACCGTGGAGCTCACGCTACGTTGCGACAAACCCAGCTTACCGCAGAGCGATTGAGTAACGAAGTTAGCCGTGCTGCCATTGTCGAGCAACATGCGGGCAGAGTGCGCGGCGCCGGTGCCGTCCAGCACCTTCACCAGCGCTGTGGAAAGCAAAACAAGCGGAGGAGTAGCTACCTGCTTTGACTCGCTTGAATTTGCCAAGTGGTTAATGCTGCTGGTTGATGGCATAGCAGGCTCAGGGATCGGCTGTGGCTCATGCAAGTGCAATAGCGTATTATGCCTTTTCTTGCAATATTTACATGAAGATAAATTGCAATTATTTTCTAAGTGCCCAGGTCGTAAACAATTAAGACAGACGTTTGACTCTTTAGCCTTTTGTATACGAATTTCAATAGGAAGGGCTCTGAATGTTTCACAGGTGAATAGAAAGTGGTTTTGATTACACAATGGGCATGTAAATATTTTTTTATTAAATAAGTTGTTTTTTTTATTGAAGTTTTGTTTTTCCTTTTGAGTGTTTGTAGCTATAAGTAAATTTGTATTAGTTTTGTAAGTTTCATATTTTTGTGGTTTATTTTCACTTTCTTGCAAAGTTTCCAAAAGGTCTGCCCTATTGCTGAGAAAAGTCGTAAATGTTTCTAACGAAGGAGGATTATTAAGAGTATTTCTATATTCTTCCCATTCTCTATGAGTGACACTATCAAGTTTTTCAGCCATCATGTGAATTATGAGTGTATCCCAATGCTGTGTCGGCTGGTCTAGGGTGGTCAAGGCGCGAAGATTTTTATTCGTAACGTCAATAAGGCGTCGAATACCCTTGCAGGATTCATTGCGTATATGCTCCACATTAAATAGTTCCCTTACGTGGTTATTAACCAGTAAGCGTTTGTTGTCGTACCTGCTACACAATAAATTCCACGCAGAATTATAGTTTTCGGCTTTGAAATCTAAGTTATCGATAACAAGCAAAGCGCTACTTCTAAGAGATGCGCGAAGATAATGCAGTTTATTAATGTTATCAATATCTTGTCTCGAATGTATTAAAGATATGAAAGTGTCCCTAAACTCAAGCCAGTGTTGATAGTGACCGTTGAAGACTGGTAAATCAATTTTGGGCAATCTGACGCAATTGGATTTAAAGGCACCTGTTTGCTGTAAGCTTGCATCCTCGTAGCTCGATAAGGAACGATTCAGCGGCTGCTCGCATTGCCGCGCGCCGAGCACGCTGCGCGCCGCCGCCGCCAGCGAGTGGTACTGGCCCTCGAACTCCTCGCGCTCTAGCTCTTGAGCATCACTGTCGTCTGAAAGCACCTCGATCTGGCTCTGTAATTTGTCATATTGCGCGTATAAGGCATCAAATTTTTTAAAACGACCTTCTAAGTCTAGCAGTTGTAAATCGCTAGGGGGGGGCCGCCTGATTGCAATACTTTTACGTATTTATTAAATATAGTAACCTTAGATTTAATAGAACTACGTAATTTAATTAATTTTTGTATTTTTTTCCTCGGCCATGACAAACACTCACGCCTGTCACCCAGAGGGGTAGGCAGAGACTACAGACTTCCATTTGGCACGATCCTGACACACCTCTCTCGCCTCCTTCACATCCATACACCTACGCATGCATGCTCGTCGGTTAAGGGTACTCCTAATTTGGCCCGTTTTCAATAAATCGCCAATTTGGTCGATAAATTTTCGCCTAGGACGTCCCTTTCCGACTCTGCCATTCACTCCTGCAACATAAATTTTCTTTGTCACTCTTTCCTCATCCATTCTTTCCACATGACCAAACCACCGAAGCATTCCTTTCTTAATCCTGGTCACAACATCATCTTGCAAACCACACTCTTCTCTTATCACACAATTTTTCACCCTGTCATTCAGATTCAGCCCTAACATACTCCTTAACGACCTCATTTCTACTGCATTTATTCTACTCTCGTGCTTCTTCTGCCATACCCAACTTTCACTACCATACGTTAAAGTAGGGACCAACACAGCATTGTGAATTGCCATACGTGCCTTTTTTGACACATTTTGACTCTTCACAATAGAGTGCAGGGCTCCATTTACTCTGTTTCCTGCGTTCACTCGTCGTTCTATATCCTTATCATATCTCCCATCCCTGCTAAATACGCAACCCAAATATACAAACTCATCTACTTGCTCGATCAACTCCCCTTCTATTCTTATTTCACATATCGTTTTACTTTCATCTCTTTCAAAAACCATAATTTTTGTCTTACTTGCGTTCACTTTCATACCCCTTTCTTTTAATGATCTGTTCATTAATGTAACCATCATTTGCAACTCAGCCGCCGACGACGCAAGAATAACTTGATCATCGGCGTACAAAAGGCATTTGATGGTTAACTCACCCATTCTTAATCCGCATTCTTCAACTTTCAAATTTTGCAAACAACTGTCCATAAATAGGTTGAACAACCACGGGGAAGCCACACAGCCCTGTCTGACACCTTTATGGATGCCAAACCAGTCCGAGTAGACCCCGTTGATCCTAACACAAGCACTAGAGTCCCTATAAAGAGATTCCAATGCCTGTATCAAGCCAGCGCTCAACCCAAATGAGTTCAATGACAAAGCGGTAATGAAATATTTAAGAGAAGCAAAGGTTATAACGCAAAAGTAGTTATAAAATGCAGCGTGAACTTGACCTTGGTGTGCGAACAAAGGAACAGATGGGCAAGCGGCGACCCGGCCGGCTGGCTCAGGTAGATATAGATAAGAAGCGAGCGATTTGCGTAAACAAGATCCCGTTATTCGAGCGCAATGCTGTTGCTGGGCTTATGCAATACTTTGATTTTAGAAGTAAGTACGTGTTATTATGGAAGATATTAGATAGTGTTTAAGCATATATGACCAAAAGCACTCACTAAAAATAAAGGCTATTTTAAATTTAAATATATGAAAAAGAAGGAAAAGATCACAGGAATAATTGGAACGGGCTCACCAATGACTAAATCTTTCACCAAGGTGGTAATCGTCGATTATGTTGATGATTTCCTGTGTTGAGACGATGACTCGAACTTTCGATGGGTCCAAAGTCCGTGGCACGGTCGAATTCAAGATGGTTCCCGGCTCACGAGCGTGCGAGTTGCTTTGAAGGATCTTCCGCAGGATGTGATGGTTCACGAAGGCCCGTGCAGAAGTATAATTTTGTAGCTGAAGACCACACTTAAGAGCTCGGAGACATGGCGAATACCGTATTATGTAAGACGGTGAGAATCCTAAAGGACCAATGTTGCGCGGTGGAGTATCGTCGTAAAGCGAGTGGCCGCCGCGTCGCTGCCGCCCGACCAGACGTCGACGTGTCGTCCTCCCGCGCGTCTCCACCCGCGCGTATATGCAACCGGTTCCCAACAAAGGGAGATGCCCATTTTCGGCCATGGAACGCCCAACAATATGCATTTTTTAAAAAATATATCTTTATTTATGGTTATTAATCGCGATATTCATTTATCCTAAAAAAGATGGGAATAATCTTGCACAAAAGAAGGTACTGAAATGATAAAAATAAAATTAGGTAAATGCGAAATTCATTAGTTTGTGGATAAAATAAAAATGTTGCCAGTCACCAATCTCATTAAAATCGATTCCCATTTTTTAATCGATTATTTATGGTGTCATTATTACAATGCTACTAAACTTTTCGATAATTATTATGATGCTATGATATACTTAGGTGTAAAGCAACCGTTGACAACGGATATTTATCCAAAGCAGCAGATACGCTGCCGATACATTGCCAATGAGGGCGTTAGTTGTGTGATAAAATTATATTATTAAAATAATTATTTGTGATATTAACACATTCAGTGCCACCGACTCGCCCGGAGAGTTCACGTAAATCTTATTCCAGTGCCGACGACTCGTCTGGCGAGTTCAGTGTTTTTCACTAATATTTCCAAAAATGCATCCGTATTTTCTGCTTAAAATTATAGTTTAGACTAAATATATGCTAAACTAAAGATTTACGTGGTGGGCCGGGTGTGGGGACTCCGTTTAAATTTGAAAGGAAACAAACTATTCTGCAATGCTTTGAACTCGCTAGGCGAGTTCCCTGACATAGATCCTCAACCTTTGACATGTTAGACAACGACGTGAACATAGTAGCATGGACTACCTACATACTTGGAAAAGGAACTAATATACAACAAACTAGTTTCATTAGAATTTCACAATTAGGATCGTGCCAAATGGAAGTCCGTAGTAGTAGTAAATTATTAAGTAATAGATAATAAAATAAGTAAATAATCAATATATTGATAAAGTATTCATTAATAACCATTCATAGATTCTTTTGCGTTTCAATCATTATATAAGTATAACTTTTTAATCCCAGTTATCAGACCTTAATTAATTTTAATTTAATTTAGAGCCTTTCTTTCGAATGTGTCTGACGCATTGTTGGTTGTTTTTAAAATGTACAAAGTTATAGAAGAAGTTCGGAAGTACAAAATTTATTGTATGATTTAAGGGTCACTCGTTATCACGCGAGGTCCATTCGTTGAAGACGCGAGGTCCACTCGATGTCCACGCGAGATTCACTGGTGACAACGCGGCGTCCACCTGTGGTCCACCTGTCGACTACGAGTGGACGCCTGTGACGAGGCGGTGGGGGTCGAGTGCCGGGTGGCTCTAATGAGCTGTGACCTTAAGAAAGGATGCAAAAAGTCCACTGCTGAACATAGGCCTCCCCCAAGTAATGCCACAAAGCACGGTCCTGAGCCACCTGCATCCATCGACTTCCTGCATATCTTACCAGGTCGTCACTCCATCTAGTGGGGGGTCGCCCTACACTACGCCTACCGGTACGAGGCTGCCACTCAAGAACCTTTCTTCCCCATCGGTTATCGGTTCTTCGAGCTATATGGCCGGCCCATTGCCACTTCAGCTTACTAATCCGTTGGGCTATGTCGATCACTCTGGTTTTACTGCGGATATCCTCATTTCTGAGTCTATCACGCCGAGAAACTACGAGCATAGCCCTCTCCATAGCTCGCTGAGCGACCTTGAGCGTCCTCATACGGCCAGCAGTAAAGGACCACGTCTCACATCCGTAAGTCATCACTGGCAACACGCACTGGTTGTACAATCTAGTTTTTAGAGATTGAGGTATACCTGACGAGAAGATATGTCGTAATTTCCCGAACGCTGCCCAGCCGAGTTGAATCCGTCGAGTGACCTCTCGGTCGAAGTTGGACTTGCCTAGTCGGACTATTTGTCCCAGGTAAACGTACTCGTCAACAACTTCGAGCATAGTGCTCCCAACAACTACCGGCATAGGTATGACATGGACATTAAACATGATCTTTGTTTTGTCCATGTTCATCTTAAGACCTATCCGTTGGGAGACACTATTGAGGTCATTGAGCATAGTGCTAAGGTCCTCCAGCGATTCTGCCATAAGGACTATCGTCGGCAAATCGAAGGTGAGTGATGTACTCGCCATTGATGTTAATACCGTATCCTTTCCAGTCCAGTAGCTTGAAAACGTCTTCCAATGCAGCGGTGAAGAGTTTCGGGGATATAACGTCACCCTGTCTTACACCTCTCTGCAGTTGGATAGGTTTCGAGCTCTGGTTCTGTACTCGGATAGCCATCGTAGCCCTACTGTACAAACACTTCAGCACTTCGATATACCGACAGTCAACTTGGCACCGCTGAAGGGAATGTAGCACCGCCCAAATTTCGACGGAATCAAAGGCTTTCTAATAGTCCACATAGCCAGGCAAAGTGGCAGATTGTACTCTTCGGTCTTCTGTACAATCTGCCGCAGGGTATGTATGTGGTCTATGGTACTGAAGCCTTTTCGGAAACCGGCTTGTTCGGGAAACTGAAAGTCGTCGAGTCTGCGTGTGAGACGGTTCGTAATGACTCTCGAATACAGCACGTAGACGCGGCTCAGAAGGGAAATCGGTCTGTAGTTCTTCAAGAGAGCGTTGTCGCCTTTCTTAAAGAACAAGACCACCGCACTTCCGCTCCACGCCTCCGGAGTAGTGCCACCATGGAGGACGGAATTGAAGAGCTTCTGAAGGACTTCAAGTACCGGTGTTCCACCCGCTTTCAGAAGCTCCGCTGTAATTCCATTTTCCCCTGGGGCCCTGCCGTTTTTAAGGTGCTGGAGAGCCATTCTAATCTCGCTTAGACTGACGTCCAGAATATCATCGGAATAGTGTCGGATAAGACTTGTTCTTGGATCGTTACTAACACTTGCGTGTGGCTCCAACGATGATGTGTACAGCTGCCCATAGAACCTCTCAATCTCACTCAAAATCTCAGGTGTCCCGGAAACGATGCTGCCACACTTAGTCTTCAGCTTTGACAGTTGGCTCTTACTGGCAGACAGATCTCTGGCAAAGACTTTGGAGCCCTGGTTCCGCTCGATCGCTTCTTCTCGGCCAAATTACTTTGTGTAAAAGACAAAGTTCATTTATATTAAATATTGAAAGCGAAATATGTATCAATTTTTGATAATAATTTGATAAATACTCTAAAATGTGCATTGTAAAAAAGTATCAAATTTATTTGTATTTATGGCTCACTATTTTGGATATAATGGCTTCCACATAAAAGGCAGATATATGCTGTCGCGGACTTTTATTTCGATCTACTTAAGACAAATAATCCCACAATATATATATATATATATATATATATATATATATATATATATATATATATATATATTATCTTCGAGTAACTCCAACGGTTAAGGCAGCGTACGATAGCTCTCAGAGGGCGGGAATTTTTCAGACTTATCAAGTAAGTAGTAATCAAGTAACTTATCGTTATATTATGGCCAAATTACTCAAAATCTTTATAAATTGTAGCCTATGTTTTATTCTAATGTATAAACTATATTACTGTAACATTTCATTTAAATCCGTTCAGTAGTTTTTACGTGAAAGAGTAACAAACATCCATCCATCCATACAAATTAGTAAGATATAAATGAAAGCGGCTTTGCAGTGCGATAGAGCCACTTCAGTCGCCTCTCAACTTATTGTGTATGTGTACTAGATGGTAATGGTTCGGTTGTCATAGTTTTAA
Organism: Parnassius apollo; assembly: GCA_907164705.1. Taxonomy (NCBI): domain Eukaryota; kingdom Metazoa; phylum Arthropoda; class Insecta; order Lepidoptera; family Papilionidae; genus Parnassius; species Parnassius apollo. The sequence continues at coordinate 2,269,347 of CAJQZP010000333.1, read as the reverse complement.
TTTAATAAAGCGCCATCTACTTATCACTAAATAAACGAATAATAAGTACATAACCGGATTATTGTTGCAGCATCAAAAATTGTCAGACCGGCATAAACTTATAGACCGGTGGCCACTGTCTGCATGATTTATCATAATTGCCAAATTTTCGCAAAATTACTAACAAAACTGTGTACACAAAATTTAATTAAGCGAGAAGATATTTAGTTGAATATGTTATTGTGTGTCTATTGGCATAGCAATATTTCACCAATTTTTTTTTGTATCAAGTCCGATAAAAGTAATTGAAAATTAAATGTACCGTGATATTTTATCCACAATTGATGGAATAGTTCGTTATACTCATTGAGTTATACAACACTAGAGGAGCAAACCACATTACCGCGCGTCGAAAAAAGTGTAACCACTATCCAAACGCGACGACGTAGCTTTGAAACTAATACCAATTTTAAGTAAACATATATCTATCTCACTTACACAAGTTACGAAAACAATATCGTCGTCGTAAGTTTAGATAAAGATAGACACACAAATATGCAATGGCGAGTTGGTGTTGCTTACTATATGAAATTTTACCTAAAATACGCAATAAAAATGAGTTTTTTTTAACCTGCAGTTAATTGTTTTTATATTAAAAAAGTATATTTTATTTTAAAATCTTTATTACGTCCCCTTAGAAAAAAAGGGATACAAAGCTTATCAGATGATGATATAAGTAAACATAATGATGAAATAAAACGTATTTTTATGGTTCTATTAAATCAAACAATATTAAATAGGTATCTAATAAAATATAATTAATATAAAATTTATATGAAATTATAAATAATATAAAATTATTAATATAATTAATAGGTAATAAAATATATTTAATAGATAATTCATGAATAAACTAAAATAAGAATAATTAATTATTTTGTATGAAAGTTAAAACGTAGTTTTTATTATAATTTCCAAAATATTTAAAATCAGAGGTAACAAATTAACTTACTCCATTAATTATATAGTCTCCCATTAATGTAGGATAATCACAAATGCGGAAAAGTGGCAACATTGAACCTAAATGGCAATATTCGATAATTTTATTTAATTATTTGGGGTTTTTTACGTTTATATGAAAACAGGAACTAAAAATTATGTGTTGAAAGTGATGCCGCTTGATTTATTACGTTTTTGTGACCTTGAATAGCATTCTTTCACTACACATTTACCCATTTTAGTCGCGGCTCAACTCTGTCGGTGTCACATTGAACAATGAACTCACGTTAGCTCGGCATATGGCTGTGGCCATATGTGCAGAGGCAACGCTTTGGCGCGGTTATTACTGATCTAGGGTTATATAAATCAATGTTTATACCGTTGACGCAGACTTTTTTACTTTTAATGTGATTTTAAAACAGTTTGTCTTATATTAAGATAGCTTTCATATTTTCAGACATAACTTTTAAAATTTTTGTGAGTCCCGGTTACATAGCTCACATGAGTAAATGAACAGGCTCTTGTGAAAAAATACTACAAATATCAAAGAAAGATGCCCATTTTTCACAAATCTTAAAATTCAGCTACTCGTAATTGAATTGTAAATTAATTACGCTTATCACAATGTTAAAAGAAACGCAGGAAAAATATTTTTAATATTTCTTTAGGCTTATTCTACGTCAAGCTTAATCATATTACCATATTTTGAACGTATCTCAACTACCCTTTTTCTAAGACGTTCCATTTTACACACTGCTACTTTACTTTATTCAACTTCGTTTCAGAGTTTTATACATTATTTTATGTTTCATTTAATCAGTGAGCATTTCTTTATTAGTATTTGTATAGTACAGATTAATAAAAAAATATATTTCTTTATTACCTACTTGGTAACGGCAAATCCTAACCTAAAAAGTGACTTTAATATTTTTTTGAGCTTCGTAGCGTTAAATCGTAAAAATGACTAAGTATATGACATATTTTCTGAACTTACATGTAGTTTTTCTACTATACCTCATAAACTACATAAACTTTCACCGTCGTGTTTTTAAATGTATGGAAAGTGGGCATGATTCTTTTAAACACGGGTTACGGATAGAATCTCGAAAGTCATCTATATAAGCCGGTAATTAAACCGATCTAAACGTAAATTTTGTAGTAGGTTCTCAAAGACATTTAAGTAGTAGGTACATAATATATTTAAATCTCTGTGTAGGCAACTCAAATTAGATCCGCGCGGACTTAACTCATAGACCGGGAGCTGGTGACAGGTGACGTTCCACGATTTTGTCGTGCATGCCTTTTTTAAGGCTTGATAACTAACCCTAAAATATCAAAGATTGGGTAAATACACATTACATTCTCAACTTGACCTGTGTATATGAGGTCCCCGTGTCCACAGGGGAAAAAAAGTTCTCGAGTGGCAGCCTCGTAGGTACCGGTGGGTGAAGTGCAGGGCGACCCCACAGAGGTACTCTGTGTATTGTATTGTATATACTTCAAGGCGACCCCCCAATAGATGGAGTGGCGACCTGGTAAGACATGCAGGAAGTCTATGGATGCAGGAGGATCAGAACCGTGCTTTGTGGCACCCCTTGGGGAGGCCTATGTTCAACAGCGGACTTGAGAAGGGCTGTAGGTAATGAATGATAAAATTCTAAAAATCACGCTGAACTTATGCGGATACGTCTATCGATAAAAATATCAACATAGCCCTCGCCTTACGTTGCTTACGCCCGTAGACAGTGCCGCCATTGAATCGACATGTGTATAATTTTATTGAATGCGTCATGGAAGTTAGAGAACGATAGTCGTAGAAAATAGTGTCCCAGAAATATAGACAAAATAAGTGAGGTGCTGCGATCGCTAAGTTGTCTCAATAGAAGCGGACTGTTGTGTGCTAGTTTGAAATTATTATGTCATTCAAAGAAAAAAAAGAAAATAACAAAATTATTTATTAATAAATATATTATAAATTATGTTTTTTTATAGAATTAATTATTATAAATTATTAAGTATTATTGGTTTATTAGGTTTATATTATTTCACCACTTTTTAATGTTTCTTTTAGTCAATAATTAAAAAATTACTTCGCAGATACTACTGACCGACGGTAGCGCGGCTACAAATTCTACAAATTTTTACGGACAGGCGGGCTATGCTTAAGCACGCAGCGATCGTTCTCCCGTTTTCTAACCTCCATGTTGTGCGTCATAGAATACTACAATACACAATAGAATGGCTGTCAATCTTATTTTGTACGAGGATCGGCGTCGCCGGGCGCACACATACAAGCAATTACATAGGTCGTTATGAGAGTGTAGAGACAAGGAGGACAATCTCCCATAGGAGAATAGTTGAAAATGTGTCAATCTGTAAGCAGTAAATAACAGTTCAAAACTCTCCACAACAGCGCTCGAGTGAACCTGTAGCTGGTTATGAAAAATCGCCGTAAAATACGTTAAGAGTGATGTTGAAAATAAAAATTTTGAAAACAATAAAGTAATTATTATAAAAGGAATAATACCTCTATTTAAATCTTTTATCAATATTTAGATTACATTTAATATACAATACAATACACGAACTACTTAGCAATTTATTTACTTAACATTAAATAAAAATAATAATTAACATTATAATATTTACAATTAATACTAACTATACACAACATAAAAAAGTAACTATAATATAGAAAAACTAACACTATAAAATTTAATAGTCTAAAAGTCCTGCTCCCCGTGGTATAGTGCCAAGAACGCTGGCTGCGTTTCCTCGCTGAATAGCCATACTTAGCCTTTGAGCGAGGAAAGAACCAGCCCTCTTATCACCGGCAGCGACAACCAGCCGTGGATACAGTTGCTTTAGGAACTTCACTGCACGTGGACCCCACGGACCGATACTCTCTACAGCAAATGGCACAAATATGTAGTAATTTCTCCAAGGCTCATATTTGCGTCATTTACTAAATTCGGCTGCCACTGATGCCGCCCTACCTCTAAAAGAGGTACCCTTGAGATGAGAGGCCGCCAAAGTGTCAACGCAAGTAGCATCCCGCACTAGGGCTTTACCTCTCTCCCAAGGGACCAAAGTCATACCGTCGGGTCTCTTGCCATCGTCTAAATATGCCGCAAGGCTCTAATACCGATGGGATATTTATGGAGACAAAAGCCCTACGGATGATTTCGTTCATAGAACCGTGACGGGAAAACCTACCAGCACTTTTCTTGCGTGAAAGTCCGTGAAGCCCAAACTCATAGACGCTGCTACCACAGGGGCACTGATGAGGTTGACAAATTGCCGCTCCAAGCCGGATTCCTACGGCGATGTCCTAGCTCTCCCCATCAAGCAAAGTGCCGAGATTACTTGATGGTAGAGCGAGTAACCAGTGACTTCCTTAGTCGAAACAGCTAGAAGGCGACTCTGATCTTGTCGACTGTGGAAATTTTGAAATAATTTTTTCTGGACACTCCGTACCGACGGAATATCTCACTGTTTTTGTTGGTTAACATCCAGTGGGACATTTTCGCCGTGACAGTGCGTTAGCCGTTTTTGCCTTGCCTCCGCAGCAAAACACAGGTCAGGTTATTATTTAAAATTGTGTTACATAAATCATTGACACTATGCACGGAAGTAAGGAAAGCCGGCAATGCGACACTAGAAATTTTTCTTACTCCAATACCACCAAATTTGATAGGTAAAGTGGCTTGATTCCAGGCTATTGTATTTAATCTCAAAGGGAGATGCCCATTTTCGGCCATAGAACGCCCAACAATGTGCATTTGTTAAAAAAAATATCTTTATTTATGGTTATTAATCGCAGTATCCATTTATCCTAAAAATATGGGAATATTTTTGCACAAATTAAAAGTACCGAAAAGATAAAAATAAAATTAGGTAAATACGTAATTCATTATGATTTCTTATATTTACGCGAACACTACACATTGATTAAAATTACTTTTACGGATTTTATCGCGTTTATTTTACTATTATTTAACAACTAGCGATCTAATTAAGAAATACTCCGAGAAATTGAATCTGGGCGTTAATTCGATAATACCTTCATGTGCCAAACCACCGAAGTTGTATGGTTTACCAAAAATACACAAACCGAACGCTCCATTACGTCCAATAGTGAGTCAGATTGATTCGCCAACTTACAGATTGGCTCAATACTTAGCTAAAATATTATCACCACTCAGAGGACACACAAGAGCTCACACTAAGGATTCATACCATTTTGTCAGTGAGATAAAAGACCTACGTCTTACTGACAATGAAACCATGGTCAGTTTTGATGTTCAGTCTCTATTTACATGCCTACCTGTTGAAGACTGCATCTCAATTATAACTAGGAAACTAGAGGAAAATAATATGCCAGCAGAATATGCAGTATTGCTCAGACATTGCCTTACATCTGGCTATCTATTGTGGAAGGAAGAGTTTTACAAGCAAGTAGATGGTGTTGCGATGGGCTCACCTGTATCTCCCATTGTCGCCATGGAAGACTTTGAGGAGAAAGCTCCTTACTGCACCTTTTACACCAAGGATCTACAAGCGGTACGTAGACGATACTTTCACAATTTTACCTTCAGACAAAGTAACCGCATTTTTAGAACATCTTAATTCCATAAACTCTAACATTCAATTTACTATGGAGTTAGAGGCAAATAATTCCTTACCTTTCCTAGATGTGTTAGTCATCCGAAATCCTAACAACACCATTGGTCACACTGTGTATAGGAAAAAGACCCGTACAAACCGATATTTAAACGGTGAATCTCACCACCATCCTTCACAGTTAGCTACCGTGGGCAAATCTTTGTTACAGAGAGCACGAGGAATCTGTGACAGCAAACACCTGGCCGACGAGCTTCAGCACGTCAAGCAAGTTCTGCACGACAACAAGCTTCGGGTCCCGCGCCTACGTCACAGTGACCGAGTGAAGCCGTCTACAATCGAGCGTGTGCATGCTGTACTACCATATGTTAGAGGTGTCACAGACAAGATTGGCTACATCTTGAAGCGAGCTTCTATTAGAACATTCTACAAGCCGCCGAAGAAGATTAGTCAGTTCCTACCATCAGTCAAGTGTCATATTCCTCTACAAGATGCAGGAGTGTACAAGCTTGATTGTGAATGTGGTCTCTCTTATATAGGACAAACAAAAAGATCAATTAGAACCCGCGTAAAAGAACATATAGCTGATGTGAAGCATCACCGTTCCGGGAAGTCTGCAGTTTGCGATCATATCCTAGACGGCCCCAACCATTACATCAGATTTGATAGACCACAAATCCTCGCGAAAGAACACCGATTCCTACCAAGGATGATACGTGAGGCTATTGAAATTAAAAAACATCCTAATTTCAATAGAGAAGGAGGCTGGGTAGGTACTACCACCTGCTTGGGATCCTATAATCAATAAAATTAAAACTAAACCCAAGCATACCACTGTAAGACCTCAGGACATAGTCAGTTCATTTTGCATAGATCGGACCATAAATAATAATTTAAAAAAGCTGAAGGTACTCCGGGTTTAACAATGACATCGGGACGTCAGTCATCTCAGTCCCCCGTGACCATGGGTGCTGGAAAGCGCCCGAAACGTCGGGAATTAAAAATAATAGTAAAATAAACGCGATACAATCCGTAAAATTAGTTTTAATCAACGTAATTCATTAGTTTGTGAATAAAATAAAAAATGTTGCCAATCACAAAAATCATTTAAAAAAAATCGATTTCCCTTTTCCGATCGATTACTTACGGTATCATTATTACAATGCTAATATAATTTTTCGATAATTATTATTATGTTACGATATAGGTGTAAAGCAACAGTTTAAAATGAATATTATAGAGAGCGCTACTTTCAATGTAAATATGTTTTTTGGCTAATCTCGAAAATTACTTGACCGATTTTGAAAATTATTATTATACCATTACATTGCTAATGAGCGCGTTATTTGTGTGATAAAATTATATAATTACTATAATTAATTGTGAGATTGATATTTTCTAAATAAATAAAACTAAATACCTACATCCAATAACTCCAATTATTATTTTTACAATTTAAGAATCGTATTTACACTACCTACTCAGATTGATTGTTATAGATATAAGTAATGAATCTAAAGCAAAAGACGAAAAAACTATTTATTAAAATAAAAACAAAAAGTTGAAAAAAAAAGTGGCTCAATGCGAGTCGGACTCGCGGGCACATGAAGATTTCTGTAGTAACAAGCATAGATTTTACATCGAGTCAAAATATCACTATCATTATCGCCAGCAACAAATAATTTTGTGTTTCAGTGTTTGTGGGATAAATGACAATGTTCTATTTGCGGTTCTTGAAAATGTGCTACTTGTATCTCAAAAAAAAGAACTATTATACATTATAGGTGTTTCTGTGGTTTATTCATTATCAAAGAGAAAAAACTTATTGCACATACAACTTATTGTTTTTATCCATTTCAAGCCATCAAAAGCCTTCGTCGATCCTTGAAAACAAAAACAACCGTTGTTATCGGCTCGTTGACAAACTTCACATCTATAGTTATGATAATTAAAAAGCGAATAATTAACTGATACCATGAATTCTTTATATTATAGAGTATAACAAAACGCTACTGCACAATTTAACTGTTATTCTTATCTCTTCTTAACATTACATTTAAAATGGAATCGTGTTATGTAAATTAAAGAAGTTAATTTCTAGCTGATTTACCATGAATTCTCTAGAGCATAACAATACAATACTGCACAAGTTAAATGTTCTTAAAATACATTTGAAATAAAATTTCAATAAATAAAGGAAAATATATTTTAAAAAGTGAACAGAACTCAAAGCGCGTCAGACTATTCTTTTTTATGATATTATTAATCAAATAAAAATCGATATCGTTTCATAGATTTTATGACAGTTAAGTGGCAACATCGAATCTGACAGCTAGGCCCCCGTCAAGTTAAAGTCACAATACGAATTCGTTTACGAGTTTTTGTTTTGTTGGAAATTGAATTGTTAATCTCTCAACAATTGGTTCGAACACAGCAGGTAAATAGTTGGTACATGTCACGAAGTGTCATGTCTTCCTCTGAGAAGTGCTCTTTAACTAAGTTTACTTAAATAATATCAATATAATAATTATAGCTTCTTTATTAGGTACAAGTTTCGATTGACAGTGTACATATGTAGGGTATGTTCCGAAATACAACGCAGTGTACTGTCCAATGCAAATGACGTCTCATCATTTGACATTTTATTGTACTAGCGTGCCGCCGCCATATTGTGTCTGATATCCGGCCAGAATTTGTTTCTATTTATTCAAATACAAAAAATTATAGAATAATTGATGGTATATCCATTAGGAGGATATAATGATTTTTGGAGCACAAAATGACAAAATAATCGCCAACACTTTTCCAAACGCAAAAGTATGACGACCCGTCCTATACTGTCCAATGTTTTGGAACAAATCACCAGTATAGCGTCGATTCATGACGTCATTTGCATTGGACAGTACACTGCGTTGTATTTCGGAACATACCCTTAGTGTGCCACTCGAAAAATGCACCAATAGTTTGTCATGAACATGTATGCATCAGCTGTGGCAAATCACATATGAGAATAAGATCACACACATTGTTTGGGTTCGATTCTCCACGTGATGAACTCATAAAGAATGAGGTTGCCAATCAAATTGCATCACGTGAGGTAAGTGTTTAACATTTTTCTATTTATTAAGTATGGTACTCATATCTGATAGTTAAACATGTTTTTAAACTGATTAATAATAATAATAATAATAATAATAATAAATTTATTGACATATAGATTTAACAAATGTAAGCAAGAACAGTAAGCTAAACATCTAAACAATGTTCAAGGTGAGATATACAAATATTTTCCGTTGGACCCCAAACTAGGATAATCCTGTATCTTGGGGTCCGAGAGCGCAAGTTAACTAGAGAATCGTACACAGTCTAACAAAATAAAAGACATATTTTTTTATACTGAAATTATCATAGTGCATTGTAATTTCACTTGAAAGTGTGTGTGTGTGTGTGTGTGTGTGTATGTGTGCGTGCGTGCGCGCGCGTGTGTGTGTGTGCGCGTGTGTGTGTGTATTCTGCTAGTAACGTTTGACTATATCCTCAGTTTCCTCATATGTTAACGTCATTAGCCATTTTCTAACAAGTTGACAGACCTGTGAGGTCTTGAGGTTTCTGATGTTATGATATCGTGATATTTTATTATAAATGCGTGGATGAAGTAAACGTGGCAGGTGACAAGCAAAAAACGTTTTAATGTTAGGGACGGGGATTTTGTATACCCTTTTATTTAAAAGCTGTTGGTAGTTAGGCAGTTTTAAAACGTTTTTGTGACATCTCTTTACTACTTTTAATATATACAACTGGCGAACAGATAACACACGAGATAAGTTGAATACCTCTCTGGTAGGAAATCGCACTGGTTTTTTAAGCATGGTTTTGAGCAAAGCTCGTTGAGATCTCTCTATTCTTATCATGTGAGTTTTTGCAGCACCTCCCCATGCCGTAATACAGTATTGTACAATGGACTGGCACATTGCATGGTATAACATTTTGAGAATATTTATGTTAGCACTGTTGCGTATTAGTTTGAATACATAGATAAGTTTTCGAACTCGAGCAGCCAGATTTGTGATATGTGGACTGAACGATAGATTGTGGTCGACAACCACCCCTAAATATTTTATTGTTTCCACTGCATGTCAACTTAAGAACTTGTTTTATTTTTTCACATCTGCATAAGCTGTGTCTGACAAACATACTAGCTTATATACCAGATTGACCATTTTTATCAACTAAGTACCAAGAAATGAGTCAGTTGATTTATCATTGTTTTTGGACTTCTGGTAGTCTGTCAGGCCTTAATTATTAAATAATATAAAGCATTAAGTCTGTCTTTGTGCGGTAACATTTAACTTGATAAATAATTTATTTAATTTGAGTTTAAAATCAAACAAATCTCTTTTTTTCACTTTGACTTAATTTTTTGTATTTAACATTATTTCAGTTGTCATGGTCATCTTGTGTTTATCATAATTGCTGGCAAAGGACTGATAGAACAGCATCACATTCAACTGCAGAATGGGAACCATCTGAATCATCTAGTTCATCCTCATAGCAATCTGAAGTGAGTAATGTATTGCACCCAGAACAACAAAGCTTAGATCAACAGATAATCACACAGTATACCGCTAACTAATTATGTAAAAACACCAAATCAATGTTTTTTACCTGGTTGTAGTAATTCCAATCGACTCACTGTTCCATCAGCATTGCGGGTACGTCTCTTTTGCGATTGCAATTACTATGTATGTATGTTATTCGTGGTAGAGCCATGCTGCAGTTATATTAGTAGTATAGTTGTAGCACAAATGGGTCGGCTCGACCAGGGAAGACCACACTCTCACTGAATATCAGCGTGAAATAGTAGCTTAATGCTGCTGTGTTTCATATGGTGAGTGTATAGAACCAGCGACTTTTTACTGGAAACGAGGCATTCCATCTTATTCCTCACGGGTGACAACGCGTCTGCATTTTGATTTATAATCGAGCTTAGATGTAGATGTCTATGGGCCACAGCAACCACTTACCATCAGGTGGACGGTATGCTCGTTTGTCACCCTATCCTATAAAAAAACAATGTACTTACCTCTAGAATATAGAATATGTAATTACCATTTAAATGGTAACTCTTGCAATGTACTTTTAGAGTCAACAAAATCCTATTAAAACATTTAGTGCAGCACAAATTGCAGATTTTGCTACATTATAGAAAGATAATATGCACATCATATAGACTGAAAATATTCAGAGTATGCCTGAGCATACTATACTTTTTTTATTCAGGACAACAAACAATTACATAATAATGCTTAAACCAAATAACTATTTATAAATAACATTAGTCTTAGTCCTTATGTAACCAGCACCGTTATCCACAAAGAAATATTAAATTGGTAACAATAAATAATAATGAGAGATGGGAATACTTTATGAATACCCTATAATAATAATATTAACTAACAGAGTATAAGTGAAAAAGAAATATACATTATTATCTGGCTACAAATTCTGTCTGAAGTTCTGAGACTGTCAAGTAAATATAATAGATAGTGACGAACAAGCAAGTTCCATGCAAGTTCCAAGAAGTACATTAGAGCTGCTCATGAATATGGCCTGTGAAATATTAAATAAGTTTTTTGTTTCTGTGAATGTAGACACAAATCATATATCCCAAGCAGAAATAGATGTAAGAAATCTTCTCATTCCAAATGGAGTTTGTCGGGTACTGTTGTCTCCAGCAGATGGTGAATCTCAGTTAATGACAAGATATGCTGTTAAGTCCAGAGCCGTGACTGTGCTGATATGGGTAGTAAAGGTGGTGAATGGCATTTTTAAAACTGAATTTAAAATATTTCGCCAAAATTACTTTAACAGGGCTTCTACACATTTGATGACAGAGTGGCTGCTGCTCTAATTAATAAATTCCACACAAAAATAAGGGACAGGGATGATGCGGCTTAAATACTTGAAATAGTTCACCAAAATATGGAGACAATTAATGATTTTTCTGAGTATGCTAGGGAAAGCAATCTAAATAGAGCTAGGGCAGACTTTAGAAATATAAATGTATACTAAAAATGTTAGGGAATTTCCTGTTTTAACGACTTAATATTAATTGCTGTGGCACATACCAATTAAAGCAAGCTCACTCCTATTATGGTGAGCATATAAGATTTAATTGTTGCTACCGGATAGAACTCTGTAATAACCACAGGAGCAGCATTTTGGAAGGAATAAACTTTAGCCCTAGCTGATCTTTACTTAGTGTCGTAAAGTATATTTTATATATATTTTAATTAGTGGCAATGGTTCTGGTAGAAGTGCATTTAAAAAGTATTGTTGCAATTGTATTGTCGGCCGTCGAACAGTATGATGCTGTGCCCCTGTTATGACATTAACATGGTATTTGGGTTGAGCACGGCATCAAACTTATATTTTGCCTCATGCTCAGTTCCTTGATGATGTATTGATGTATAAATTAGAGGCAAATAATTCCTTAGCTTTCCTAGATGCGTTAGTCATCCAAAATCCTAACAACACCATAGGTCACACTGTGTATAGAAAACAATGAATCTCACCATCATCCTTCACAAGTTAGCTACCGTTAGCAAATCTTTGTTACAGAGAGCACAAGGGATCTGTGACAGCAAACATCTGGCTGTCGAGCTTCAATACGTCAAGCAGGTTCTGCACGTCAATAAGCTTCTCGTCCCGCGCCTACGTCACAGTGACCGAGTGAAGCTGGCCACAGTCAAGCGTGTGCAGTACTACCATATGTCAGGGGTGTCACAGACTAGATCGGCTACAACTTGAAGCGAGTTTCTATTAGAACATTCTACAAGCCTCTGAAGAAGATTAGTGAGTTCTTACCATCAATCAAGTGTCATATTCTTCTAAAAGGTGCAGGAGTGTATACCCTTGATTGTGAATGTGGTCTCTCATATATTAGACTCTCTCATTATTAGAGATAGAGACTATTGAAATAAAAAAAATCCTTATTTAAATAGAGAAGGAGGCTTGGTACTACCACCTGCTTGGGACCCTTTAATTAATGAAATTAAAACTAAACCCAAGCATACCACTGCAAGACTTCAAGACACAGTAAGTTCATTCTGTAGATCGGACCATAAATAAAAATTAAAAATCTGAAGATATTCCAGGTTAACACTGACATTGGGACGTCAGTCACCTCAGTCCGCCGTGACCATGGGTGCTAGAAAGCACCCGAAACGTCTGGAATTAAAAATCAAAGAAATAAAACGCGATAAAATTGATAAAAGTAGTTGTTAAAAAAACGGTATTTGTGAAAATAAAAACTTATATATCTTTAAAATCCCGTCTTTTTAAAGCAATTCCTTTATCATTTCATTCTTTTAATTGCATATTATCATATCTATATACTTTTATATGGGTGCCCCCATGGCCGAAGTGTCTATGAAGAGTGGGCAATCCCCTTTAGAATTTTTTCAAGAGAGAAAGAAAAGATTACTATCAATATCTTTTAAAATATCCGAACATTTCCAGACTGGACTTAAGCGTAATAAGTATGTGAATTTAGGTACAAGGAGACAATATTTTAAAATAGTAATGGCAATATGGGGTTTAATATATATATAATTTATCACCTGATTTAAAAATTGATCAAATTATGTTTTTAAAACAGATTTAATACTATCGAAAAACAACGCAGCACCGAGCAGGTAAAGCGATTCCGTATTAAGTTTTTATTCCTGGAGAAATCTGATTGAAATTTTGAATTAAGGTATCTCTGTTAGAATTAGGAAAATTATTGGAAATAAATATTTCGCATTTATTGGAATTTGGTTCAAGAACATTATTTTTAAAATTTTGAAAAATATGAGTAAGATCATTGAGGACGTCATCCACTTTACCTCCCAGTGTACCGTCGTCCAGATACCATAGATTCAGCTTGGATTTTAAATTTCAAATAATAGGTTGAATTCCCAAATTGAAAAGAGCTGGACCTAATGGGTCACCCTGCTGAAAACATAAAACAAGTTCGAATTTGTAACATTGCCAAACGTAATGATAAATTTCGGGGGGTATTGTTAGCCACTTCTTTCAGCAGGGTTATCCTATCAATAGAGTTAAAAGCATTTCTAAGGTCAACCTTCAGAAGAACATCTGCATTATAATTTGTTAAGCAGGCACCAAATGTACCGCCGCCGCCTCACAGCCACTTTTGGTGCCAAAGCCTAGTTGAAATTTTGTTTTAAGGTTTAAAATTATGTGCCTGCAAGCTAATTTTGAAGTTAAACGTCGAAATGTGGAACCAACAGCAATAGGACGGATACCGTTATCCTTTTTTTTTGAAGGCACACAATCTTACCCCATATGAGTCTTCTTCTTATTCTACCTAGCGTTTATTCCGGTTGCTCATCCCGCCCAACGCGGGAGAACCCAGGGTCCGCTTTCCTACACTTCCTCCTCCACTTTGCCCGGTCTTTGGCGTCCCTCGCAACTAGCCCGTTGGCGCGCATATTATCCTGCACGACATCAAGCCAGCGTTTCTTGGGCCGTCCTCTACTCCTGGTATCAGGTAGGGTCATGTCCAGGCATTTGTTTCCCACGTAGCTAGCCGGTTGTCGTAAGATGTGGCCGTACCAGCGGAGGCGACTTTCCTGCAGCTTGTCAGCAATGTCACGGACATGGAGGCTGCCGCGGATGTATGTATTTCGTACATGGTCTTTCCGCGTGACGGCACACATCCACCGCAGCATGTTCATCTCCGTGACATGCAACAACTGCCGGTGTCACTCCAGCACCGGCCACGCCTCACTGCCGTACGTAAGGACAGACCTTATGATGGTCTTATAGATCTGTCCCTTCAGCTTGACCGGCATTTTGGGGTCACAAATGACACCCGTCACCTCGCGCCATTTCGCCCAGGCCGCTGATATACGGGCCTTGATGTCGCGATCGATGTTCCCGGATGCATCAAGCACAGATGACGCATCAAGCACAGATCCTATGTACCTGAAGTTGTCCGTGCGCTTGACGGTGTCGTCGCCTAAACGGAGAGACGTCAGATCTGTGCTGTTGCAGGCCATATACTCCGTCTTTGCCACGTTTGGCTTCAGCCCGCCGTTCTCAAGCGCCTCCCTCCATGCGTGCACGCGTCTGGTGAGCCGTCCTTTGTCCCCATCTACCAGTGCGATATCATCAGCTTACATAAGCAGCCAAGGCTGCGGTAGTTTCTGTACGCTGGCTGACAGTTCGTCTAATATCAGACTGAAGAGATAGGGGCTTAAGACGGAGCCCTGATGCACGCCTACGGTTATGGGGAAGGGGGTGGTATCACCAACAGCGGTCCAGACTATTGAATCGGAGTTGCGGTACATGTCACGTACGATTTCCACGTAGGTCTCTGGTACCAACTTCGACCGCAACGCCCACCAGATCATCTCCCTAGGAACACAGTCAAAGGCCTTCTGCAGGTCTAGGAATAAAAAATGCAGAGGCATATTCTTTTCCCTGTGTTCGCACCCAATAGTCGAGCGGGGTGAAGGAACGGTTAGCAAGGTGCGGGAGGATGAGGCTAGCTGCATCGTACGCGCAGCGCAGTGGCAGTCAGCAGCGAAGCCGGACGGTCGGCGGCGAGGCCGGGCTGCACCCGGTCGGCCGCGGGCCTCCCAGAGCGGCGTCCGCGCGAGTTGAACGCCGGCGCTCCCGGGTCGAGTTAGATGTCGTGAGAATGATATGATTCCCGGGTCGATTATACATTGATAGTCTCCTTGTGTTGTCTTATATTTGTAAGTTTCCGGATAACGAGGCCATATTGGATAATTGTTTGTAACCGTGTTAAGTATTATTTGTGAATCATACGGTTATGCGCGGTAGCTGTTAATTCGAAGGCCTAAGACTTGTGTTAATTGAGCGCGCCATTTTGAATTTATTATTGAATATTAGAATATAACCTAGACCGCCCTGAATTTAGTGTCTATTTTAACCTGTTACGTGACGGAACCGACTTGGAATTTGTAGTGATTAAAGGACCTTTTATTCCATTAATTGCATAGACGCGGTATAAGTTTTGTGCTGAGTGAGCCTGGGACATTGACCTTTGACCCACCGTCCTTGAGTTGTACCGCGTGTCTCTGTTTAACGTCGATTAACATGATTTGATTGAACTTGAAGATAATTAATTGTACAATAAAGTGATAAACGAATATAGTGAAAGTAGAAGCTGAAGTGTTCCATTGTTGAATGCCCCTTGGATGGATTCCACCTTTGAAGAGAGGCGACGCCTTTGGATCTGCTGTCTAGCACCAGCGGGGATGTCAGGTTACACATTGAACACTGAACATAACTCACAATCACCACACTTTCACCTGACTATTCCTGTGGTTAACCCTACCTCCGCCAAACGGTGAGTGTTGCTTGCTTCTTTGTTAGCCGCTATAGTTTAATTATCCATAGGTCTTGGACCCTCCCCTTTGTTACCCGTCGAGTTGGACTACCATGGGCCCTAGTTCAATCGGCTATGGTCAGGGTAGCCTGGGGGCAGTAACACCCTGTGCTTCTCCATGAGGATCCTTAGGGCGAATATAGGGTTCATGGTACCGCGTCCTGGTTGGAAGCCGTACTGGGAGTCCGATAATGTACACTCCTGTCGGATCCTGGAATCAATAATGCGCTCGAAGAGCTTCGTGGTGTGTGACGTCACCTTTATACCGCGGTAATTACCGCAATCCTGAACGGACCCTTTACCCTTGTGGACCGGCGTTATTATACTAAACCGCCACTGATCGGGCATTATTCGGTCGCTCAGGATTCTATTATAAAGGTTAGTAAGAATGCACACACCACGAGCCCCCAGCGATTTCCACGCTTCAATTGGCACCTCGTCCGGTCCGACAGCTTTCCGATTCTCCATGTGACGAAGAGATGCGAGGACCTCGTCAGGCGTAATCGGTGGCACGAGTCCATGGTTCGGGAATAGTTCGGGAGGGTGCACTTCCCGGTGCTGAGTATTCAGCAAAACGTGGAAATAAGAGCGCCATCTCTCCTTCACCGCACGATCATCGTACAGGAGCTCGCCATTAGGGCCGTTGACGCTGCAGCAGCGAGTAATATCTTGCGCTGCTTTGGCCCTAGAGCGCGTCAGTTTATATATGAGCTTGTGCCCCTAAGGAGTGTCCAACTTAGCATATAAGGGTTGCAAGTGGTCACGCCTGGCTCTGGCTACAGCTTTCTTGGCAGCTCTTTTCGCTGTCTTGTAAGATACGCGATCTTCAGGAGATTTGGGCGCTTGCCACGTCTTGAAGAGCCCTTTCTTCTCCCGTAATGAACCCTGGACTGTGGCGTCCCACCTCTCCTTGTCGATTTTGCGACCCGACCGACCGACCGATTTTGGTTGCATAGAAGTATTGGGAGGCAGCGGTAAATTCTGAGAAGGATTGACCGAAGGATGTTTTTAACGAAGGCCTTCAAGAGTTTCGACATTACGAGGAGCGAAGACGACGGAGCAGACAACATGTCTGGGAATAGAAAACGGGATGCATTTTTTAAGTCGCCATCCATTACTTTCGATTCAACTATTTTTTTTAATTAAATACGTGTATACAGTAATACTAAATATTAATAAACGATATAAATACTAGTACGACTGTACCATAAATAAGTAAGTTTGGTATTTTATAATTAGGTACTCAAACGAAGTCATTAGTCAAAGGAGCCTACTATTAATATAATTAAAACAAATTAACAACTTTGTAGTACTATAAGTATAGTATTATCTATTACCCTATTAGGTATTTTCGGTAGTATTCACTCAATGGTAGAACGATTTTTTTTTTATCAAAAAACAACTATAATAAATGGTTTTGATGATTTTCTCATATAGGTACTAAAAGAGATATTAAATATTTTTCAAGCAAAACCTTTTTGAGCTGAAATTATAGACAAAGAAGTTCTTTACACTTTATTTATCACTTAAAGTTTTTAAGCAAAATCGATTTTCAACATTCTCTTTTGGAACTTCAAAACAATTTTACATCAAAGCTATGAGTGTTAAATCTTAAAGTTTGGATAAGATTTTCTTTTTTGAGCAATATCAATAAATACTTTCAAAACATGTCCTGGTATCCAGGCCAGCGGCCATAAGTTCGATTAAGTATCAGTTATTATTACTTAAAACAATAATTGATTGCAACCTAACTTAACTGTGATGTCTCTACTGATCTCGGACTACAATGAAGACACAGACATTAACTTATGTCGGCGATGGCAACTGACTAAAAATATGTTACAACAGTTTTGGAATAATTGGTCTAATGAATATTTGACTCAACTACAAGGCCGAAGTAAATGGAACGATTCAACTAAGAATATCAAAGAAGGCGATATTGTGCTGGTCAAAGGCAACAACTTGCTGCCAGGAAAATGAGCCATGGTTCGTGTACTTGAAACCCATCCCGGTTCTGACGGTTACGTAAGAGTAACTACTTTAAAAACATCAACTGGTATCATCAAGGGTCCCATCGTAAAAATTCCAAACTACCATATGCAACCAACAAGATGAAAAGCTTCAAAAAGATAAGATCAAATCTCAACAACCAACGAAGACAAAGATAACTAAGATAAAAACATTCTCAGCTTTAATGGCAACCCTATTAACAATGTTTATTTGCATATCTGGATCATATGGTGAAGTGGCGCCAAGTCACGGTAATTTTATCTATACAGTATTCCAACTTCATACAAACGGACAAAGCGAGAGCTCTAGCAGGCCTCTATCACTCTTGCTACCTGCGTGAAATAATTACCTAAAATCGCGACGCGCCCGGGTGAAATAACGTCAGGTCTAGCGCGTTGGAGGCAATTGAATGTTAGAGTTTTTTAACGCTGTTTACGTAAATAGTTTTATGTAAATACTTGTTGAAATAGTGTAGTAGTAGTGTTTAATATATTTAATTGTAGGTAAAAATAGTTGTAAAAGTTTTAATTTATTTTCAAAATTATATAATATGTATATTACCTATTTGATAAATTATAATAGCAAAACGTCGTTCCTACTATAACTGTTGCTTAGATGGATGCTAAATGAAATGTCCAACAAAAGGTTTCATATCATTCTATAAGTCACCGAAGAATTTTAGAAGAAGTTATGAATACTCACAGCAAAAAAGAATTAAGTAATAATTTGGTCTACAGAAGAAATACCTAAGTACTTCATTACAAAAATTAGTTAAAATTTACTTCACTATCCAAGTATTTACTTACATACCTATACTTGTCTTTTGTAATAATGTTGCACGAATAAGTCAACTAGCGCCATCTAGTGTCAGGAACGAGAGCGAGGGGAGCATTGAGAAAATGACATCACAAATCGCTCAACTGACAGCGCCTAGTCGAAACTCGAACGCTCGATACCTTGCCCGTGTTTACTTGAACATTCTGGATATTTCTTTGCTAATTTAAATATATAGGCGCTGCAAGATGCGATCGAGGCAGTGTTGATTTGGGCGAAACAAGCGAAGCTTCGGAGTGGAATTAAGTGAATTAGTGTGTTTAAATTATTAGTGTTTTAACTTTAATTGTGTAAAGTAAATTAAAGTGTTAATTTAGGTAATTTTATCGGCAATTTTTATTGTCACGAACCTCAAGCTCGTAACAATTGGTGTCAGAAGTGGGATAAAATCATGCCGATTTTACCTAAGGAGGAAACGGAGGGTGTCCGAACCCTAAGTCAACGCCAGCAGGAGACGGACCAACGAAGATTTGGTGGTGCAACGCCGCAGACGTCGGAGGGCCAGCCACCGGCTGAAGGCCCGTCGGTAGCTCCTACATCTGCAGCACCTGACTTAGGTGCTCTGATGGTGATGCTGCAGGAGCAGGCTCGCCGACAGGAGGAGCAGGCTCGCCGACAGGAGGAGCAGGCTCGCCGACAGGAGGAACAGGCCCGCCGATTGGAAGAGCAGCTGCGGGGCGGACAGGAGGAACAGGCCCGCCGACAGGAGGAACAGGCCCGTCGTTTAGAAGAGCAACTCCAACGCGATAAGGAAGAGCAGATGCTCCTCATGAAGGACCTTCACGCTATCTTCGGAAAAGAGATACGGGAGGTAAAGGATAAGGTTGCTCAACATGACAACCGCCTGTCGGAGGCCGAAACCCGAATCGACCAAGTAAACAATCGGGTTGACAACGTAATGGCTGACGTGAAGAAAACGCTGGACGACCTCAAACTTGGGGATGGAACAACAGCTCCCGTAGTAGCTACAACACCTTCGCTACGTGGATTCAAAGTGCCGCCGTTCGACGGGACCTCTTCCTGGTCGTCCTACAAAATCCAGTTCGAGGCCGTCATGGAGGCAAACGGCTGGAATAAAAGCCAGGCCATGACTGCACTCACCTTAGGCCTGCGCGACCAAGCCTTAACTGTGTTGGAAGCTCTCGGTAAGAAAGTGACCTACGAGCAGCTCCTTGAGGCATTGGAGGCGAGATATGGCGACGCTCACCTGGAACACGTCTTTCGTGCGCAACTTAAAGATCGTGTGCAGCGCATCAACGAAAACCTGCAGCAGTGGGCTCTAGAAGTGGAGAAGCTGGTGCGAAAAGCATACCGGTCTGTACCTGCGCTCATTGAAGGGAACCTGGTGCAGACATTCATCGACGGCATCCGCGACCTTGAAGTCAGAGCTGCTGTGAGACTCGGGCACCACGACACGCTTAAGAACGCCTTGGCCCATGCACTGGAGGTGGAAGCCGTGCGGCAGGATCATCGTTCCCATCGCGTCAGGGAGGTTGCAGCAGCTACAGTCCGTGACCGCAGCAAAGGATACAGCCCTAGGTGCTATGGCTGTGGGGAAAAGGGCCATCTTCGATCCAGCTGCCCTAAACGAGCCGTGGAAAAGAGAGTTGATCGATCTCGAGAGGGTAGTGCAGCTAACGGCACTGCCTGGCGGCGACAGGATCATCGTTCACCTCACGCTAGGGAGGTTACAGCAGTTACGGTTCGCGACCACAATAAAAGATACAGCCCTAGGTGCTATGGCTGTGGGGAAAGGGGCCATCTTCGGTCCAGCTGCCCTAAGCACACCCTAGGAAGGGAAGGTGAACGGTCTCAGAAAGGAAGTGCGGCTAACAGCACCGCCCAGCAGCAGCAGGAATACGACTTTACTATCAGACACTGCAGCGGGAAATCTCACGGCAACGCAGATGCATTGTCAAGAAGACCTTGTCCTGAAGATTGCAACCATTGTAGTAGGCAAGAGAGTAAGGAGGTGGTATCCGTGAGGATGCTCAGGACAGACCACCTCAGCAACGGGTGGAAGGACAACCTACGACATGCACAGCAGGAAGATCCGGACATCAAGCCGATTCTGGGATGGATGAAGGCCCGTGCTACCAAGCCTAAGTGGAGGGACGTCTCAGCGATGAGTTCAACCACGAAAAGCTATTGGGCCCAATGGGACAGCTTGCTGATTCAGGATGGAGTCCTGTGCCGTAAATGGGACAATGGTCGAAGAGACAGCTGTCGTTTGCAAATGGTTGTCCCTAAAGCTAAAGTGCCGAATGTTCTACAGTTGTGCCATAATGGTCGTTCAATAGTCCATCTGGGAGTTAAACGAACTCTACTGAAGGTCCGAGAACAGTTTTACTGGGTCCATTATCGTGACGATGTCGAGGATTGGTGTCGTACATGTACAAGTTGTGCGGCCGAGCGGGGACCTCGGACACGTAGTAGAGGAGCACCGAAATTGTACAATGTTGGTGCACCACGGGATAGGACAGCCCTTGACATTGCGGAGCCGTTACAGAAAGGCGCAAGAGGGACTCCTAAGATCGTCCATGTGAATCGCTTGGCGCGTTATTATGGGACCGATAATGCTCGGGACGAGCATGTCTTAGGAGGGGGCAGTGTTGCATGAATAAGTCAACTAGCGCCATCTAGTGTCAGGAACGAGAGCGAGGGGAGCATTGAGAAAATGACATCACAAATCGCTCAACTGACAGCGCCTAGTCGAAACTCGAACGCTCGATACCTTGCCCGTGTTTACTTGAACATTCTGGATATTTCTTTGCTAATTTAAATATATAGGCGCTGCAAGATGCGATCGAGGCAGTGTTGATTTGGGCGAAACAAGCGAAGCTTCGGAGTGGAATTAAGTGAATTAGTGTGTTTAAATTATTAGTGTTTTAACTTTAATTGTGTAAAGTAAATTAAAGTGTTAATTTAGGTAATTTTATCGGCAATTTTTATTGTCACGAACCTCAAGCTCGTAACAATAAAAATATTTTGAGTTATAATAACACAAAATACTGAAATTAAAACTTTGTATACTAACAAGATTTTTAACTAAATAGAATAGATCACATTTCTATTAGAAATCGTATTTCAGGTTTATTTGTTGTTTACTCTATCTACCTATTTCTCCCAAGCGTTACGATTCCCGACGAATGATGAATGACCTTGCAATTTGCATGCGTTACGCATCACAGAACTCACATATGTGCGAAAGTATGGTTAGTCAATCTTAGTCAGAATGTTAGTTAGTACTTCGCCTAAGTAACATAATTAACATTTCGCAATGTATTTTTTTACTTTTTATTGACATCCCTTAATAACCACGGAAAGTCCGCCGTGACAAAAAAGATGCAAAGTAATATGGACACTAGCGCGTAACGATAAAGTTTTATTTAGCTTGCGTGTGCGATTTATCTGATTAATAATAATTATGTAGGCTATTAACCTTTTGAGCGCCACGCCAAAAACTCACTACCGTGTCCTGTACGCCAAAGCGAAAAGTAAACTAAAATACCTACGAAAAAAAAAACAGTGCTGCCAAGAGTTGATATATCGATAACACAAAATAACTTGTTTTTGTTGGTTTTTTATACAATAAATGACTCTTTATAATCGGGTATGTTTTATTTAATCTTGTGCTGTCTTCCACTCTTTTTATATATGTACTTTGTACATAAATAAAAAACAAACAATAACAATAAAATAGTAGTAAACCACAACACTACTCTCCATCGTGATGACGTCACTGTCACGACTGGACGACAACGGCGTAGCTGACCTTTCTTTTTGAAACTTTCTTAGAGATGTAGCCGTGTCGCACGTTGTGTATCGATTTCAAAATAGATCTAACCAAAATATACAGACATCGATTCAAAATATTTTATGGCAAGGCCGTACGTAGGCCAAGTGAATCACAGAAGAAAAGTCTTACGCTCTTATGATAAAGGGGGTTTCATATGATGCTGATGTTGCTAAATGATTTTGAGATTGAGAAAAAAAATCGCACAACACAAAATGGAAAATTGCTCTTCATACCTTAAGTAAAGAAAACACATTTATTATTTGTAATTTTATGTTATTAAAATAGAAAAGGTACATAATTATTCACTAATCAACAATTGTATATAGGTAATTATTCGCACTAGGAAAATCAGTCTTATAATATTAAGATCTTGGTCATGGAATAAAAAATCAGTAATTATTATAAAAAAAAATGGTACATAATTATCCACCAATCAACAAATGCTGCCGAATGCCGAATGCTGCGAAAAATATAATTATTCGCACTAGAAAAATCAATCTTATAATATTAAAATCTTGGTCATGGAATAAAAAATCAGTACTTATTACAGAAATCAACAAAGGGTACATAATTATTCACTAATCAACAATTGTAAATAATTATTTGCACTAGGTCTAGTCCTAAAATATTGAAATCTTGGTCTTTAACTCCATCAGTACTTAATATAGAAAACAACAATTAAAAATAATTACGAGGGTGGATTGAAAAGTACTCGGCCTAACCAAGAAAATAAACACATACTAAATCAGTTATATTTTTATTTTTCTACATAATCACCATCAAGTTCAATACACTTTTGCCACCTCCCCTTCCAAGCATTTAGACCGTTGAAAAAAAATGATTCTTCCTTAGAGTCAAAATATGCGTCTACAGCTGCTTTGACCTCGTCGTTTGTCGAAAATCTTTGACCTCCCAAGTGCTTTTTTAGGTTAGGGAACAGAAAGAAGTCTGATGGTGCCAGATCAGGTGAATACGGCGGATGCGGTAACAGTTCAAAGCCACAGTTGTGAATTTCAGCCATTGACTGTACTGACGTGTGAACACGGGCGTTATCTTGATCAAACAGGACTTTTCTTCTAAACATTACTCGACGTTTTTCTTTTATTTCCTCTCGTAAACGACGTAGTAAGGTGCAGTAGTAATCAGAGTTTATAGTCTGACCCCTTTCAAGATAATCAATCATAATCACACCTTTCGAGTCCCAGAATACTGAAGCCATCACCTTATTTGCCCACAAAATCGACTTAGCCTTTTTAGGGGGTGGTGAACCAGGTCTTATCCACTGTTTTGATTGTTGTTTTGTTTCCGGTGTACAGTAATGAACCCATGTTTCGTCCATAGTAACAAAACGATTCAAAAAATCATCTGCATCGGCTTCAAATAACTCCAAACAGTCGCGTGAAATAGTCAATCGCGTCCTTTTTTGTTCAACTGAAAGCAGTCGCGGAACCCACCTCGCAGACACCTTGTGGAAACCAAACTCGTTGACAATGATGTTTTGAGTTCGTTCATAAGAGATGCCTATAATCTCGGCTATCTCTCTAATTTTTAATCTGCGGTCTCCCATTATTAAATCAAGTACTTTTTTAATATTTTCGTCAGTAGTTGACGTCGAAGACCTTCCAGAGCGGGGTTCATCTTTCACACTCTCTCTACCACGCTTAAATTCTGCTATCCATTTTTTGACGGATGAATATGACAGAGCACAATCGCCTAATGTACTGACCATGTCATCATGGATGGCTTTTGATGATAGCCCCTTCTTATGGAAGTACTTAATGACGGCACGCTGCTCGATTTGCTCCATTCGCGGAAATTATGTCCGATTACTTTGTTAATAAATTTATAAAATCACAACTAATTATCGCACACGTTTCGAACTTCACACAATGAACTAGTCTGAACTGAACTAAATAATGTGGGTAGATTTGATTTTTAGAATTGAATGGATCTGTGTTAGGCCGAGTACTTTTCAATCCACCCTCGTAATAAATTATAGGTAATATTAGTCTTAAAATAATAAAAATCTTATGGAATAATAAAACGTAAGTGTTTAGCTGTCCAAAGCAAATTTTCTAACGTGGTAGAGCCATGCTGCAGTTATATTACGGGAGAGTAGTTGTAGCACGAATGGGTCGGCTCAACCGGGGAAGAACCACGCTCTCACGGAATATCGGCGTCAAATAGTAGCTTAATGCTGCTGTGTTTTGTACGGTAAGTGTAGAGAACCGGAGACCCTCTTTACTGGAAACGAGGCATTCCATATAAGTCCTCACGGGTGATAGTGCATCTGCATTTTGATTCGTAATCGAGGATAGATGTAAATGTCTATAGGCCACAGCAACCACTTACCATCAGGTGGACTGTGTGCTCGTTTATTACGCTATGCTATAAAAAAGATATTAACCGTAAAAAGACTATAAAGTGTACTCCTACCTCATTGAGGTAGAGTTAATCGAAAACGAAAAACTTTGGTTTCACGATAATTTTAAATTTCTGAAAATTCATCATCGTCGACGCTTTCCAAAATCCAAATGAGTTCTGAGGAATCGTTCATGTTGCACTGCACTAATTTTCCCGCTAATCGCTTATGACGTCATCAGCGTGTCGTCTATACTTGACCACGGCGCCCAGTGAACTGATTTCACAGAACACTATTACTCCTATCGGAGAAGAACGACAAGTTCATACAAAATTTAAGAAATGAGATATATAACTCCTCTAATGAGATATATAAATATAAATCGTCAGCCTCCTGCACTTCTCGTGTGGCGGGAAAATTTGAATGTGGTCTTTTTTTGTTTTTTTTTATTTGAGGTATTTTTGGGTTTCCTATCCCAGCGCTAAATAAAAGAACAAAAATTACAAAATTTCTATTTATTTATTCAAAATAAAAATACAAATTGAAATAAAAAACATACATAACTTAAGAAACAATTTCTCCAGCAGCTTAGTTCTTTCTATAAAGACATTTGATGGGTTTAAACATGAAAAGAAAATCAATAATGATTACATTTCAATTACTTAAGTAAACAATGATAAAGAATTGAAATAAGATTTACAATCATGGATGAATTGATAATATGCACAATGATTGTCTACAATAACCAAAATATCAATATTTTAATCTAAAACAAGTTAATTAATAAATAAGCTCCTACACACAAGTGCAAAGTGCAACATTCACAAATAATAATTGTGTTTTGATAATATTTGGTTGTCTATCTATATTTCCCTGAATTGACACTAAAAATTTTGCCTCTATATTATATGCAATATATTAAGTATTGAATGCAGCTTATAAATAGAATAATTTTAATTCAAAATTATAAAACATATTAAATATTAGATTACAAAAATATTCCTTATTTCATTTTAAAAAATTTCATATAGATATACATACTTTCTTTTTCAGGTTCAACATTATGTGTTATGCTTTGATGTTTGTTCTTCAGTGGATATAATGTTGTCCTTTTTGAAGATCCTGCTTGTGGTTTTGCAGCAATAATTTGCGAGGGACCAGCTTGTGATTCCACAAAATAAAATGGGAATACACTTTGTTAGTCTGGAAATAAATAAAAACTGAAATAAATTATAGTAATGATTTCTTATATTTACGCGAACACTATACATGATTAAAACTACTTTTACGGATTTTATCGACTTACTTTTTTTTTTAACTTTTATTTTTAATATTATTAAAAATAAAAGTAAATAAAAAGTAAAAATAAACGCAATAAAATCCGTAAAAGTAGTTTTAACCATAAATTATAGTATCATAAAATTATTATATAAAATTAAATTAACATTATATTCATTGACATTACTTTCATAGTAAATCAGTCCCTACTCATGGCACTACATTACCCTTCTACCAATACAAAATAAATGAATGGATCTTGTTCATCCAACTTGCTCTACAATACACCCACTATTACAATTAATATAACAAAATAAGATAGTAAATACAATAACTATGTGAAAAGAAATCTTGTGTTTATCTAATGTTTGAGAACCATTTGATGCATGTATTTCTACTGCATTGTACAAGTTGTGCCTTTAAATTTGATAGGTTTAGGACCAAATGTAATTATTCATATATTGTGATGCCGGAACTTTCTTAACGTTTGTTGTTGATTTAAAATAAAATTTGATTGTTAAAAATAATATGCAGTGTGTTGCACTTTTAATAATGTAAGGAAAGGCTTGTGCTAACTTTATAGACTTCAATCTTTTGGATGCTTTGTCCGATCCAATTATTATAAATTAGTTGAAAGAATTAACAGGATTCAAACTACTGTATATGGTCTGTCCATCTATGTTAGATCCAGATGATGGTCATATGAATAATCATCATCTTCTTTACAGTCTATCAAAGTCCACTCCTGAATATAGTAATCCCCATATAAAATATCTGAGTAATCCTTAAAGAAAACTATATACATACCATATTACCATATACATTATACACTTTACTTACATCACATGGGACTGCAGTGCTTAAGAGCTTTTTCTTGGTTGCATCATTAAATTAACCATCATGAAAATGTTTTTCACACAGCATTCTGGGCTTATTATGTAGCTTTGGAAAGCTAAAGTAGTATACTGCTCTTGGGAAGGAATATAATATTTCGCCCATAATTTACAACTGAAAACAAAAGATATAATTATTAAATACAAATATTATCAAAGTAGGTTAAAAACAAATTAATGGTTTACATACCAATAATTTGTTTTTAAATGGTAAAAGAGAAACAATAAGTTGTACAAGAGATTTACTTTAAGGTTAGAACTTATTAAATAGTGTATATGTATATCGTATACGTACCGCAAAATATACTTTACTGCGAATTTCGGAAACCTAAATAATTTAACGTTGTCAATGGTTGGTATGCTGTTGCACTTAGAACACATTTTCTATTTTCTTTATCCGCCATTGCAGCGTAGTTTATAAGAGTCACTATTTCGTATTTCACTACGATTCATTGACTAACACATTGCACATCATATAAATGAAGGACATTAATCTCAACTCAACATCGTAAACTTGCAAAATCTTAGTAAAAGACACAAGCAAAACAAACATAACAACCAATCATGAACAACAATAATTTATACGGCGACGCCATATTATGAGAAAAGAGAAATATATACTCATTTAGGTATTTGGTGTTACCAGTAAAAAATATAATTTTCTACTCATTGAAAATCAAAACAAAAAGAAAACATTCATTTTTCTTTTACTGTCAAGGATATGCTAATATAATAATGTAGAAGAATACTACAGGCATAGTTATCTTCCTATTGATTATTATTTCTGTATTCAAAATTTTTGAGTGTAATTTATCTTTAGCAAAATCTTACTAATTATAAAACAAGACATTTATCTGACAAATGGCAATAATAAAATTCAGCCCCCCGTAGGTATTTCATTCTGTCCATACAGAGTTGACCGGGCCTGACTGATTTTCGATGTCGCGCTAGGGATGCGCCGGAGTTGAGATATTAGATTTATTATGCGAAGATAATTTGTTAATTTTTTTAAAATTCATGTAGCTAATTATAGTTTTATATTTCTAACCTTTTGTTTTATTTAAATATCAATAATAATAGAAAAAAAAATAACACGTTTGAGCTTAATTTTGAATAGTTTTCAATAAATTTATGCCTAACGCATTACAACACTAGCGGTCTAACATAGACGATTTTGGCGTGCTGGACATAGTATTTGCTTAGATAAAAATCCATTTTTTTTAGTTCAATGTTTCTTAGTACTTGTGGCTCTAGGAGACTTGTTTTTATACTCACATGTTGCTGGGTTATTCTTTTTTGAGGGGTGTAGAATTAAAATACCAGTAATAATTTTCCAATGTCTATATTTCATATTTTTGTGGGCCGGGTTTTTTGTCAATTATAGACGTCGTTGGCGCTCAGGGCACGCGGGTGCTGGTCACGTATAGACGACTTTGGCGCTCAAAAGGTTAAACGTCGGTAAGCAGTCGACATCAAAGGAGTGCAACTTCTGTAGTACGTAGTACTATTATTTATTCTGTGGCTTTAGCTACGCGCCTCGATCTCGGCACGCGCTCGGCATGCAGACAGTCGTGAGTGACTGTGCCGCAGTGATGATTTTGTGGAATATATATAAAACAATGGAGGAAATAAATAATAGAAAATAAATAAATAAATAATAAATCCGAACATCATTTAAAAGCAAACACATAAATTGTAAATAATTTTTTTACTTGGTTATAAAATATAGATACCTCTATAACCAAATAAAAGATATTTTTTTCTTCACCTTGTCCATGTTCCATGTCCCAAAACAATTTTTAATTAAGCTTTATATTAGAGTGCGGATTTTTTATACTTAAAAATTTAAAATAAAGCATTTCGTACGTCTCAACCGAGGCGCAAATATTTTTCGGTCGCAAATTCATAAGACCGATTTGTTATTCAAACATAAACGTGGTTTTTTAATTAAATCTACCAATCAAAAAACGACACGCATTTTTATTGATCACTTCCTATTCTGTTCACAAAGTACCTATTATATTTGTTTATATAAAAAAGTATATCTACAATCATAAAACTAAATGGAAACACAAAGTAGGCAAATGTAAAAAATGCTGGAGGCAGGCAGCCCCATTGATTTAGTATTGTATAACTCAATGGGCAGCCCTATCGCATGTTTACGTACCGCGCGGCTGTAGGTATTTATTTCAGATACGGCCGAGTTACAATACTGTTTAGATAATATTACCGTGGCCAAGTGCTTACATTACATACCTTAAAAACTTACCGGTGTTCAACTTACATAACAACAATGCTCCATGTGAAGCTAAGTTATTGAGTCACAGTTCGGGCACATCCTGTGACGTCAAGCCGACATCATGCAATGACGCGTGGATCGCATTAGACAAGCCAAACAGCTGGCTGGCCGTTTGCTGCGGCGCTTGCACTTTGCGCACGATACGTGACTTTGATGTGACGTCGCACTGTATGACGTCGTCTGGCATAGTAAAACTCGCGCAAGGGTGTGTACTACAATCCAAAGACTTCACTATTCACTAACACAATGAATACAACACCAAAATGAAAATCGACAAATACTAAATAATATCCCAACTCTTCAGTTGGGATATCGAACTACAGCGAACAACATTATCAGGTTAACTCACCATATTGTATCATGACGGATTAGTACGCTGAAGTGGCAATGGGCCGGCAATATAGCTCGAAGAACCGACAACCGTTGGGGAAAAAAGGTTTTCGAGTGGCAGCCTCGTACCGGTAGGCGAGGTGTAGGGCGACCCCCCGCTAGATGGAGTGACGACCTGGTAAGACATGCAGAAAGTCAATGGATGCAGGTGACTCAGGACCGTGCTTTGTGGCATACCTTGAGGGAGGCCTATGTTCAGCAGTGGACTTGTGAAGTGCTGTAATTATGATGATGATGATGATGAATGTATCATGGAAAATAATCCAAGAAACATATGATATTGAACTTCAATAAATTGACAGGCGATTACATTCACTACATGAAAACGAAGTCTTACCCTTGTCAATTACGAATCACGACTTACACCAATAACTGATCTGCTACATACTTCTTAGCGCTGCATTTCATGGAACGACTGTATGGATAGCAAGAAAGCATTTCAGCCGTTATTGCACTAAATACAAAGACATGACATCATATACAAATGAAGCGTTGGAACTTGAAGATACGGAACAACACTCGACTGCGGGAAAGGCGAACCTGCAGCACCGAGTCCAGCGCAGCCGTCCGATAAGCTGCCACGAACACCTACTACGGCGAGTACAGCGAAAAACCACATTGATTTTAATTTTGGCGATTAATACTTATATTACTTTACCTTGATAGTTTTTCTCTCTAATTTATCTTATTTTTCTTTCGCGTTGCCAATATCTACGGGCAAGCCATCGTACATTCAACTTTACTTTGCGCTTACGTTTGTACCCACTTTCGGGGCGCATGTTTAGTTACTAATAGTTTTACTATATTTAACTTCAAATCAGTATGTCAACAACCGTCGTACTAAACACCAACTACTCAACGAGAGATTTGCCACAATACCATTGTAATTATTTTACTTTTAATAAACCTTTAACTTTGGTGTATGAACTGATTTCAACTCTATTTCTTGAAAGGGTAGGTATGTATACAAACCATACAGACAGAAAAAAAAATTATTCATGTCTGCACCAGAACAAAAGACAATAAACGTAGTGCATACGAATGTATTGTAATATAGGTATTCAGTACATGACTATCTGTAAAGTATTTTTGTATAATGAATAAAAAAATATGTAAGAAAAAAACTCAAAAATTTAACAAGGAAAGTCATTTAATTTAAAAAAAAAATAATAATTTAGTAAAAAACTAACCCTGCGAAGCGGGTTTTCACATATTTTACCAGATATCTCACGAAGAAGATTTTGCTCCAGTGTGTATATTCAAATGCCTTTGCAAATTACTTTTACTACTACATCTATATTCACAGATATCACACGAAAAAGGTTTTTCTCCGGTGTGTATTTTTATGTGTCTTTTCATAGTACTTTTTAGTATACATTTATATTCACAAATATTACACGAAATAGGTTTTTCTCCGGTATGCATTTTAATATGTGTTCGCAAATAACTTTTTGTAATACATCTAAATTCACAGATATTACACGAAAAAGGTTTTTCACCGGTATGTATTTTCATATGTGTTTGCAAATGACGTTTTGTAATACTTCTAAATTCACAGATATTACACGAAAAAGGTTTTTCACCGGTATGTATTCTCATATGTATTTGTAAATGACTTTTTGTAATACATCTTAATTCACAGATATTACACGAAAAAGGTTTTTCCCCGGTATGTATTTTTATATGTTTTTGCAAATTACTTTTTGTAATACATCTATATTCACAGACATTACACGAAAAAGGTTTTTCACCGGTATGTATTTTCATATGTGTTTGCAACTTACTTTTTGTAATACATTTATAATCACAATTAGTACAACAGTACGCTTGCTTAGCGACGTGCGCTTTCAGATGTGTCGAAATGCGACATTTATAAGATGTTTTAAATTCGCAAATATCACAGTTATATATATCCATTAGTTGTGATACTGGAGTTTGTTCAATTTGTGTCTGAACTGCATCTGACTTCTTTTGCGTCTTATGACTGTATGATATGTGGTCGGCGAGAATCTTTTGTTAAAAAAAATTTTCTACAATCATCACATTCAAAAATGTATTTTATAGATGCCTCAGATGTGTTTTTCTTAAGTATATTTACACTCGGTTTCACAATTTTCTTTTTCATAATATTTGCAGGATGCTTCCCTTTTTTAATAACTGGTTGAGTATCTCTTTTCAGTTTAGGCTTTGATTTAATAGGGCCTTCTAAATCGAGGTGTCCTTTACGAACATCATTTATGTTACAATCAGTAGAATTTGATGTAATCTTTTTCTCACACGGTTTTGAAAAATTATTTGTTTGTATGCAGGGTTGTTCTGAAATACAAATGAATTAAACATTTTCTTTATTGTAAGGCATTGTATCTTTATTGTAAGATACCTTAGACGGTTTACAGAAGGCTCAATTTATACCTGACCAGGGAGATATAGAGAAATTATAATATTTTACATAATTACACTCATTTAACGTTGCAATGTAAAGTATTTTAGCCAATTACTCTGAATAATGTCTCTCACATTCATTTTTGGAGGGAAAGAATGGTAAAGAATCTAAATTCGAATAATAATAATGACGATCTAATGACCGTGTTATAATTACATTAATCTAATAAACGCTGGTTTGAATCCCCACATAGAAAGAGTGTCATACATACATGCATTTTGACCAGTATTTTTGATAGATATTAAGAATATAGTCTAGGCTGTTTCGAATTCCACACAGAACTAGTGTCACACACACAGTACAGTCAAAGCTGGCGTGTAAGTGCGGCATAAGAGAATTCATCATCACATTTTAACCCGTGGGTTTCGTAGAGGCGACTCTGGGTTTGGTTTTCCGACAGATGGCGGTATAACAATCCTATGCCAAGGGTGACGATTGAGGTAAATCCTCCCTACATGGGGAGACATCCTTCCATGCGCAGCAGTGGAAGTTTACGGGACGACTAAGATAGAGGAATTATTTCTAGGCCATACAAAGACTCAAAACAAGCCCTGGTAGCTCAGAGGCAAGCAGTTTGCCATAAAATTTTACATTACGCTAGCAGCCCAGGTTCGTTCTCCACCAGCACCCAGAAAATTGTTAATTTTCGAGGTGTATATATATACAGGTTGACACATAAATCGACGTCAAGTTGGAGTCGGATGATAGGTAAAAATCTCTAGGAAAAAATCTTTGCTATGTATTTTTAAAACTACAGGCATTTATAAAATCTACACACTGTACTGCTTTTATTTTTATTGTGTCTTCTCTTCATATTCTCATATTCTCTTCATATTCAACTTTTTTTTTATTGTGTCAACCTGGATAATGCTTCTGAAAATAATGCTTCTGTTTAAAATTTACAGCCAACTGCTGCAGTCCAGAAGGAAATGTAATTTTTTTCCCGACCAAGTATTTAAAATTAATACTTTGCCCAGTTTTAAACCACTGTACTGAAGAAAAATGGTATGGCCGAGATTGGCAAGTAGCTTAATTAAAATAAAATTGGCGCATTTAATAAGGAATCCAAAATGATATAACACTTGCAAGACTATTTTTGTTAAATAATGGATATTTTTTAAGAAACCCAGTTGTAAATTAATTTTCCTTACCCTCTAAAATGATTTTGTGTACCCCAGGGCTTTTCTCAAGCCCGTTACTTAAGATTCTAGTTTGAGTGAAACGGATAGTGACGCTACTTTTTCACTGTCGCATACAAAATTCAGCACATTAGGCTCCTTCGTTTACTGCGCATCTCTCTGTATTCGTTCGTGTTAATTTCGTACTGATCATATTTGGCTTCGTTTATTGTACTCGATTGCTTGTGATTTGCATTTGGCCTGTTTAGTTTCCCTTTATGACGACCTAGTCTCAGTGCGACCATGTCTGTGTACATCACACAAAATATGCTAACATGCACCTCATTTATGCGGAATGCAGATACAACGCTGGTGCTGCAGCTAGACTTTCTCGTGAGATGTACCCAAATGCTGCTCGTCATTTGGACTATCGATTTTTTTTTATGTGCACCGTTTACTTTTCTTAGTGGGTCGACTCCCAAACTAAGAGACTCCTCGGTCGTGCCGACCCATTCGTGCTACAACTATATTACCAATATAGCTGCAGCACGGCTCTACCACGTTAAAAAAACGTTGTGCTAAAATCTGTCTAAGAAGACCCGAGTACTTCAGTGCGTGTAATACAATTAAGAACTGGAGTGCCCAAAAGTGCAACTAACTAGGATGGATACTGCAAGAAAATAATCATCACTTTCTTTCATCAGATTTTGACCAGTCCAGTGTATTTGGACTCAAAACTGGGCATACATATTGAATACTTGGTTGGGAAAAAAATTACATTTTCTTCTGGACTGGAGCAGTTGGCTTCAAATTTTAAGCAACAGAAGTTAAAAAACCGTCACAGGATGTAGATTTTCTCGATTTTTTTTACAAATACCTGTAATTTTTAAAATACACAGAAAATAATTTTTTATATTTTTCCGTTATCTATTATGACTTGACCTATCACCCGATTCCGGCTTGATGTCGACTTCTGGGACAGCCTCTATGTATGTATATATATATATATATATATATATATATATATATATATATATATATATATACAGGGTTATTGGTAACTCGACGTATTTCCGCCAAGGCGTGATAGTTGGGTCATAACCTATCAAATGAACCATAAAATGCATTATGCAAATGTGGACCAATTTCGAGATATTTAGGTTTAATTATTTTTTTCAAAAATATCAAAAGTCTGGTGTCAAAAATTTCTAAAAAAAAAACTTACAGCTGTATTATTTTCATTTTATTATTTTTACTTAATGAAAACCTGGATACTTATTTATCAATACTACAGTGTGATTCTTCCAAACAGAAGATAAGTAATTAAAAATGATTTTGTGAAAAATACTTGTATGTGCCCAATTGTGCAAATCATGTTAAAAACATCCCTACTTATCTAGCTACCCAACGAAGTATCAATTTAGCTTGTAACTTAAATAGTACAGAAAAAACTTGAAAAAAAGGGGCCAGGTAGACATAGAGAAACGGAGTGTTGGCCGCTCCCCGGGCAGAACACCTTGCCCGGCGGGAGATCTCCCCTTTTCTTTCCATGGCTACAGTGGTGACCACCCGACGTGATATGAACACGCAACCAACAACCTTCGGAAACTCCAAGCTTCATCATCGTCACAAAATACCCCACCCATTCGCTCCCGAGCAGATATCGTCTGCAGTCTACATATCCTGCAAGCCATCTAGCTTCACAAGGTTCATCGCAGCACTGGAATAATAATGCTTCCTGTTCCTTCAAGCTACTCTCTGCGCTATACAGTGTTCGGCACGGCTCTGAGCCCTACTGCTCGCCTCTGCTTCACGGCACTCTCGCAGATTACTTGCCTTCTTCTCGACTCACCGTAGACTACAAGGCAATCTACTGGCACTTGCACATTCGTCGGCAACGAGGCTGCACTATCAGACCTCCGATCTGAGCAGGGGGGTGATGTGGCGGCGCTGTCGTTGCGCCGCAAGTAAAACACACCGAAGCTTAAATCACGCTATCAAAATTCCGAACCATAAACAGTATATATAGAACATCTCCGAACTATCACACGGAGTGTTGGCCACTCCCCGGGCTGAACACGTTGCCCGGCGGGAGATCTCCCCATTTCCTTCCACGGCCACAACCTTACCATGTCCAGGCCAGGCCAGTCTCAGATGGTGTTTAGTGGGTAGGTACTGAAGTATCTCAGTGAGTCCCACATAACCACGCAGCCGACTGCGTGTTATGCTTTATGCTTAGAGCATTCACCACCTCCCTCCCCCGCATCCTGGAGGTTAGAACTTTACTTTGCTTCTAGACGAAAAAAAATCGGCATTCTGCATTCGCGGCAAAGAAGAGCTCCAGTACACAACAAGGGAATATCAAGATCGCTTTGACTCCCCTCCTAGGAATAAAATAGTGAAATTATAATACTGCCGCAATAATCATTGTAAATAGTAAAATAAATTTCTGCTAGTATTTCGTACCACCTTTCAATATATAACGTCCCTAGCAACAGTTTCTCAGTAAATAGTTAATTAGTTAGTCATATAGATTATCATAATTCTTCTTTCTTCACATACAAGTAAATACATAAATAATTAGTCAAACACAGTCCACTTAGCTCTCCATCCACTATAATCATGGTAACGCCAGACCACACACATCTTTGGCCACTCGGCAAAAATTGAGACTTTGGTTGCGAAGTGTCAATGATCACCATATAGGCCGGACCTTTCACCCTCAGATTTTCAGCTGTTTCGGTCTCTTCAGAATTATTTGGATAGTGTTAGGTTAACATCAAGAGGGCACTGTACAACCTACTTGTCGCATTGTTTTGATCAAAAATTCCAAAATTTCTACAGCAACGGGATTATGTCACAACCTACAAGATGGCAACAAGTTATCGAACAAATTGGCAAATATGATTAAATGTAATTAAACTTTGAAATATTTTGTATTTAGTGCGCTAGAAATCGGTGAATTGTTGCAGTTTTGTGTCATTTATTTAGTGTTTATTATATATTTACATGGTAACTTTGGAAAATGATCTAAAACCTATTTTTTTTTCAGTTTACTTAATTTAATGTATATATACTATTGTACCTGTATATATACATTACTATAAGGAATGGAAGAAGTATTTAATAAAATGAGATCGGGGGTGCATTCAGCCAAGGAGAAGCTTGGAAACTTTATAAGAATGTTCATCTTTTTTACACTCTCTATTCCCACTCTCTCTAAGTCAAATGGGACGGTAATTCAACACAACTGGAGAGAGATCAGGCGTAAAAACAACGGCTTTACGTGCTTTCCGATGCACGGGGTTGAAACACTGCCAATTTCCCGGCTCCGGGCTGCTACTGAAAATTTCTTGACAGCAAAACCCAATAACTGATTTTGGCCTAACCCAGGATCTTATGATTAGCAGATGCACTTACAAACACTTTCTCAGACGTTAGTAGCCCTATCAACAAATCAGTGAATCCCCTTTCCTATTTTATCTTAATGACACCTTGGGTCAACACCGGCGAATACTAATACTACAAATAATCATTTTGGGTCATTTGGGTCACAAACAATCATTGGGTTTGTTCATGTGTAATTAAAGAACAAAATTTTGTATGTACAGTACATCTCCAACTACATGATGCAAGAGAAATTTCTGAAGTGGTGTTTTTTTTTTAATTTTTTAACAGTACATCTCCAACTCCAACCACACGATGCAAGAGAAATTTCTAATGTAAATTCTTTTACCTATGTCAATGTCATCTGTTTTACTCTTTGAACCAAATGCAATTAGTGGCAAGTAATTCTCCGAATCTTTATGTCGATCTTCAAAAGCATCAATCTCCAAGTCTTCTTGTTCTTCAGCAGTATCTAGAATGAAATAGATTTTGACTCAATATATTAAAAAAAAAACCTGATATTTTTCCAAAATGACTACATCATTACAGTCCATCACACAGCTATGTGGTTCCGAGCTGTATGGGCCCGAGCCACCCACTTTCATTACCATACTGCATGTTTTATAAGCTATGTGTAATAACCTGAAGTGGCAATGGGCCAAATAACTGACAACGTGATCTGATGGAGAAGAAGGTTCTCCTAAAGTGACGTAATTGTGTCAGCTTCGTGCCGGTAGATGAAGTGTAGGGCGATCCCCCACTAGATGGACTGACGACCTGGTAAGACATGTAGGAAGTCAATGGATGCAGGTGGCTCAGGACTGTACATTGTGGTGTTCCTTGTTCAGCAGTGGACCTGTGAAGGGCTGTAATGATGATGATGATTCATTCACCTCATTTGGTGAGTGTTCTGCCCCAGCTTGTTTCTAGTAGGTGAGTGCTTGCCAGTACAAGGATACCTTGAGCACCTTTTTTCCATATATTTTTTAGTATGAAGAAACAAACAAACTAACAATCCACCTTATGGTATGTAGCCAATCCACCTGATGGTAATTGGGTACTGCAGTCCACGGACTGCTTCCAGCTAACTTCAAACATGCGGCTACAATGCACTGTCACCTCTGACGATTGAGATGCAATGCCCCACAGACTGTGATCATACTGACTATACTCCTCAGACTGGCACACAGCAGTGCACGCACTGCTATTTGATGACAGAAATAGGTAAGAGGAGGACGGAGGAATCCATCTGAGCTAAGAAATTGGCAAAGATAGATGGTAGCTTACCAGTTATAAGTACATCATTAATTCCTATGAAGTTAATACATCTTAGTGTACATACATGCTGGCTGCATTTATACAGGGTCAAAACATTTTTTATACATATGTAAGAGAAAATATTTAACAATGCTCATTATGATGTCCACATATGGTTTAAAATAATTATTTAATTTGTTATTTATTAAATATCTTTTAAATAATTATTTAATTTGTTATTTTCTTTCTCCATGAGTGCTTTTTACATGCACTTTGAATTTAGGCAAAGGCAAATCAGTACATTGCACATGAAGTCCTCTTTATTTTATGTCCATGGGCTACAGTAACCACTTGCCATTATGTAAATTGTACCTTAATTTAATAATATCACAAAATGTGTATATCTTACCTATTTCATGACTCCAGTTTACGTCAAATTTGTAATTCTCATTTTCGATTATCTCTTCCTCAACTTTAACAGACTCAAGGCTAAAAATATCGTCTTTACAATCATTTTCTATATCACACTCTACTGGCCAGATATCTATATGATTAATTGGTGTGAATTGAATCTTATCTCTAGCCTCATGCGGTTTTGGTATTGACTGGAACCAAACTCTTTTTAAATAAGTGTAGGACAATCCATACTACCCTATACCATCCTGCAAATGCAGCAGCATCTTCCTGACAAAACAACTCCAAATAATAATAAAAACCGGACAAAAGTGAGAGTTCCCAATAAATTTAGAGAGCAAAAAGAGAGAAAAAAAGATGATGTCTGAGAATTTGTACAAAAATTGTACATAGATTGTCTCTTATTTGCTGGACAATCGCAAGGCCAAGTTTTTTACCCACACAACTAAAGTAGCTATTAGCTTGATCGACGGAATCTCTTGCGCGAGGCCCAATTTGCAGTAAATTTTGTAATATCAGTTTTAGAGTGCTTCCTATTTGTTACTTCAGCAACATTTTACCAGAGATTTCCAGAACCATCCACTGAGACCTCCAAAAGCTTTTTTAACTTCCTGCTAAGAAAAATGAAAATTTTCAAAAATGATGAAGTTATTGTTTTTACCGTTTTAGAAAATTGAGTTGAAAAAATAGTGTGTGTGTGTGTGTGTGTGTGTTTGTGTGTGTGTTTGTGTGTGCGGGCGTGCGTGCGTGCGTGCGTGCGTGCGTGCGTGTGCGTGTGTGTGTGTGTGAGCGAGGCAGGTAGTGATCATCAAGGTGCCTGCCAAGTGATGATTAAGGCAAATACTTTATTATAATGGGCATAATCCATCAAGCAGTAAACTTTTATTAATAAGAAGTATAATTCAGCAGACCATGTAGTAATGGTTCAAGGATATCCACTACCCAATATACCTACCCACAGGACGGGGGTCGTAAGAGCTGACAGGGAAACAGAAACAGGAGTTGGGCAGCAGCATCTTCTTGATAACAACTCAGACTAATATATACTGCGGTTCCCAACCTGCCAAGCGTGACAAATTTGGCAAAATCCCTCCTATGAAGCAATCTGTGACGGATTTTTATAGGTTTTAATCAATGGAATGGATAATACCATGGACCCTCCTGCAAGCAACTGCTGCAGAACTGCATATGACTCAATAGCCTGTTGTTGTAATGTTCTGCATCGAATGAGTCTTGCATGACAGATGAAACAGACAATTATGGGCTCCTCATCTTCACCCATCTGAAAGTATGAAATTTGTCATAAATATGGAAAACTACTTAAATATACAATTTTCTAATAAAATATATTGGCCACCACAACTCTCTTCTTCTACATAACTTTTTATAACATTGAAGTAACAAATAAACTTACAATCCACCTGATGGTAAGTGGCTGCCACAGCCCATAAGCACCTGCAACAAACTTCAAGCAAAGGCTACAGATGCAATGTTACCTCTGAGGACTAAGATGTAATGCTTCACAGCCTGTTATTATGCTGGCTTTCGACGGCAGGCTGGGACACATACTGCTGCGTGGTGGCAGGTATAGGTAACAGGATGATCACTACCCAGACAGTCTCCTAGACAGAAAAAAGTCCTACTACCTAGTGGATCATATCACTGCAACAACACAGTCTTAAGCCACCTACATCCATCGACTTCCTGTCTTACCAGATTGGTTCTGCTAGCTATTAGCTGCGTGCAGAAAGTTTGCCTGTGACCACCCCTCTCTCGACTCGGCCGACTGCATCCTGCACTCGCCTAGTTAGTATTGCTAACAATGCAGATGTGCGCTCACATGTGCAACTTCTTTGAATTTATCGCTCTCATTCCAAAATTATTCATTGTTGTCTTAATTATTTCTCAAATTTACGCGAACACTACACATTGAATAAAACTAAATTTACGGATTTTATCGCATTTATTTCACTACTTTTACTTATTTTTAATTCCCGACGTTTCGGGTGCTTTACAGCAACCATGATCACGGGGGGGGGGGCTGAGATGTTTAACGTCCCAATGTCATTGTTAGTCCGGCTACCTTCAGTTTTTGAATATTAATTTTTGGTCTGATTTACGCAAAACGAACTTAAACACTTAAACAAAACTCTTGAAGTCTTGCAGTGGTATGCTTGGATTTGGGTTTAATTTTGTTAATTATAGGATCCCAAGGAGATGGCAGCACCCAACCATCTTCTCTATTGAAATTAGGATGTTTTTTAATTTCAATAGCCTCGCATATCATCCTTGGTAGGAATCGGTGTTCTTTTGCGAGGACTTGTGGTTTATCAAATCTGATGTAATGGTGGGGACGATCTTGAACATGTTCACAGACTGCAGACTTCCCGGACTGTCGGTGCTTCACGTCAGCTATATGTTCTTTCACGCGGGTTTTTATGGATCTTATTGTTTGACCTATGTAAGAGAGACCACATTCACAATCTAACTTGTACACTCCTGCATCTTGCAGAGGGATATTACACTTGACGAATGGTAAAAATTGACTAATCTTCTTCGGCGGCTTGTAGTATGTTTTAATGGAAGCTCGCTTCAAGATGTAGCCAACCTTGTCTGTGATTCCTCTGACATATGGTAGTACAGCAGGTACACGCTCGACTGTGGCCGGCTTCACTTGGTCACTGTGACGTAGGCGCGGGACCCGAAGCTTGTTGTCTTGCAATACTTGCTTGACATGCTGAAGTTCGGCGGCCAGATGTTTTCTGTCACAGATCCCTCGTGCTCTCTGAAACAAAGATTTACCCACGGTAGCTAACTGTGAAGGATGGTGGTGAGATTCACCATTTAAATATCGGTTGGTATGGGTCTTTTTCCTATACACAGTGTGACCAATTGTGTTATTAGGATTTCGAATGACTCGAATGAATGTTTTAGGTAGTAGTTAGATTGTGAATGTGGTCTCTCTTACATAGGTCAAACAAAAAGATCCATAAAAACCAGCGTGAAAGAAAATATAGCTGACGTGAAGCACCGACGCTCCGGGAAGTCTGCAGTCTCTGAACATGTTCAAGATCGTCTCCACCATTACATCAGATTTGATAAACCACAAGTCCTCGCAAAAGAACACCGATTCCTACCAAGGATCATACGCAAGGCTATTGAAATTAAAAAACATCCTAATTTCAATAGAGAAGATGGTTGGGTGCTGCCATCTGCTTGGGATCCTATAATTAACAAAATTAAACCCAAACCCAAGCATACCACTGCAAGACTTCAAGATACTGTAAGTTTGTTTTGCGTAAATCGGACCAAAAATTAATATTCAAAAACTGAAGGTAGCCGGGCTAACAATGACATTGGGACCTCAAACATCTCAGTCCCCCCCCTTGACCATGGTTGCTGTAAAGCACCCGAAACGTCGGGAATAAAAAATAAGTAAAAGTAGTGAAATAAACGTGTTAAAATCCATAAATTTAGTTTTATTCATTGTTGTCTTCTTAAGTTTTACTAATCATCGATCTGCAAACTTTCTGCACGCGGTTAATATATGGATACAATTCTCTAATTAATTTAAAATGTGAGTGTCAAGTAAGTAGGAGTCTGTATAACATTAACAGATAAAATTTTAAAAGCAGTAGATCCAGACTCTTGGGATCTCAACAGAGTTATGTTCAAGTTTGGGCTTTTAAATTTAAATTTTTAAACTACTAGCATCACTCATAACATTGCCAAAACTTTTCTTATTTGCTCTAAGTAAACTGAAAATGTTTGCGCTAAGAGTGATTTACAACAATAGTCCAATAGTAGATTTGAACTCACTACTTTCTTGAGTTTACAGTCTGCACCCTTCTATTAGGCCACTGTCACTTAGTTTCAAATGAAGTTAGTAACAATATACATACCTAGCAGTTTTAACTTTTTTAATTTAATATCAATTTCAGCATGAAGTGAGTTCGAGGTGGGTTTGGTCATCCAACAATTAGATTATTTTATCTCATAAGAATTGCACTATAATTGCAGTATGAAGGGCAGCAGCATATTCCTCATAACAGGTCAGAATAATAAAAAAAACGTAGTTGCCGACCTGCCTGCCTAGCATGGCAACTGTTGCATTATAATTATATTAGTATTAATAATACCAGAAATTACACTAATAATATATAAAACCTATTTTGGAATATACATTCCAAATTATTTTGAGTTACTGTAGAAGCTTCAACATAGATATTTAAGTTTCTAGAGCATTGAAAACATACTATAAGAGGAAAGTCTAAAAACACCTTATACTTACAACTCTGAAAGATCACAGAGAATAGAAAGAAGAAATAAAACACTTGACTGAAACATATAAAATAATATTGTATTGTTATAATATTAACACTATACCATGACATTATTAACACTAGACAATGGTACCACCCCGGTAGAGCTGACCCACCTGTCATACCATAATATAGCTGCAGTGTGGCAATCACAATGAAGACTATTCATTAGCACAGGGCAGGATTATATTGCATGTATGTGTAAGCAGCGCTGCAAAAAGGAAAAATGGAGCAAACAGGTGATGGTTTGGTACTCAAGGGCAGCACTAGGAGCCGAGGTTGTAAAGCAAGAAGATGAGAGGATGATTTAAAATTGACCTTATGGATAAGAGTAGCAGCAGACAGAAAGCAGTGGAAAGAGTTGGTGGAGGCCTTTGTCGAAAGACACACCGAAATAAGAGACATTTTGTAATATAACTGTAGTTTTAGTTTATATAATGTTGTGCTTTCTTTTTAAATTCTTCTTTTAGTTTGGCTAAACTTTAACTTAATGTAATAATGTAAAATTTTTCAGAAAATAAAGGATTTATTATTTTTATGTGTAAGCAAGCACATATGCACATTAATCCTTTCTCTGGTTTCTGTATAGGAATATGAGAAATATGAGAGTTAGGGAATTTTTGTTTCTGTAAGCACATGTGTACTTTAATAGTCTGATAGAATGGCTTTAAGTGGGTGAAAGGCCAAACCATTTTGTTC
The DNA here is from genome assembly GCA_907164705.1 of Parnassius apollo. Lineage (NCBI taxonomy): Eukaryota > Metazoa > Arthropoda > Insecta > Lepidoptera > Papilionidae > Parnassius > Parnassius apollo. The sequence goes on along the minus strand of CAJQZP010000333.1, from coordinate 2,225,815 downwards.
ATTTCTTGACAGAAAATCTCAATAATACTCAGTAATATGTACTAGAACAGACACGGTAAAAAAATCTATGCAGCAGTACGGGTCGCGTGGAAGGAGGCACATGGTACCTTTTTATGGAATTAAGTTTGAGTCCGCGGGCTCTAACGCGTGTTGCAAACAACAAAGTCCCGGTGTTTCTTCTAGTACGTAGTAGGATTTCAGGCTCATTGTTGTTTTTCAGATTCTGGTTGCATTTGTCTGGTAGCACCATATTACACGCTGCACCTTAGCCTAGCTCCGATCTATCGCATTTTATATCAGGGAAGTTATAATGTATTTCTCCGGCAAAAATGACAAATTACCGCAATTGCAATTTGCAATAATAAGAAATATTAAGAACTTACAAAACAGTTCGTCAATGTTTTGTACAAATTTCGGAGACTAATCTTCTTTAGTACACACATGTGTACATTAACGCGTAAACAAATTCTACAAACTTCACTAAAAGCCATTGCTGTTTTCTATAGCTTTACTTTATTTGAATTCACTTTTTCATCAATAAACCGGAGTTTTTAAAAATGTTAAAATGCAGTAACAGTACAGTAGGCACTAGCTTGCTATCTTGCTAAATATTTATTTAACACAGACTATTAAAGAGGATACTACGCATATGTTATTTATCTATGGTAGGCACTAGGCACTCGTACTAGGCAATAGGCATGTCGCTCTAAAATCGATTAATTGAAAAAACGATTCTTTGGAGTAAATTTATCGATTTTTTAGATCGATTCGAAGCACCGCATCGATTCAAAAACCTATTGAATCGGACTGATTCATTTGATTCAAGAACTAGCTAAAATTCCCACCCTGGCTGGGGTAAGATACCACAATTTTTTAATTTTATGTTAGTGGTCCGTTGGCAACACTGCAATTAAAACGTTCACCAACATTTTACGCCAAATGTACGATACATTACTGTACAACACATGTACGATATATTACTTTCCTCTATGTTTTACGCGGACATAATTAAATCTTTCCTTGAGAAAGAGAGACGATTCGATTTAGAATATAAATAATTTGTTTTATTTTTATTTTGTACATAGTTTGTTTGTACTCTGTTCATGCCTTTCTTTTGTTCGTGTATAGTAGTAGAATAATATATAGTATTGTATGTAAATATCTTTTCTTTTGCTCAAGTAAACCCAAACGGCTTTTTTCAAAGCCACCGAAGGTATGCAATTGCTGATATGTCATACAATCTATCTAGCAGTACAACCTTCTGTGCGCTTTGTTAAACACGTTCTCGATAGAACTGATTATGAAACTGAAGAAGAGACAAATCAAGATTGGTGTATTTTAAAACTGCTAAAAAAACAAAACCATATCTTGGGTTTGCCCTGCTTTGGAGCCCTAGCTTGGCCACTGCCAATGACCATAATATATATGAACGAGCATCTTACACTGGAAAAAAGAAATTATTTCGTAAAACCAGAGATCTCGCTGCTATGCACCAATACAAGTATGCCTGGTTCGGAATGCCACTAATTTGGTGCGCGAACGAGATGGTGATAATGCTTTTGCTATCCGCACAGATGATGACTTTCGTAAGATCAAAAGCCATACTAAATTAATAAAAAATTAAAAGCCCTTGTGGTGGTTCTAGCCAACATATTCAGAAATAACAATACTTTTCATTATTATCATTACTCTCCCTACTAAATATATCTCGCTCGATTTCTTCATTAGGTGTCATTCTGCATTATACGTTTTTATTAACGATGTTTATCGTTCTCTCATTCAATAATTAATATTAATTAATTAATAAATTGATAATTAATAATTAATAAAGTAGTATTTATTTTCTCCCACATATTATTAGTACATTACAATAAACTAAGTAATAGTAAACTAAAACAGCTAAATATCAGCTATAAATACTAACTAAACAAGATCTTGGCGAGAGGAAGTTGTTTTGCTGGACACACTTGTCCTTTGCTGACCTGATATTACCGTAGTCGCCTGTGTTGAAATTTCAGATGGTCCACTCACGGTTACTGATATTAAGGATTTAGAATCTTGATATTCGGTCGCATCGATAGTCTCCGTGGAATCTTCATTTTGCAAGAAGTGCTTTAAAGATCCAACTATTTTTTCCCTTTTCACTTTCTTGTAGTCTCAGTTTCTTTTGCTCGCAAAACTTCGCACCTGAAGGTCTCTTTCTTTTATCCTGAAAAAACAAATAAGTAATTAGTACTTATGGGAATTAGGAATTAACTTCTAAAGTAATCACAATAATAAGCACCAAGTTTGCATATTGCATATTTAAGTAAAAAGCAATTTGTTCGAGCCTTTCAGCTGTACCCCTTTCAAAAATAAAAGCAGAAAAAGTATTAAACTAATTTGATCGTATAACCCTTAAAAACCTACAAAATGGTTTTTAAAAAAAATCTTTAGCATAAAAACTAAGCGAGTATGGATAAAAAACCAATTACTTTTTTTACTCGTACAGGGTCTTTGACTATTTTTACGTGCTTCCTAGAACCTTTATTATGTCAGATAGAAAAAAATGTTTTATGCAGGAGTTGTAGGTTTTTTTCTATATTATCTATTGAAGTTATCAGATAAAAATAGGAAACAGATAGGAACAGGAAACAGATATATTTCCTATAAAGGGTTAATGTTGATAGTATAAAGTAGGGAACACTTACCATTTTATAAAAAGTAAAACCGTTGAAATCGCAGTCAGCAGGTATTCAGCACTTAATTTTTTAGGAAAAAAAGTAGTAAACAAAATATTATACAACAATTGACAAAATAAAAATAATTTTAAATGTAGAATTACTTATTTTTATGCACTTGTTGCACGGTCCAGTGAACTAACGCCTCTGGCGATGCATCGCTTTTATAGCCCTCCGGGCCAAAGATGTTTTATAGGTACAGATACCGTGTTGCTAACACATCGCACCGTTCACAGTGACGCCAGTCTTTGATTCATGTGTGCGTGAGTACCACGTGACGCGCATATCTTACGTAGCATGCCTGCATTAGTGTGCGTGACTTCGGTAATAATAGTGCGAATCGATTGCCCAAAAATTTGGGAGATTTTATATTTCATTCATATTGACATACCTGAGTGTAAAATATGTGTTCGAGGCGTGTGCATTTGTGTACGTATGTGAATGGGGATATACACACACAAGGGATATGGGTGGTTATGTGTGTTTTATGTAGGTCTGTATGAAAATCGCACTAAAATAGTGAAGATAAGTAATAAAAACTAGATATAATTAATGTAACAGTTAAAAATAAATCAAAAATCACATTAGATATTTATGTATCTAACATATATTGAACTAATCTATTATTATTGAATATATATATATATATATATATATATATATATATATATATATATATATATATATATATATATATATAAGATTACTACACTTTCGTACCTTAAAACCCATAATATTGACGCGAAGACATTAATTATTTTTAATCTTAAGTAAAATGACGTACAAAAGTAAGTTTGGTTAAGTGTAAACTTCGGCCAAAAGATAGTAAATGTTTATTTTTTTTAAATTTCATATATCGATACAGTTTCATGACTAGATGAAATCATTGCGTAAAATCAATTAAATCCTGCCACTGGAAGACGATTAAAAGATTGTGTGTTTAAAGGCTACATTTTGTACTGTAAAACCTGTAAATAAATAAAAAAAAATATAAAATCAATGTTGATTGTGTATAAGTGCCCTTGACATGAAAGTGAATTGAACATTATATTATAATTATATAATAAACAATAACATAACATAATTATATAATAAATAATAATATAACATAATTATTATAATAATATAATTTAATCACACAACTAAAGCCCTCATTAGTAATGTAACGGTAAAAGAATTTTTCAAAACCAGTCAAGTAATTTTTGAGATAAGCCAAATAAAACATATTCATAGAAAGTAGTGCCATCTATAATAAAATACATCCTACATTAGACATATTTAATTATACGTAACATTCTAGTGGTAAAAGAATTTTCAAAATCGGTCTAGAACTGTACGAGTTTAGCTAAAAAACATATTCGTTGATGGTAGTGCCCTCCATATCAAAATACATCCTACATTTCACAGTCATAATAGCATTCTAATGGTGAAAGAATTTCTTAAATAGGTCAAGTAGTTTTTGAGCACCATTCCAAAAAGCGATTCAGCTTAGCCAACCGCACACACAGTAAAATCATAACCATCCTTTTTCGTTTGTAGTCGGATAAATAACCGGTTCTCAAAGGTTGCGTATCGGCTGCTTTGGATAAATATCCGTTGTCAACAGTTGCTTTACATCTATTAATGACATTAAAATAGGGAAAAACATTTCATACGGTAGGTAACACTCGAATATTATTGCGCAGTATTATTACTTGTATTGACATTCAGCTTTCGTATTATTTTATCAAGAAATACACCATAAAATTGTATATTTACTTATGAAAAGTGATGTTCTTATCTTTTTCTTTTATCCAAGAGTAATTTTTACATGATTTCACAGCACAAACAGTCATTTTCCGAAATTAAAAACACTGGTGCGTGATGTATGTTCGCAGTGAACGTCGCTGGCATAATGGCGGAACGATCGAACGAATACGCCAATATTGGCGCCTTTTAAATGGAAGCGTTTTAGGTGCGCGTACACGGTATCTGTACCTATAAAACATCTTTGCTTCCGGGCATTGTTCGTCTGAACAGGAAAAATCAAGAAACTACCGCCTGACATGTTCTCGCAACATAGGAATCCGTAGTAACTGGATGATATACCAATTAAATTTCGTGTGTATTTATACTAATCCTATTTAATTTCTCAACTTTTATTTAAAAATTAATATTTATTTTTGTTTTGGAAATTTTTGCAATTTTGGACCCTGGGACGCCTACTAAAATTATTCAGTATCAATTTATCTAATATACAGGATTATTGATAATTAGTTAACAACCTATCGCATGCAGCTTTTCTACCTCATATCTAACTTCTTTTTTTCCATGCCTTTTTACAAAACTTATTTACTACAAATTTTTTTTAATTTGTATAATTTTTGTTGTTATGTTGAAAAGGTTGTGAAAAGATAATTATCAAGAACCCTGTATTATCTAGACACGCGGTAGCGTGTCAAGCAAAGTTCAGGCATAACGGCGAGCCGCACCGTGATATTACACGAACCATTCGGAGCCACTTTTGACCCCTCATAATTCAAAAACTATTCCACATAAACGTTTCACATATGTGTGCAGGAAATAGAATAAATTGGGCCTTACACTCTATTGTGAAGTCAAAATGTGTCGAAAAAGGCACGTATGGCAATTCACAATGCTGTGTTGGTCCCTACTTTTACGTATGGTAGTGAGAGTTGGGTGTGGCAGAAGAAGCACGAGAGTAGAATGAACGCAGTAGAAATGCGGTCGTTAAGGAGTATGTTAGGACTGAATCTGAATGACAGGGTAAGAAATTGTGTAATAAGAGAAGAGTGTGGTTTGCAAGATGATGTTGTGACCAGGATTAAGAAAGGAATGCTTCGGTGGTTTGGTCATGTGGAAGGAATGAATGAGGAAAGAGTGACAAAGAAAATTTATGTTGCAGAAGTGAATGGCAGAGTCGGAAAGGGACGTCCTTGGCGAAAATTTATCGACCAAATTGGCGATTTATTGAAAACGGGCCAAATTAGGAGTACCCTTAACCGACGATCATGTATGCGTAGGTGTATAGATGTGAAGGAGGCGAGAGAGGTGTGTCAGGATCGTGCCAAATGGAAGTCTGTAGTCTTTGCCTACCCCTCTGGGTGACAGGCGTGAGTGTTTATGTATATGTATGTATAAATTAATCCGTGAGTTCATAGCATTTAAACCTTCAACGAGAGATGTTGACTCAGAGAAAAGTTCTTGTACATATTATGTGGTTTGCTGGTTCAATTTTTTTGTTCTCAGTTTTGCGCATATTTTTCCAGTATGTGCACCGATTATTGTTGCCGCTCCTGATGATATCTTCTTTACATGTTCAGCTTCCTCGATGCCACCCTTGGCCATTTCTTCCACTGCCGTTATATGGAACCATTCAAAAACTTTTTTACTTGTTTGGGCATATAGATTTATGAAACAGAAACTTTTTTATTCAATATAGATTATAAATAATACTTATTGAGTAATTTTTTTCATTTACCACTGGTTCGGAAAAAAAAACATCTGTCCTGGGAAGAACTAGCAAGAAACCCAGCGGGACTATTTTTTTTTAAATAATAGCTTACAAACATGTATGTTACAAATAACAACACAAAACAAACTAGAAATAGCTTGGTAGCGATCACCCTTCCCAGGGGTTATTATCATCCATAAATTCCTTAATATTATAATAACCCTTTTTATACAAACTTAGTTAAATAAAATTTTCGAACTTTGTGTATGTCAAATTTTGTATATTTTCTGGGATTTTGTTGTAAAAGCGTATACATCGCCCCAAGAATGAATTACTGACTCAGTGGAGTCGAGTAACTGTAGTACCAGATAGCTAGCTTGTGTCTGTTCCTAGTATTTACAGAATGAATATCAATTATTTTTGATATACCAGGAATATCGGTATTACCTGCTAATTCATTCAAATTACTTAACCCACAGCCAATACTAATAGTACCTGCAACGACACCGTAATTTACATCACAAGTGTTTGAAGGATCTTCAGTGCTTATGTCGAACTCGGAATTGTTGAGTTAACACTTAAAATGTAATATTGATGCAAAATCTTTTCGTCGCTCACCGATACATTTCAGATTTGTATATCTGCACCCTAAAGATTTAGCAATATGAGCAGCTTCATCACCATCTTCATTTTTCGTCTTTCTAGGGAAAAAAATCGTCATTATTGTTCATTTCTGTATAATTTACAATTTGTAGCTGGTAGTTTTCGCTAAAATTTATAGGCTTCTGACGTTTCTTTATTAAAATTCGGCGAAAACGAGAAGCCTCCTCAAATTTGGATTTCCACCTTTCCTTCTTATTCGTCATATCTTGACTGTCAGGCTTTGTTACAGACTCAATATTTGTCAAAGCCGTTCGTAAAAGTCTACTTTTGTCATGTCCTGATAAACAATGTTCGTCGATTTCAACGTTGCTAACATCTGACAGTGGTTGCCGAGAACTAGCAGCGGACCTCAAAACAAATAGGCATGAGTATTTATAAACAATTCTTAAAAGTACCCAATTATAACGCAAGCTAACATTTAACTAAGTGCACAAAAAACACCTTACCTTTGAATTCTATTTCTGTTCATTACTTATCATATCTACATCAAATGTTTATAAAACAAATACACAGTGTATCAACACCTAAAAGAATTTTAATATACAAAAATTAATAAAGTACAGCAACTTTCAATTTGCAACTACGCTCGACCAAGGTATGAGAAACAGAGCGAGAGGAATCGCACAAACTTGGCACAGAACAGGCTTCTGAACGTTACGGCCGCTCGGCGGCTACTAAGGAATATTCCATGAAATTATTGTTTATAAACTCACTACTTTGTAGATCGATGAAATAATTATTACTTTTAAAATAAGGTAGTTTGAATGATTATTTTTTGATATTTGTCTAATTAATCACTTGCCCCTAAGAAAAAAATAATTACAGCATAAATACTTTGAGCTATTGCTATGAACCAAATAGTTTTTTATGAGGGGAAAACAGGAAAATTTGATCAAATTGATACTCCTTATTTAAGACAGTGAAAGATTTTTCGGAAAAAGAAAACGGTGCATTTTGGAGATGAAGATGTTTAGCCATAAATACGCTGGAAAGATTTCATCCTATTACTATAGATTGTGTTACACGATACTTAGTGTTACATGAACAACCTTGGTACACGAACAAACCTAGAAATGGCGTTGGATGCGACAAAGCTGTATTTAACATTTGTTTCAGCTAACACAGACCACATGGATGAACTTAAAAAATATATGTAGTTTTTACCCATATTGTGGGTATGTTATGTGCTATCAAAATATTTTACTCTAAAATGTTAGTTTGCTCTAAGAAAATGTTCGATACGAGTCAACTTTAAAAGACTGTAGCCTTAACTTCATCCAAATAAATGCAGTGTCTATTAGCACATAAGGCATAGAACGGTTTCTACTCGTTCTATAAATATATAAGAAATTCACAAAAATAGATTTTTATCTGGTAAACTTTTATATTTATATAAAACACGTTTACATAATATTGTACATATTTACCAGATAGCTCACGAAAAAGGTTTTGCTCCAGCGTGTATTTTCATATGCTTTTGCAAATTACTTTTTGTATTCACAGATATTACACGAAAATGGTTTTTCACCTGTGTGGATTTTCATGTGTTTGCAAATTATCTTTTGTGTTACATCTAAATTCGCAGATATTACACGAAAAAGGTTTTTCACCGGTGTGTATTTTCATGTTTTCGCAAATTACTTTTTGTAATACATCTATATTCACAAATATTACACGAAAAAGGTTTTTCACCGGTGTGTATTTTCATATGCGTTTGCAAATGACTTTTTGTAATACATCTATATTCACAGATATTACACGAAAAAGGTTTTTCACCGGTGTGTATTTTCATATGTGTTTGCAAATGACTTTTTGTAATAGATTTATATTCACAGACATTACACGAAAAAGGTTTTTCTCCAGTGTGTATTTTCATATGTGTTTGCAAATTACTTTTTGTAATACCTCTATATTCACAAATATTACACGTAAAAGGTTTTTCTCCGGTGTGTATTTTCATATGTGTTTGCAAATGACTTTTTGTAATACATCTATATTCACAGATATTACAGGAAAAAGGTTTTTCTCCGGTGTGTATTTTTATATGCCTTAGCAAGTGACTTTTTGTAATACATCTATATTCACAGATATTACAAGAAAAAGGTTTTTCTCCGGTGTGTATTTTCATATGCGTTAGCAAATGACTTTTAGTAATACATTTATATTCACAGATATTACACAAAAAAGGTTTTTCACCTGTGTGTACTTTTATGTGCTGTTTCAAATCAGTTTTTCTTGTACATTTATATTCACAGATATTACACGAAAAAGGTTTTTCTCCGGTGTGTATGATCACATGTGTTTGCAAATTACTTTTTGTAATACATCTATATCCACAGATATTACACGAAAAACGTTTTTCACCGGTGTGTATTTTTATGTGCTGTTTCAAATTAGTTTTTCTTGTACATTTATATTCACAGATATTACAAGAAAAAGGTTTTTTTCCGTCATGTATTTTCATATGACTTAGCAAATGACTTTTTGTAATAGATTTATATTCACAATTATTACAACAGTACTTTTGTTTAGTGACGTGCGCTTTAAGATGTGACAAAATGCGACGTTTATGAGATGTTTTAAATTCGCAAATATCACAGTTATATATATCCATTAGTTGTGATACTGGAGTTTGTTCACCTTGTGTCTGAACTGCATCTGAGTTCTTTTGCGTCTCGTGACTGTGTAATATGTGGTCGGCAAGAATATCTTTTGTTAACTTTTTTTTACTACAATCAAACATATATTTTGTTGATGCCTCAGATGTGTTTTTCGTAAGTATATTTATACTCTGTTTCAAAATTTTCTTTTCCATTAATTTTGCAGGATGCTCCCCATTTTTAATAACTAGTTGAGTATTTTTTTTCAGTTTAGGCTTTGATTTAATAGTAGGGGTTTCTAAATCGAGGTTTCCTTTACGAGCGTCATCTACTCGTATGTTACAATCAGTAGAATTTGATTTAATCTTTTTCTCACAAGGTTTTGAAAAATTATTTGCTTGTGTGCAGGGTTGTTCTGAAATATAAATGAATCAAACATTTTATTTATTGTAAGACATTGTATCTTTATTGTAAGATACCTTAGACGGTTTTAAACGGACGGAATTTATGCCCTACCAGGGAGATAATCGAAAGAAGGAAGGAAGATATCGAAATTATAATATTTTACATAATTACACTCATTTAAAGTTGCAAGATATAAAGTATTTTAGCCAATTACTCTGGATAACGTCTCTCATATTCATTTTTGGAGGGAAAGAATGGTAAAGAATCTAAATTCAATTAACCCTAGATTACTACTCTACGTCGCAAAGGCGCCCGTGGTTTTGATATATTGCTCTCTCTCTTATTATCCTTCGCGCGTAAAGCATTCACGTTAAAGGACATCTCAGTCATCGCCAGCACGTGTCGCTGAATAGTGATTGCGTTACTGTAAGTGTGCTAGTTTTTTTGATATTACTACCCTTGGCGCTCCAAAGACCTATTAGTAGCTTGTATGTACGTTTTGCGCTAGTAATCAAATTATTTTGTTAGTGTTTTTTTCCATTATTAGTTACTACTGGTGTGTTTTATATTTTTTTAGGTACGTTTTAAAACTTCAACATCATGACTAGTAATAGAAAAGTTACGGATGATATAATAGCTGATTGGCTAGAAGAAAGCGACCATAACAGTGATGATAACTTTTCGGAAGATGACTCTGAAATTGCAGATCACGTAAGCGATGAAGATACTCAGGACGATGTAAAAGAAGGATACACAGAAGACGAAACTATAGCTGAAGAATCTGTGCCACCTATTGTCCCAGAAAATAGTGAGACTCTGGAGCCATCCAGTTCTGATCACCGTATCCTTGTCCCGGCGCGTCGAACATTGAAGGGCAAAAACCAGCACTGTTCGTCTACATCTAAAGGTGAAAGTCGAGGTAGAACCACTGCTAGACACATTGTGCACACTTCTAGAGGCCCAACTAGGATGTATAGAAATATCTTTGAGCCTAGTTTGTGTTTTGATTTATTCATCACGGAAGACATTGTTGGTGAGATAGTGAAGTGGACAAATGTGGAAATATCTAGAAAAAGACCTACTGGAAATACCCACGCTATCTGCAGAGATACATGCTGCATAGAAATTAGAGCCTATTTTGGTATTTTGACGCTAACTGCTGCAATGAAAGATAACCACCTAACTTCTACTGAGCTATTTGCTAGCACCTTTTTACGGTCTAGGTATTTAACAGTGATGAGCAAGGAGCGTTTCAACTTTCTCACTCGTTGTTTGAGAATGAATGACAAGACTTTGCGTCCTGCCCTACATCAAGAAGATCCCTTTATTCCAGTCAGGAAGATATGGGAGATGTTTATACAGCAGTGCAAGTCTAACTACATACCGGGAAACTACCTTACAGTTGATGAACAGTTGGTTAGATTTCGAAGGCAGGTGTCCTTTTCAAATGTACATTCCGAATAAACCCAACAAATACGGCATCAAAATACCTATGATGTGTGACAATGGTACAAAATATATGGTTAACGCTTTACCATACATTGGAAGAGCCACCGATACCGGAGGATTACCTCAGGGAGAGTACTACGTAAAGGATTTGAGCCGTCCTATACATGGTACTAATCGTAACGTGACATCTGTATCGCTGGCTAAATCACTACTAGCTGAACCATTCAAACTCACGCTTGTTGGTACGATAAGATCTAATAAACGGGAAATTCCTCAAGAAATGAAAAACACCCGGCGTCGACCTGTTGGTACATCCATGTTCACCTATGATGGCCCTTTGACTTTGGTTTCCTACAAACCAAAACCTACTAAAATGGTGTTCCTGTTATTTTCGTGCGACGAAAAAGGGCTCATAAATAATGAAACTGGAAAGCCAGAGATAATCATGTTCTACAACCAGATCAAAGGTGGTGTAGAGTAGATACATTCGACCAAATGACTTCATCTATGTCATGCTCTAAAAGGATAACCGATGGTCAATGGTTATTTCGTATGACATGCTAAATATATCTTTCGTGAATTCGTATGTTATATATTGTCATGATATATCAACAAAAAATGAAAACCCCCTGAGTCGAAGACAATTTATGAAAAAACTTAGCATGCAGTTGACTACTGAATGGGTGCAAAAAAGACTAGAAGCACCTACGTTGAAAGGCAATATCCGTGATATTATTGAAGTCATCCTGAAAAAACCTTCCGATGACTCTTCTGTAGAATATGAGGGTCCACCACCGCCAAAAAATAGAAGGTAATGCTCTTATTGTACTAAGAAGAGGATGTCCAAAATGACCTACGTCAAGTGTCAAAATCTATCTGCGGCGAACATCAAGTTCATGTATGTATCGAATGCATCTAAAATATTTTTTTTGTTACTTTGTTAGTTTTTGTTAGTTAATTACTTCATAAATTACTATTTTTTAAGCGAAATGTATACTTTAATTTGTTTTATTTTTTATTTTTAATGAGAAGACTGTTTAATTGCCTGCCTTGTAAAGTTCCTAAAATTTGTTTCTAAGATCTATTTAATTAAAGATTTTATAATAAAAATATATAAATATTATTTAAAATTGTGTTTTTCTCTTTTTAATAATATACACAATTATATAAACAGTCAGAACACATCAATCATATTAATAGGTTTTGAATAAAATCATTAGTAAATATGATGCGCCTCGCGGGCGTATGAGTAGTTTCTTTGTACGTCGCAACATGAGTAGTGATGTAGGGTTAATAATGATGACGTTCTTCTGAGTGTTATTATTTCTCTAATAATCGCTGGTTCGAATCCCACACAGAATAGATTATACATACATAGATTTTGACTAGTATTTTTGTAGACATTAAGAATATATTATAGATCAAAAAAATAAATAAAGAGTCTTGAGACATTTAAATACGCGTTTTTCATATTAAAGTAACATTAGTGTGAGTCCTGTTGTTGCAGATTAGATGACAAATAACTTATATTGGGGATGTAAAGTCGTAAATATTACACAAATAAACTTTTAAATAAGGTTGCGTCAACGAAATCGACTATTATGCTATGCGTAAGTGAACTACGCATTCCTTGGGGAAGGCGTAGACTTGTGAAGCAGTGGCGAAGCTTCCATTAAAGCCGAAAAGCCGGCCTTGCCTTATTAAAACGGAATCAATCAATAATATCAACTAATAAAATAACTCATAAACTGTTTCAAATTATTTCAATTTTCCCGCGCACTCCACTGTTCGACACATGTCGACCGATGACCTCGTATTGCCTTAGCGATACGTTTATACAAAGGTACTCTGTGGCGATACTGCTGCTGTCATAAAGTGATTAGTTGTCTCCCTCGCTCGCGTGGGCTTTTTACGGGGCTTTCGAGAAGACGATCGCTCTCTTTCTAACCTATGCCAAAATATTGTATAATGAAATATAACTACGAAATGTTTATATAGCAATTACTATTGAGCCAACAAGCCTGGCTTTGCCATGAAGTTGTTTAGGAGTGCGTTAGCGACTAGCGAAGTGGTTGCGGGCCCCTCGTATGCAAGTTCACTTCACATTTCAATGTTTATGTTTGTTTTTGTTGTTTGTTAAAAATGTATGCTTTTTCGAAGATTTTCAGTGAAAATGGGAGGATAATAGTGTTCATTGTGATGAATATAAGTGTGTTGAAGTGCTAATCGGCAAGGAAAAGGTAAAAATCTTTAAAAATGAAATTTAATATTCAATAAACATTTCTTCATACTTTAAATATAGGTACAGGACTCTTTAGTACTAAAGTTTAATTAAGTTAGGCGTATTTAAAGGTTTAATAACTCAATATTTATATTACCATACGAATTAAAAATATCAATTTGAACAGCAGCATAAAGTATGAGACCTAGGTTTAATTTTAGAGGAAATAAGTGTTACAATCTTTTTTTAACGTGAAGCCCAAATTTTAATTAAATAAATCAAAAGAATACAGAAGAATGTATTGAGGTTTTTAAAGAATAGTTTTTTCCAGTTTTTTTCCCTTTAGTTATTTCCAGTTAGGTTTCTCTGTCTACTTTTCAGTATATAAAATTTTAATGGCACCATCTACTTAATTCTATAGGTAAAGTCATTTTATCGAACGAAAATTGGTTGATTCTCACGATGGTACCTAAAGATTACGCTAGATGGCACAAATACGCTATCGGCTAATTTATAGTGATATATGAGTTTAAAAATATCAATTTGTACGGTTTATTATGAATTGAAAATGAATAATTATAATAAATAGTCATTATTTTATGGTAAAAATTAGCAAAGCTTTATCTTCTCATTATAACTATCGAATTCCTGTCGTAATCTGTTCTTTTATGAATATAACTTAAACAAAATATAATTTCGAGGTTTCACATCTGCCAGGCAAGTTTGTTTGTACTTTGTTCATGCTTTTCTTTTGTTCGTGTATTGTATTGTTTGTAAATATCTCAAGCAAACCCAAACGGCTCTTTTCAAAACCACTGAAGGTGTGCAATTGCATATTATGTCATACAATCTATCTAGCGGTAGTATGCTTTCTGTGTGATTTGTTAAACACGTCCTTGTCGGCACTGAATATGAAACTAAAGAGTGGAGACAGCTCAAGATTGGTGTATTTTTATTAAACTGCTAAAAACAACAAAATCATATCTTGGGCTTGCCGTAGTTTGGATCCCTAGCTTCGCCACTGTTGTGAAGGGCTGTAATGATGATGATGATGATGAAACGAACTATGCGTCCTTAGCACTAGTAGTCCACGATGTAACTACAATAAAAAAACGAGCGCGCTATCGCCCGCCCTACCGCGCCGTGCACCGTGCTCGTTCGTGAACTTTGTGGTCGGTGGCGCGCCGAAAAAATTTTATCACTTGCCATCGATGGTTCGCCATCCGTGCTCTAGGTTGGTAGTAGTATTAATATCTAATGATCTATTCTAATAATGGCTGTTTCGGATTTCACACAGAACTTGTGTCACACACACAGTACAGTCGAAATTGGCGTGTAAGTGCGGCATAAGACAATTCATCATCACATTTTATCCCGTGAGTTTCGTAAGAGGCGACTTTGGGTTTGGTTTTGCGACACATGTCGGTATAAGCACCTCGTTTACTTCAAATGTAAAATATCCAGACCGGCGACAGGCAACATCGCCAGAGGTGCTCACGTCTGGTTCTGCCATCGTCAATCCTATGCCAAGCGTGACAACTGAGGCAAATCCTCCCTACGTCGGCAGAGATCCTTCCATGTTCAGCAGTGGAAGTTTACGGGACGATTAAGATATAGGAATCATTTGTAGGCCATATAAAGACTCAAAACAAGCCCTGGTAGCTCAGCTCAGAGGCAAGCAGTTTGCCATAAAATTTTACAGTACGCTAGCAACACAGGTTCGTTCTCCACCAGCACCCACAAAATTGTTAATTTTCGAGGTGTATATATACAGGTTGACACAGAAATCGACGTCAAGTCAGAGTCGGATGATAGGTTAAGACATAATAGTTAACAGAAAAAATCTTTGCTATGTATTTTAAAAATTACAGGCATTTATAAAAATCGAGAAAACCTACATACCGTAACGATTTTGTAACTCCTGTTGCTACAAATTTTAATTCTTTTTTAATTTTATTTTTATTTTGTAATCATGAACAGTGCTTCCGAAAATAATGCTTCTGCTTAATATTGTTACGAGCTTAGGGTTCGTGACAATAAAAACTGCTGATCGAATTACCAAAATTGACACTTTAATTACCGAACACCAATTACAACTTAAAACACACTAATAATTAATCACACTTTAGTTCAAACAACAATTATATCGCTTCGAATATTCCTTCGGACTCAACTTGTTGGCTCTCTGGATCTTCATGAGCACGCGTTCTAGGTTTTGAAGGTGTTCCTCAAACGTACGGCCTACGATGATGATGTCATCCAAGTAGACCAGACAGGCATCGCCAATTAGCCCGGTAAGTACAAGTTCCATCAACCTTTATAATGTTGCCGGAGCATTGCACAATCCAAACGGCATAACTTTAAATTGCCACAGACCTTTTCCTGCCGAGAACGCAGTTTTTTCCTTGTCCTTAGGGTCAATTTTAACTTGCCATTAGCCATTTTTCAGGTCCAGCGTGCTAAACCACTTTACTCCTGTAAACATGTCCAGTGTGTCATCAACTCTTTGTAAGGAATATCTCTCCTTTTTCGTAACGTCGTTCAGACGGCAATAATCAACACAAAACCGCATGCCGCCGTCCTTCTTCTTTACCAGCACCACAGGTGAACACCATGGACTAGACGAAGGTTCAATCACGCCAACCTTTACTATTCCCTCAATCATGGTTTCCAATTCATTTTCACATTCTACCGGCTTTCTTCTTGGCCGCTGGCGGATAGGCAATTCTTCTCCCGTGTTTATTATGTGTTGAACTAAGCCAGTCTTCCCTATGTCAGCATCGTTCGACGAGAAAACATCGGCGTACTTGAGTAACAACTTCTTCGCCTTGACCATTTCATTCGGGGAAAGAAAGCTGCGACAGTCTTCTAAAAGTGTGCTCATTCTCGTTTGTGCATCCTTCCTGGGAGTCCCAGTCGACAGATATTGGCACCGACGCAACCAATCCATTTCCTTACAAGTACCAACCAGTGTGCCTTTT
This sequence comes from Parnassius apollo, assembly GCA_907164705.1. Taxonomy (NCBI): domain Eukaryota; kingdom Metazoa; phylum Arthropoda; class Insecta; order Lepidoptera; family Papilionidae; genus Parnassius; species Parnassius apollo. The sequence continues at coordinate 2,209,322 of CAJQZP010000333.1, read as the reverse complement.
CCTATACTCTGTTACTGATCACAAGGGTTCAGCACACGTACTCCTGAGATGTCAGTGGTTCTGACTAAGGTTCGAGCCACTTTCCATGGAAGGTCATTGTCTACTCTTTCAACGAGTACACAACGATGAGCTTGCCCAGCACTCCGAGGAAGACTAACTGACACAATCGTTTCCGATCTCGGCGGAAGAACAACCTTCTTAAGGCTGTACACGTTCCCTGGTAACGCCCTTTCCACGAAAAGTTCCTCTTGTCCACATTTAAAATCACCTTGCTTATCGTCGATCTAACAACAATTATTTCTCATGAAGTCTAGGCCCAGGATGCAGTCGTCCATTATATAAGACACGACAACATTATGCAAGTAGATCATGTTGCCTAGCTTCAACTCCATCTACTTCTCTCCACGGACGGATATACGCTGACTGGTGGCAGTTACCAAATTGATGCGTTCTCGGTTGTATGCGCAGTCCCCACAGACTTATAAGTTGGGAACTGACAACGGTGCGAGAGGCTCCAGTGTCTATTGTCAGTTTACACGTCATTTTTACGAACTAATAGTTAACTCATTACATCAAAAACGTTATTTAAAAAAAAACTTTATTTTTTGACAACGATAACTTTCGAACGGAAGAATCGATTTTGATGTAATTGGTGACATTCGACGAGGATTTTAATAAAATCTAATAGATCGGCGAAAAGGTTTCGTCGTATTTTGTTAGTATAAAATTGAAGAAAAATCTTTTATAAATGCCTGTAATTTTTAAAATACTAAGCAAAGATTTTTCTTAATATCTTTCTGTTAACTATTATGAATTGACCTATCACAATTCCGGCTTGACGATGACTTCTGGGACAACCTGTATGTATACATAGGACTGTATATATAGGACTAAGATAGAAGCGTCTCCAGTTCTCTACACTCACCATACGAAACACAGCAGCTGACTCTACCATGTTTAATATCTAATTTTAGGATATAAAATGTTATTATACCGGCAAAGGATACAAAATCCCTTGGCAGTACAGTTAATATATTTTTTATCACAATTTATTCCTAGGTATATGCATCTTCAGCCATAATAATAATAATAATAATAATCATTTATTGACAGACAACAAAGGCCCGTAAAAAAAGAAACATAATTACTTATAATCTACAAACATAAGAAAAATTGAAATAAACTGAAATACAAAAATAAATGTAAATTAAATAAATGCCACCAAACAAATTAAAACTTACATCTTAACATAGTAGACCAATATTTAAATATTTCACTACAATTTTGTGTTAAAATTAGTATAATCGTGTTTCCAGATTTGAGAAGATTACTTCTAAATCTGGCCACATGATATCTTATCAAAGCATCGAGCGTCGGTACGCGAGCCTCAGCGAACATTGTAGATGCACTACAGTACCTCGGAAAACGAAATAATATTCGGAACGAATCGTTATATTGAACCTTAAAAATTCGATAATTTTCCTTTTTAAATTTAGTCCAGAGATGCGGTGTGTAAAGCGATTGGCAATAGGTTTTAAATATTAATATTTTAGCATCTCGCTCGCATTTATTAAATTTCCTGCCAATCATATTTGCACGTACAGCAAGGGACCGCCTTTCTCTGTCCATGTCCTGATCATCCTTCAGGTCACTCGATACGATATGTCCTAAATATCGAAAGCTCGTCACAAACTTCAAATTTTTGCCGTTCAGGTATAATGGCAAACAAACATCTTTACTAGGCGCTCCAAAGACCATTGCCACAGACTTCTCTGCATTATAAACTAAATCGTGGCTTGCTGCGCATCTCTCACAAATAGAAATTAACTTCCTTAAGGCTCCGATTGAGGGCTCAATAAAACCATATCGTCTGCGTAACTAAGATTGTTTACACATTTCCCACCTACATGACAGCCGATACCCGTTTCATTGAGCTCCTCAATTAGAGCGTTAACGTAAAGGTTAAACAGCAGAGGAGAAGTCAGCCCACCCTGCCTAACCCCCCTAGTCAGTACAAACTCTTCCGGAAGCGAGCCATCCCAGTTCACTACATTAACCTGCGTATTATACCAATTAATAAGGATTCTAATTATGTCGGAAGGAACACCCACCAGTTTTAACTTATCCCACAGGATGCTATAGTTTACCCTGTCGAAGGCGCGACTCAAGTCCAAAAAACCAGCGTAAACTTTTGTTCGTCGTGACACGTAATACGTTACTATTTGTTTTAAGGAAAAAATAGCCAACTCAGTAGAGCTACCTTTTTTAAAACCAAACTGAGCGTCATTTATAAAAATAAATTTCGATAAAATATCCAGAATAATAGACTCAAATAGTTTCGCACAGGTTGTAGCGATTGAGATAGGCCTATAATTGGAACTGATCGTATCGCTAACGGTTTTACTTTTGACAATAGGGCTAACCACGCATTTTATTAGGTCAGGAGGCAAAAATGAGTGTTTTAAACACGCGTTAATAAAAACCGAAAGAAACACCACAACCCAGGGTCCACCGTAACTTAAATTTTCTACCGAAATGTGGTCATGACCACACGCTTTACCAAGGTGCATCTTTTTAAGGGCATTATACACCATACTCTCATCAATATGAGTATATGATAAAACAGGCATATCAAGTGTATCTATCGCAGAAGGGCCACCACTAGTATAGCAGTCATTCAACAAAAAGTTCTGTTTAAAATTATTAGCTATCTGTTTTTTATCGCTAACACCATCCACGCAGACCGGAACTCCAACCCTTATGTTGCATAGTTTTGATGTATGTTGCCAAAATTTAGAAAAGTTTTTGTCTATACATGCGTTACTTATCCGCTCCAATAAAATCTTATTTTCATTTTTCTGGCACCACTTTAAGCGGCCTTTAAATATAGACCTACTTTGCTTCATCATATCATAGAGAGAACCAGAGCTGGGAGCCCCCGCCCCGATCCACCTTGATAAGTTTACTTTAGTATCCACATACGCTGATTTTACTACATCATTCCAGCCCGGCATGCCTTTACGTTTACGCGTTGACACTCCATACCCTACCTGACTTACGTGGCTTTTAATAGCGGATGTATGAAGACTTTCGATAAATTTCTTATAAATTCTAACGAGAAAACCTTTGTGTGAGTCGCAAGTACAGCTATCGCAAGAAGAAATTAAGCGCAGATAGTCCCAATTAAATTCTGATAAGAGATAACTACACCACCACTCATACGCTTTAATCTCATCCCCACTTCTCTTACCCCAAGAAATAAGGTTCCTAGATTTAGCGTGATTAACCACAATTCTCTCAACCGCAATTATGTTAAAGTTAAATTCGAATGCGAGAGGCCAGTGGTCCGACCAAAATACATCATTTATTACATATACTCTTGATAACGCCGACCACGCGACCCGAGTTACGATGCAATGATCAAGCCAGCTCTTTGTGCCATGAGCATAACTAACGTATGTAGAAATATTTTCAAAATCTTTAAAAAATTTAAGGTCTGCACAAATCAAATCATTTTCAGAACAAAATTTTATTAATTCGTTGCTAAATAACGTGTTAATATTCGCATTATAGTCTCCTAAGGCAATAGCCACATTTACGAAATGATTTTCTAATAAACTTTTGATTATACATAAAATATTTGTAAATTCAGGTAAATTTTCAAGATTGTTTTGAGGCATATAGACAGAAAAATACATATGACAATTCCCATTAATATACGATTTTATAGCACAAATTCGCGAATCGTTACAATTTACTAAGTCAACATTATTAAATAACGCAGTTCTCCACAAGAGGGCCACACCTCCATATGGTCTCCCTTTTAATATTCCGGATGAAGAATCGACCGCAGAGGTACCATGTGAAGAGAACTCGGTATGAATTGTTGACAAAAAAGATAGCTCATGGGGAAGCAGCCAGGTCTCTTGAAGAGCCACCACATCAAACTCTTTACACAGTTCTCTAACGTGATCAACACTTCTCTTAATTGACTGACAATTAAAACTAACGAACTTCATGTCTTACGTAATTACTTTGCCAGAAATGTCTAAACACTATGCCTACAGGCCAGAAGTCCTCACTCATAAAAATATGTTTTCTGTCAAAATTAATCCTTACCTTAAAAGAAGCAAAGTTAGTCACTTTAAAAGGTTCAATACGTTCAACACTTATCGCTTGTTCACCTTTACACTTAATATACTCCTCAAGCTTATCAGCAGTCGTTGAAACGTCTAAACGTGATACATATAAGTAAAGAGATCTCGGAGCAGCTCGGATAAGCGAATCTCCTAGTGGTTGCACGGCCGCCCTACCCTGCCTATTCCTATTTTTCTTTTTATAAGACACGGGCACAAACCCTTCGTCCTTATTTATTGTCAGATTAACCTCTTTTTGGCTACGTAATGGTGCAGACGTATTTATGTCGTTAGTTATCGTATCGTCAGTCTCGCCTAACACTGTTACCGTACTCGTACTTGTAGTTGCAGACGGACGTTCAATACGCATACGTACGTCCTCTCTCGACACACTTCTCTTTGCTACAAAAGCCGAGGTCGAGCGCGGATGCGATTGCGATGCACTCTCAGCGCTCCTCCCTCTCTCCCCTCCAAAAGTGCGTAGTAACACTGGTGATCGGTCGTTTCTTATTTGAGTTTCAATAGAAACACAGCTACTATTTTTATCTTTACTACCTTCTTTTTCTAATTTATTATCACGAGTATGTTGTTGTTCTAAATCTTTACGTAGGTTCTCCAAATCTGATTGCGTAGCCAATACGTTTTTAATGTTCAATAATTCTTGTTTTAACAGAACTATGTCCTTTAAAAGACTGGTTACATCAACGTGATCAAATGTTACGGGTGGGAGCCTATTGAGGTTCTTCGCCACAAACACTGGAAGGCTAGAAGGCTCCGTTTCTTTAAGAATTTTTATGATATCCTGAAGAAGCCTTTTGTTTTTCCCCTCCCCTTTACGTGTCACTCGTCGAGTTATTGAAGAATCTAATAGAAGCGCCTTTGCACGATCAATTTCTTCCTCCGTAAAATTAGATTCACATATTTGTAGTAAACTGACTTCATCAATCACGTCGATTTTACACTGAATAAAACAAAGTAGCTCGTTTACCACTAAACGGCAACCACACAGATTTGACATTTTATATTAGCGAAGCGCATGAAAAATGCACACACGTCCGTACGCTAGCGATGCGCCATAATGAAAAGTAAAGAAATGAAAAGTCGTATGTTTAACAAAGAACTAAAAAAATAAAAGTTGACCCTGCAGGCCATCCCTGGAACTTCCCGCTATGTTCGATCTCAAAACGCTCGACAAATATTTTTACGATCTAATAGTTAACTCATTACATCAAAAACGTTATTAAAAAAACACTTTATTTTTTGACAACTATAACTTTGGAACGGATTATACGATTTTGACAATCGACGAGGATTTTAATAATAATAAAATCTAAAAGATCGGCGAAAAGGTTTCGTCGTATTTTGTGAGTATAAAATTGAAAAAAAAAATCTTTTATGTTGTACTGTTTGTATCTGGCTGGTTTTAATATCAATACATATAGGACATTAAGTTAAAAAAAGTTAAAAAACACTTTCTTGCCTTTTTTCAATTGATTTTCTGTTCGCCAAAATGAGTGAATCTAATCTGTACACTCTGAAGATTTGTTACAAAAAAAAGGGAAAAATGCGACTCAAGCTGCGAAAAAAAATTTACGACTTTTATGGACTTAATGCAGTGTCAGTAAGAAAGTAGCACAAAGTTAGTTCAAGCATTTTCAGTCCAGTAATTTTGATGTCAAAGATGCAGCTCGCCCTGGTCATACGGATAAAGTAGATGCCATTTTTGTAAAAGTGGAGCAAGATTGACATATTAGTAGTACGACATAGCTGAGGAATTGAGTATTGAACACAAAAGAGTTTTGACCTATTTGAAAAAGTCTGGCTATACAAAAAAGCTCGATATTTGGGTACCACATGAACTCACTGAAAGAAACCTAATGAATCATTTACTCATTTGCGATTCTCTATTGAAACATTATTAAATCGAGCCATTTTTGAAAAGATTGATAGTGATGATGACAAGTGGATTACCTATGACAAGAATATGCGAAAGAGATCATGGTCAAGGGGTAGTCAAGCTCCACAGATTGTAGTGAAACCCGGATAAACCCGCAATAAGGTGGTGCTGTGTGTATAATGGGATTGGAAGGTCATCGTTTATTATGAGCTTTTATCACCGGGCAAAACCATCGACTTGGATCTCTACTGTCAACAGCTAATGAGACTTAAGAAAGAAAATGAGAAAAAAACGGCCGGAATTGATCAACAAAAATGGAGTGGTCTGTCATCATGATAACACCAGTGGCCTGGCACCTTTGACCACTCAGCAAATATTGAGAGAGCTTGGTTGGGAAGTGTCAATGATCACCATATAGTCCTGTTTTTGTCTCCTTATAATTATTTGGATAGTGTTAGGTTAACATCAGGAGTGGACTTTCCAACCTACTTGTCGCATTGTTTTATCGAAAATCCCAAGATTTCTACAGCAACGGGATTATGTAACTACCTATAAGATGACAACAAGTTATCGAACAAATGGGAAAATTTTTAAATGTAAACTTTGAAATATTTTGTATTTAGTGAGCTAGAAATCGGTGAGTTGTTGCTGGTTTGCGTCATTTATTTATTGTTTATATTATCATCATCTTTTTTACACTCTCTATTAACACTCGCTCGAAGTTCGATGAGACAGTAATCCTACACGACTGGAGAGATTAAGCATAGAAACAACGGCTTTACGTGCTTTCCGAGACACGGGGTTGAAACACTGCCAATTTCCCGGCTCTGGGCTGCTACTGAAAATTTCTTGATTGCAAAACCCAATAACTGATTTTTGCCTAACCCAGTATCTCATGCGTAGCAGATCTACTTACAACAACTTTATCAGACATTAGTAGCCCTATCAACAAGTGAATCAGTGAATCCCCTTTCCTGTTTTATCTTAATAACATCTAGAGTCACCACCGGCGAATTCATTTCTTGCTTAAAACAACATAATTGTATGGCCTACAAATAATCATTTTGGTTCTTTGGGTCACAAACAATCATTTGTGTTGTTCGTGTGTATTAAAAGAACAGAATTTTGTATGTACAGTACATCTCCAACTACATGATGCAAGAGAAATTTCTGAAGTGGTGTTTTTTTTTAATAATTTGATATGTTTTTTTTTTTAAATAAATTCTTTTACCTTTGTCAAAGTCATCTGTTATACTCTTTGAACCATATGTAATTAGTGGCAAGTTGTTCTCCGAATCCTTATGTCGATCTTCAAAAGCATCAATCTCCAAGTCTTCTTGTTGTTCATCAGTATCTAGAATGAAACAGATTCTGACTCAATACATAAAATAAAATCTGATATTTTTTTCCAAGCGACTAGATCATTACAGTCCATCACACAGCTTATGGGCCCGAGCCACCCACTTTCATTACCATACTGCATGTTTCATAAGGTATGTGTAATAACCTGAAGTGGCAATGGGCCGAAGAACTGACAACCTGACAACCAATGGAGAAGAAAGGTTCTCCTAACGGACGTAATTGTGGTAACCTCCTACCAGTAGACAAAGAGTAGGGCGGACCCCACTAGATGGAGTGACAACTTGGTAAAGTTTTGGTCTCTTGATCGTAACGCACAACGCTGCGGTATGCGGCTCAAACGCAGCGTCACGCCGCAGCGTTTAGCATCTCTGCGGAGAACTGGTCGGTTGATTTTGTCGCAACTACCAAAGCAGACGTGTCAACATGAACAATAGTTTTGAAATTTGTGCTTTGTTAGATGAGGAGGAAGAAAGAATTTTGGCTTTACTTTTATATAAAAAAGGGATAATTGCGGATTAATTATATTATATTAAAATCTTCAAACAAATTCCATTGTCAACCCGTAACGCACACCGCAGCGTCGCAACGAGAACGACGCCGTGCAGTGCGGAGTACCCGCCCCCCACTTCACTACACTTGCCCTTCGCCGCTGACGCATACTGCGACGGAATAAGAGACCATTCTACACGTTTTTCATACGATTGTGTCCGGCACCGCATGCCGCATACCGCAGCGTTGTGCGTTACGATCAAGAGACCAAAGCTTTAGACATGCAGGAAGTTGATGGATGCAGGTGGCTCAGAACCATGCTCTGTGTTGTTCCTATGTTCAGCAGTGAACTTGTAAAGGGCTATAATGATGATGATGATTCATTCGCCTCATTTAGTGAGTGTTCTGCCACAACTTGCTTTTAGTAGGTGAGTGCTTGCCAGTAAAAGGATACCGTGAGCACCCTTTCTCTATATATGTTTTAGTATGAACTGAGAAACAAACTAACAATCCACCTTATGGTATGTAGCCGATCCACCTGATGGTAAGTGGGTACTGCAGCCTATGGACTGTCTGCATCTAACTTAAAACATAATACAATGCGCTGTCACCTCTGACGACTAAGATGCAATGCCCTACAGCCTGTGATTATACTGACTCTATACTCTTCAGACTGGCACACAGAAGTGCACGCACTGCTATTTGATGACAGAAATAGGTAACAGGAGGATGGAGGAGTCCATCTGGATTAGAAATTGGCAAAGATAAGTGGTAGCTTATCAGTTGTAAGTATATCATTAACTCCTATGAAGTTAATACATCTTGGTGTACATACATACTGGCTGCATTTATGCAGGGTCAAAACATTTATAAATATATTTATACATAAGTAAAATGAAATGTCTAACAATGCTCATTATGATGTCCATGTATGCTTATCTTTTAAATACTTAATTATTAAATTTATTTTCTTTCTCCATGAGTGCTTTTTACATGCACTTTGAATTTAGGCAAAGGCAAATCAGTACATTGCACCTTTATTTTGTGTCCATGGGCTACAGTAACCACTTGCCATTATGTAAATTGTACGTTAATTTAATAATATCACAAAATGTGTATATCTTACCTGTTTCATGTCTACAGTTTACTTCAAATTTGTAATTCTCATTTTCGATTTTCTCTTCCTCAACTTTAACAGATTCAAGGCTAAAAATGTCGTCCTTACAATCATTTTCTATATTATACTCTACTGGCCAGATATCTATATGATTAATTGGTGTGAATTGAATCTCATTTCTAGCCTCATGCGGTTTTGGTATTGACTGAAACCAAACTCTTTTTTAAATAAGTGTAGGAGAATCCACACTACCCTATACCATCCCACAGATGCAGCAGCATCTTTCTGACAACAACTTCAAATAATAGTAAAAACCGGACAAAAGTGAGAGTTCCCAATAAATTTAAATAAGAATGTAGATAATTCAGAAATGTAATTAGAATCGAGACTCAACAATTTTTCCATTTAGATTCACAAATACCATAAATTGACAAAAGTTTACTAATAATATTTATCACCTATAGATAATATTTAGGTTATATACAATAGAGTAATTCATAACAGTATAAACAGTTCGATAATTATTTTTGTAAAAATAAGACTTCACTTTTTTTAATTATGTGCGAGCAGCTATGCAGGTCTAGGGAAAGAGACCACTGCGACCTAAAAGATCTATTATGATCGCTGCTATGGCTATAGTTCACTGCTAAGCCCTATGTCTTCAATGAATGGGAGTTGCTTAGCTGTGAGCAATTTCACTTCTTCTGGGCGGAGTACATAGTTTCCCAGACAAGTGTCACCTTTGCGCATTAAAGATCCGCAATCAGTTAGGATGTGCAGAGGCGTTTCTTCCGTTATGGAACAGAACCGACACATCCTTGCGTTGCTTAGTCCCAGGATGGACATGTGCTTTTTAAGACAACAGTGTCCAGTTAGGGCTCTAGCCAGAATGCGCAATTTATTTTTACTTAATTCCAGGGCTTCTGAAGCGAATTTACGATCAAAGCGGATTAAGTTTTAGAAGTTTTAGCCTGGTGTGTCAGACCAGATCTTAAGTGATTTATTGTGATTGAGTTTCAAGGGTCAATCGGGCTAGGTTTCTTGAGATTCCACTAAATGGCTCAGGTTCAAATTGTGTGCACTTTAAGCCCTCCCGTGCAAGTTTGTCGGCAAATTCGTTGCCTACAATACTAGCGTGAACCAATCCTAAAATGACCCCGTTGTTACATCCCAGGGCGTTTAAACGGTTCACGCAGTCTCCAACTAGCTTCGAGTTCACTAAGTTTGACTTCAACGCTAGCAGTGCTGCTTGACTGTCAGAGTTTATATAAATTATATAGTTGACGTAGCATTTTTGCAGATTGATTTCCGCACACTGAAATATGGCGAAAATTTCTGCCTGGAAGATAGAGGTGTATCTGAATACACTAAGTTTGAATTTGGGGCGAAGACTAAGTAGAAGAGTAAGTGATTACTGTAATTCATAAAATATAGAACATTGCTCTTACGAAAAAGTAAGTTGGATTGAAAGACAAACTTAACTTTGCAGGAGAAAATACATTCTACCATATAAAAAAATAAATAAATAAGGTTTTATTTATAAACAAGTACATATACAACTTCTTATCATAAGTATCGTATCACAAGTAAGCTCCTCTTCCATATCATATTATTAATTTACTGAAGCATATTATACTAAATTTAACGCTGAGTGTAAACAGCAAATTTTTTTGAAATTTAGAAAGTAGAAATCATGTGTGTAGTGCGTGTGTATGTAGTGATCGTGTACCTAGTGTGTGTGTGTAATATTCTTGAGCACATCTCGAATCCCACAATTTTCTAACTTCTGCAACAGAATGGAGGTACACTATGTCAAATGCCTTTTACGATCAAGAAACACCGAGAGGCAATTTGAATTTTTATAAAGACTATCAACAACTACAGATGTTAGGGCTTCTACAGCGTTTTCAGCCGAATTTCCTGCTTGAGAGCCAAACTGGGTAAGATGTGAAACTTATGCGCCTCTTGTTCATAAGTTTTTGTATAGCTTTTGAATATCTATAGCTTTTTAGTGAAATTGGTCTGTAGTTGTCGATATCCTTATCGACTTCTTGTTGACTCCTTAAACAAAGACAGAAATATACCATTCTACTATATTAAAATAACGTGTAGTATGACACATGATTTGTAGTGATCATTAAGATGCATACCAAGTGAAAATTAAGGTAAATATTTCATTATAATGGGAATAACTTAATGGCAAAGAAGTACCATTTTCCACGGAAGTTAAGTACTTGGGCGTAACAATCGACCAAAAACTAACGTGAAACTCTCACCTTAGCAACATATGCCATAAGGCAAAAATTGCTTTAGGTACGTGCGGTCGTTTGGTCGGGAACAACTGGGGCTTGCGTCCCAGTATGGTCTTATGGCTGTACAGCAGCATAGTGAGGCCGATTCTCACCTACGCCTCTATTGTCTGGTGCAACAAGGCCAACCAAAAGATGACTGCGGACAGACTAAATAGTCTACAAAGGACTGCCTGCCTAATGGCAACTGGAGCTATGCGATCATCACCTGGAGCGGCTCTTAATGCACTTCTATTCCTAACGCCCCTTGATCTCTATCTAGATAAGGAGGCGAGGGCTAGTTTGTATAGAATTAACGCCCAGGGCGGTCTGAGCTTGCTCTCCTACAGATTGAGATCCATGCTCGACACAATTAAGGAATCACCGGTCTTATGCATGATCTCAGATATCATGTGTCCACTATACACTTTTGATAAAAAGTATATAGTGGAATTACCCTCCAGAGAAGACTGGCTGAATAGCCAGGTTATCTGTGAGGTCGGTAGCCTCATATGGTATACCGATGGGTCTAAAATGGGCCTCGACGTAGGCTTTGGAATTTACGGGGAACGCCCCAAAATTCAAACTTAGTATGAATTTGGGTAGATACACCTCTATCTTCCAGGCAGAAATTTTCGCCATACTTCGGTGTGCGGAAATCAATCTGCAAAAACACTACGTCAACCATAAAATTTACATAAACTCTGATAGTCAAGCAGCACTCAGAGAGAGATCAAACTTAGTGAACTCAAAGCTAGTTGGAGACTGCGTGAACCGTTTAAACGCCCTGGGTTGTAACAATAGGGTCGTTTTAAGATGGGTTCCGGGTCACGAGGGTATTGTAGGCAACGAATTTGCCGACAAACTTGCACGGGAGGGCTCAAAGTGCACACAATTTGGACCCGAGCCATTTTTTGGAATCTCAAAAAGCCTAGCCCGATTGACCCTTGAAACTCTTTATAACAATAAATCACTTAAGATCTGGTCTGACACACCAGGCTTAAAACATTCAAAAACCTTAATCCGGGCTTTTGATCGTAAATTCGCTTCAGAAGCCCTGGGATTAAGTAAAAATAAATTGGTTATTCTGCCCTAACTGGACACTGTTGTCTTAAAAAGCACATGTCCATCCTGGGACTAAGCAACTCAAGGATGTGTCGGTTCTGTTCCATAACGGAAGAAACGCCTCTACACATCCTAATCGATTGCGGACCCTTAATGCGCAAACGTAACACTCATCTGGGACACTATCTACTCCGCCCAGAAGAAGTGAAATTGCTCACGGCTAAGCAATTCCTTCGATTCATTGAAGACATAGGGCTTAGCAGTGAACTATAGCCATAGCAGCGATCACAATAGATCTTCTAGGTCGCAGTGATACTGGTCTCTTTACGTAGACCGGCATAGCTGCTCGCACATAAAAAAAATCTTCCTGATAACAACTCAGACTAATATATACTGCAGTTCCCAACCTGCCAAGCGTGGCAAATCCCTCCTATGAAGCAATCTATGAACGACTTTTATAGGTTTTAATGAATGGAATGGATAATAAATACCATGGAGCCTCCTACAAGCAACTGCTCCAGAACTACATTTGACTCAATAGCCTGTTGTTGTAATGCTCTGCATCGAATGAGTCTTGCATGACAGATGAAACAGACAATTATGGGCTCCTCATCTTCATCCATCTGAAAATATGAAAGTTTGTTATATATACGAGTATGGAAAACTACTTAAATATACAAGTTTGTAGTAAGATATATTGACCACCACAACTCTCTTCTTCAACATCATTTTTTTTAACATTGAAGTAACAAATAAACTTACAATCCACCTGATGGTAAGTGGCTGCTGCAGCCCATAAGCACCTGCAACAAACTTCAAGCAAACGCTCCAGATGCGATGTTACCTCTGCGGACTAACAGCCTGGCCACGGGACATTCGCCGTAGCGAAAATTCGCGCGGCGCGAACGGCGAGGCGTCTACCGACTAAAACAAATGTATAGAAATGTATGAATCAAGCCACGCGTAGAGGCGAGTGGCGACGCGACCGGCGAAATTTACCGGGCGAATCGCGCGGGCGACTGGCGGCGCGGCGGGCGACTGAAACAAATGTATGAATCAGTGAATCAGTACGGTGCAAGCCACGGAGTCGGGCGGCAGACGCGGCGAAAACCGGCGAATAGTATAGGGAACAAAATATTTTAGTTGTTTTCGCCGCGAAAAATGCCGGGCCGACAAAATCAACTTTTTTTTTTTTTTTAATATTTTTTTTTTTTGTTCTTTCTCTTTTGTATTCCGCTCTCTCATCTCTTCTTTTTCTTGAATCAAGGCTCCCTATATACTGGCTCTCGATGTCCTTCCGGCTGGGACACATACTGCTGCGTGGTGGCAGGTATACGTAACAGGATGATCACTACCCAGACAGAAAAAAGTCCTACCACCTAGTGGATCATCATCACTGCAACACTTCTTAAGTCTTAAGCCACCTACATCCATCGACTTCCTGTCTTCTGCAGTTCTGCAAGCTATTAGCTGCGCGCAGAGTTTGCCTGTGACTACTCGTCTCTTGCCTCCGCTAACCGCGTCCCGCGCTCGCCTAGTTAGTACCTTTATAGTCGCCTAAAACTTTTTCCGGTTGAAAGTTAAGTTGACTTTAGTATGTGCCAAATTGATTGAGAAAAACGGACAATGACCTCAGAGCCGAGTGTCAAAAGGCGTAACTTACAAAATCTCAATTTAGATGTGATAACAATATTTAAATATTGATATTATTCAGACTTTTAGGTCAGCATACATATGTTTTGTTTTTTTAATTCTTAAAGAATATTGTCTGTGGTTCCTATAAACATCGTAAAATCTTACGAATAAAGATGGTTTAATTCAAATCGCCAGATAAATCGAAAAACTGTGTTCAGCATGTCCTTAAGGTTGAACTAAAAATGCGTGGCGTTCATAGAATTGACCAAACTGCAGATCGCCTTGTAATTAATGTTACAGACAGTTCATCAGAATACACTCAAGGGAAGATACAAGTGATGATTGCACCAAATAAAAATAAAGTTCTTATATAATATTGAAAATAAAGTTTTATCTTTTGAATAAGTACATACTTATTTGGTGTCCTTATCACTCGAATCTTTATATGTGTTATAAATTAATGCCTTTTGTTTTTAAATGAATAAAGTACTTTATAACAAATGATGATTTTTTTCTACAGCAATCTTTTACATAACTTTTTAATAATAGTTAATAAATATATATTTTATCAATCCTTATAAAAAAATAATAAAAAAAATCATAAATAAAGAACTACATATAAAATGTGCCTATATATTGAACCCATGGTTAAACAACCGAAAGGTCATCGTCCGTTTTCTCTCAATCGATTTGGCACATACTATAGAGCGGCCTCACTGGCTTCTACACTTTAAACGACTTTTTATCCACGGAAAGTTACAAAAAGCTTAATGAATGTTTCACTAGATGGATCTATATTAAAAATGCGTCTATCGGTTAGTAAAAGGTCTATGCCAGGTAACAGATACCATTGAAAAAAAAAGAAACAAGCGTTGCGTCAAGTTTTGTGTAGTGGCCAGTAGTACTGTGAATTCTGCATTTAAAATGTAAATAATGTATTTATTGTTCTTTTGTACTAGTATTATATATGAAAATAATCCTCAAAATGCTTTCTTTTCGTATATCCACAAGTTTTATGATTACAAGGTCTGTAATGATGTTTTTATATGTGATGAAGTCGACATGCGAAAACTTCGCCTTTGTGTGTTGGTTTTTCGTAAGTTTTTGTATTATATATTATAATAAAATTTTTCTTATAAATACAAAAATAATAAATAATTTTAATAAAAAATTAAAAATCAATTTCTATAAATATAAATTTAAAAATAATAATACATTGCCACATTTTATAGCCGCCCAGGAGATCAGAATGGAGTATGTCGATATTTTAGATATTTATACGTGGTAGAGTCATGCTGCAGTTATATTAGTAGTTGTTGTAGAATACCAGAAACAGAATACCAGTGTCAAATAGCAGCTTAATGCTGCTGTGTTTCGTATGGCAAGTGTAGAGAACCGGAGACCCCTTTTTACTGGAAACAAGGTATTCCACTTTAGTTCTCACAGGTGACAACGCATCTGAATTTTGATTCGTAATCGAGGATAGATGTAGATGTCTATGGGCCACAGCAACCACTTACCATCAGATGGACTTGCTTGTCACCCTATCCTGTAAAAAAAATTTACATAGAAATACTTAATATTTATTATATTAGGTTATTGGTATTATTGGATAAGGTAGATCATGTTTTTTAATTATTGTATAAGAAATATATAGAAATAAAATGATTCTGCGATATTATCAAAGGAAATAAAAAATATTAGGGTTTTTCAGCTAGATTTCTAAAATTAATCATTTTTTTACCCGATACATTTCAATTGGGTAAATTATTATTCACATAATTGAATTCTGCATTTCAGTAGTTTTCTGTGTGTGAATTTTATTCTGACATAGGTAAAGAACTTTCTCCGTGGTAACCGTTTTAGTCAAACGTCACAATCAGCATTAGAGGCTATTATCATCGCAAAGCTTGGACGTTCAAGTGGTTAACAACTTAGTTGTGCACATCTTTCAATTTATTGCTCTTGCTCCGACATTATTCACTGTTTTCTTGTTAAGTTTTACTAATCATCAATAAGTGACGTCATGATGTCATCGGCAAACTTCCTGCACGCAGTTAATATATGGATACAATTCTTTAATCAAATTAAAAAGTTGTGAGCGTCAAGTAAGTAGAAGTCTGCATGACATTAACAGATCAAATTTCAAAAGCAGTTAGATCCAGACTCTTGGGACCCTGACAGAGGTATTTTCAAGTTTGGGCTTTCAAAATTCAATCCTAATAAACATACATTTATATTATAACTTTAAGCTACTAGCATCACTATTAACATAACAAAAACTTTATTGAAAATGATTGCACTAGGAGCAATTTAAACAATAATCAAATGGCAGATTTGAACTCACTACTTTCTTGAGTTCATATTAGGACACTATCACTTAGATTTAAATGAAGTTAATAAAATTACACTTCCCTAAGCAGTTTTCCCGTTTTTGATTTAGTATCAACTGCAGTATAAAGTAAATTCTAGATAAGTTTGGACATCTAACAATTAAATTATTTTATTTCATAAGGATATGGGCAACAGCATTTTGCGCATAACAGGTCAGAATAATTAAAAAAAAACTGCATTTGCCAACCCAGCTAGCCTAGTGTGACAACTATGGCAAACTATAATAATACCAAATATGATCCAAATTATACTGAGTTATTGGAGAGGTTTAATGCAGATATTTAAAAGTTCGTAGAGCATTGAAAACATACCATATGAAGAAAGTCTGAAGACACTTAAACTTACAACTCTGAAAGATTACATAAAATGAGGAGACTTGATGGAAACATATTCCATAGACACTGATCTAGAAATTTTGACAAACTATTATTCCAGTAACCAAACAACACACATCTTAGAGGCAGCACTTCAAATTGACTAAAGCCGTGTCACAAATGAAATGAATGATTTTTTATTCCATAAAAAACATTGCATAATACACAATGAGTCATTTTTTTATTTACCACTGGTTCAGAAAAAAACCTATGCCCTGGTAAAAACCAGCAAGAAACCCAGCGGAACGTTTTTTAACATATTTCACATTACAATAATTTATTTTGTACAATTTTTGAATTAGTTTTCATAGAACCAGCATGGTGGTGATCACTTTATTCCCAGGGGTTAATTTCATTTATGTTTTCTTTGACATTATAATAACCCTTTTTGTACAATTTTCGTTAATAAAACTTCTAGTACATAGTACATGTTACTTCAATGATGGTACTGATTTTAGTGCGACCTAGAATTCCAGGCTAATTGTTGCTTTTCAGGTTCTGGTTGTATTTGTCACTTTATTTTAAACTTTGCACCGTAGCCTAGCCCCGATTGATATCAGGCAAGTTATACCTAATGTATTTCTCCAGCGATAACAACAAATTACCGCAACTTCAATTTGCATTATGAAGTATTATCAAACTTACAAAACTATTCGTCAATGCTTTATATACATTTTGGAGGCCAATCTTCTTTAGTACACACATGCGTACATTAATGCTTAAACAAATTCTACAAATTTCACTGAAGGCCATTCCTGTTTCCTATAACTTTAATGTAATTGTAATCTCTTTTTCATTTAATAAACCGAAGTTTTCAAAAATGTTATAATGCAGTAGTCATAGATAAATACAGTAGTACAACCAAGTAGAACACACAAGACTAGGGGTATGTTCCGAAATACAACGCAGTGTACTGTCCAATGCAAATGACGTCATGAGAGACTGGTGATTCGTTCCAAAACATTGGACAGTATATGACGTACGACGTCATACTTTTGCGCCATTTGGAAATGTGTTGACGATTATTTTGTCATTTTGTGCTCCAAAAATCATTATATCCTCCTAATGAATATACCATCAATTATTCTATAATTTTTTGTATTTGAATAAATAGAAACAAATTCTTTCATGCTTCATTCGGCAAACACACAATTAAAAATTGTTTTATTATGGCCGGATATCCGACACAATATGGCGGCGACACGCTAGTACAATGGGTGCGTTTGGCAGAAAAAAGCGCTAGCAAGCGCTTATAAGCAAAATGGCGATCGTAAGCGGTAAGCGCTGTCAAATCGTAAGTAGCTATTTTCCTCCAGGACACGATGTTAGTTTTAAACGGGGAACCTAACCAAATTTAAATATATGTTTGTAAAGTATTCATATTAAAAACTTACCAATCATTAATTTTTAATAACATGTATATGTTTATTCATGTCATTATATTACTAAAAACTAATATTGCACAAAACAACTTATAAACTCTACTTCAAAACAAACAAATTAAATAAGCAAAATGGCGGATTGTGTCAGCGCTACTGAAGTAGCAATCGTGTCCTGGCCGAAAACTATTTCGGCGCTTATAAGCGCTTGCTAGCGCTTTTTTCTGCCAAACGCACCCAATAAAGTGTCAAATGATACGTCATTTGCATTGGACAGTACACTGCGTTGTATTTCGGAACATACCCTAGTGCAAAGTGCAAAACTAGCATCAAGCACTCAAGCTCAAGCACAGAGTACCTTTATTATATACTGAAAACTATATACTATAACCTTAGAGCATACATTACATGGAGGGAGCACTGTGTGAGCAGAAAGCGTGATCGGTGCTCTAAGGTTTAGGTAGAGTCTGTCTCTCTCGCACATGCTTCTGATTGGCTGGCGTGTTTTCCACCGTTGCATCGCGCGAGCGCATGCCCAATGAAACAGCCAATGACAGTGACTGTGCGAGAGAGACAGACTCTACCTAAACTCAGTCTCTCTCTCTCTCTCCCTCTACGCCGATCACGCTTTCTGCTCACACAGTGCTCCCTCCATGTAATGTATGCTCTAAGACTATAACTGAGCTCAAGCAGACCACCACCGGGTTCTAGCCCTTCTGAGGCAGACCACCACAGAATACCTTAATACTATGGAGTGTAGAAGTAAGGAGTACAGACTGTGTATTAAAAAGTGTGTATAAACAAGTAGATGAAGTTAGTTGAATAATGTACAAATTTTCATCACGGCATTGATGAGAAAATTTTCATGCTCCGTAATTTTGTAATTTTTGACAAAAAGAAACATTAAAAAATGGAGAAATATTTTATTGTGCGTGAATGTTTAAAGTGGTTTAGCATCTGATCGGAAAAATAGACTGAAAATGACTTTTATTGGCTTTATTTAACGATCGCAGCGCCTCACTTATGGTGTCCATATTTCTGGGACACTATTTTCTAGGGCGATCGTTCTCCTGTTCTCTAACCTTCGTGATATATGCAGTAATCTATGACTTTGTCTACGCTCGTAGACAGAGAAACCTATAGACATATTGACGCCTTCTTTCGCATTCGCACACGAAAAGATAGATTTATGCATACGTCTTGCATAGAAATGAGATAGAGCGGTGTGATTGTTTGTCCCTTGTCCGTGCCGGTTTTTTTTGTTTAGCAAACTGTAGAGTTTTCTAAACAAAAAAAGATTATTGTATAGTTTTAGGTTATACAATAATCTTTATGATTTTTAAACACATTTAGATATAATTTTTAATTGTTCTAAGAACTGAACTGAACAAGATTCACCAACCTTAAGCTCACAAAACACTTTTTCTCACTTAAACCAACTTGTAAACTCCTTAGATCGCTACGAACTGTCAAAGTTGTTTAGTTTGCTAAAAAAAAACCGGCACGGAGAAAGGACAAACAATCACACCGCTCTGTCTCATTTCTATGCAAGACGTATGCATAAATCTATCATTATCGTGTGCGAATGCAAAAGAAGGCGTCAATTTGTTTATAGGTTTCTCTGTCTACGCTCTTTACTCTATTTTTTTTGGGTGGCTTTATAGCTCTGGGTTCTAGACCTTCTGAGCCTCATTTATATCCTCTTCATTTTTATATATTTTTCTTCACAATAATTAGAATGCGTCACATAGCGTAGTTTTTGGGAGACTTTAGCGACAGCTCAAACCAGCGGAAAGTTGATGACGACAGCCACTCAAATTCTTAGGGCGCCCAAGCTGTGGCGAAGCCTCCATAGAAGCCGAAAAGCCGGACTTGCCTTATTAAACTGAATCAATCAATAATATCGACAAATAAAATAAGTCGTAAGCTGTTTCAAACTATTTCAAATTTCTCGCGCACTCCGCTGTTCGACACAGGTCATGACATCGTATTACCTAAGCGATACTGCTGCTGTTATAAAAAATTATTTTTAATAGAGTGATTAGTCGCCTTTCTCGCTCGCGTGGGCTTTTTACAGGGCTTTCGAGAAGATGATCGCTCTCTTTCTAACCTATGGCAAAATATTCTATAATGAAATATAACTACGATTGTATATATAGCAATTAGTATAGAGAGTTAAAGCCAGGCTTTAGGAATGAAGTTGTCGAGAGCGGAGGCACGCGGGCAATACGTTTGCAAGTTCATTTCACATTTAATGTTTATTTACTCTGTGTGTTTAGCTTACTCTGTGTGTTTTGCAAGTTCATTTCACATTTAACCTTTTCGCTGCGCAATTCGTTTTGAGATTTTGTGCCTGCTGTGCGCATTTATTTTAGTAGTTTCATCTTTATTCGTGTTGAGCAGTTTGACCATTTAAACGCTGCGAATTAATTCGTGTTGAGCTGTTTAAAGAAATTAAGTATTGCGAGTTTATTCGTGTAGAGCAGTTTATTTTTTTTAAAACATGAATAATACATAGTAAAAATAGTCGTATTGAGCAGCTAACTAATTTAAAACTAAGCGCGAAAATATTCGTCGGGAGCGTATGATACACAAGTTTTTTTTGCGAATATATACGTGTGGAGCAGCGAAAGGGTTAATGTTTATTTACTCTGTGTATTTAAGGTGGATGCGTCGACCGTCCGTCCATACATTTTTTAACCAAAATATACACTAAACACAGACACTCTTTCTTTAAAACTAATCATTTTATCACTTCTCTATAATGAAGTGTGTACGCGTCTGACCTTTATAGACAATAACTTACATTATATACTGAGAAAAACAATAGTGAAATCCCGGAAAAATTTGACACTTCTTTAGTAGTGTGCGTGACTTTTGACAAGCAAACGAAAGGCGACGTTTAAACATTGGCACGCTAGATGGCATCCAAGTGATCTTAAATAATTCTAATAAATCAATATCTTAAGTTCAATAATTGGTTAATTTCCTTTCCAACCGTTAAAAAAACAGTATAAAATAACATAAAACTAATGACCTTAGACACCTATGTTTTTTTGTAAACAATTTTATTACTTATTATCGTTGTGTGGCAACATAAATACCAAAAGTCGTAGGTAAAGCGACGTTGCCGTCCTTTCTGACAACAAACTGATAAGAGTACTAACCGTAGACAGAGAAGTCTACGGTACTAGCGTATTCCTGACCTTGAATTGACGAAACAAAAGCGTTGCCAAACTTACGTACGTTCACTTGTTTGACTTGTAAAATATAATATTCTGATTTCGGTTGTCACGCGCTATGATTTGCGCGCGGAATTTCTTGTGTATTATACATATTTTGTATGTATGTTTTCATTGATTCAAATTGCAATATTTCTCTAGTATATATTTGAGACTATATTATAATTTATCGTAGTTATAGTAATTAATTATTCTAAAAACGCAATTATGTTTTCGGTAGTATTATTAACAGCAGGCTGGCCCGTGATTTTTCTGAAATATCGTCACAATACTGATTACCTACGTCATACTTGTCAGTGTTTCATATATGAATGTGTTTGAATATGTTTTTGGTCAACAATAAATACAATTATTATAAATCGGTAAACTACCAAAGTAGTCACAAAATTAAACTTGCAAACATTTGCTAAATATGGTTTTGCCGGGTTACATCAAACATCCTTTACGCATTTTGCAAACAGTTTCAGACAGACACACATTATTAGTTTGTTATATTTTGTAGAGCTCAAGTTCACTCGTCACTACGTCATACCTTACGGTGCGTTCAGAAATAAATATAATTCAATTACATAAAATCCTTTTTTCTGTTCTGTGCTTTATTGTTTATAAATGAATAGCTTATTCCAATCTGAGTTATATTTTTCTTATTCTACCAGGAATATAAAGATAACATTGAAATAAAAAGATAAGTAAATTGTACATTTTAGTGTTCTAGATCTTGTGTTCCGAACGCAACCCTATTCATATAGAATTGAAGGAAGATTTGTATATATTATATTGTATAGTACCTGGATGACCGAGCATTTCTCGGTATTTTTTTTATCGTGTGTTTTGGAAGTTATATTTAGATTAAAAATACATACTGATAAAATATGAAGAATATTTTTGATCTTACCGACAAAATAGAAAAATACTGAACTGGTTATTAAAATGAAAAATCATGAGTGCAATAAAATTTTCGTATTTTTAAAAAAATATTACAAAAAGGGCTCGAAATAATAGATTTTCTCACAAAAGAAGGGAACTTGAAAAAAAGGGAAAAAAATCAATCCTAAGACAAGACGCGAACCATGGAACTGCGATTTCGTGACAGTGCGTTATCTACTTGAGCTATTACGACCATTATTATTGTGTTAAAATTTACCTTCTTATATTGTAGCAGTTTTTCATTGCCTGAAAACGGGGATAAAACGACATTTTATGAAAATCGTTGGAGCCGTTTCCGAGATTCCGATTATATATATATATATATTTTTTTTTATATTTTTTTTTTTTTTTAAGAATTTCTCGTAGGTATAGGATTTATATTTTTGTTTTACTAAAAGCTTTTGTGCTTCGAAATTAGGAAATATTATTTTCAAACTTCCTGGTTATTATCACAAAATAAATCGTGTTAAAGATTTGTTGTTATCTCTTGTTTGTGAATTATAGTTTCTTACGTGTTGGTTATGAAATGTCTAATTATTGTAATAATTGGTGCTGTTACAAATCATCAGTGTTATTAATTTTGAGTGAATAGGCATGTATCAGTATAATTATGTTGCTTCAAATAGGTACTTCTGTTTTGATAAAAAATTCAATAGTGTAATGTAATAAAATAAAACTGCGTTATATTGTAATCAATGTTGACATAATTTATTTCCCAAAGTTATAAATCAATTAAATAGTTTACGCCAACAAATATAAATTTTATTTTTATAACAATTGTACATAGCGTTTTGTAGTTCTGCCTACCCAATCTACGCATACACAAAAATTAAAAACTTGTTTTTACATATACGCCATCTAGTGTTCTAGCTTCGTAAACGTAGGGATACGTCTGTGTGTGTAAACGACCCTATATTCAATGACAGATGTTATAATCAAAATTAATGTCGAATTGGGTGGATTTTGAGGCAATGATATGACCCATTCCAATAAAATGTAATATCCGATAACCGCTAAGTCTACTCTTACGACTTAATAATTTTCCAATTACACAAAACTCCAAATAAACTAAAAATGTTGACTTCAGCGCCATCTTGCGCGAGAATGGCTGGGAACAGTCCGTAGGTTTCACCTTAATATTGCGAGATGAAAATTATTGCTTTTTTAAAGATTTTTCGTGAAAATGGACGATAATAGTGTTCCTTGTAATGAATTGAAGTGTGTTAAAGTGCTAATCGAAGAGGAAAAGATAAAATCTTTAAACTTTGTTGAGATAATACACAAGGTTAAGTGTGTATTTCAGACTTATCAATTATCGCAATTAAAAAACAGTTATTGGTACAATTAAAACGTTCACCAACATTTTACGCGGACTTAATTAAATCTTTACTTGAAAGAGAGACGATTACATTTAGAATGTAAATAATTTGTTTTTTAATTTTGTACATAGTTTGTTTGTACTTTGTTCATGTTTCATTTCAATCTATCTAGCAGTAGTATACCTTCTGTGTGCTTTGTTAAACACGTCCTTGACAGCACTGGATATGAAACTGAAGAGTGGAGACAGATCAAGATTGGTGTATTTTATAAAACTGCAAGTAATATCTTGGGCTTACCCTAGTTTGGAGCTCTAGCTTCGCCAGTGAGCTGGTTTTGTGCAAGCTCAAGCAGATAATCTTCTAAAAGGGGATTCTTTCATGGTGGTGAAGCTAGTCACCACTGCGCCCAAGCGATCAAAAACTTGAGGTTTATATCAACATCAAAGCACTTGTTTAGTATCATTCTCTGCCTACGCATCTTCCTCTGGGTGGGGCATAGACACATAAACATACATAAACACTCACGCCTGTCACCCAGAAGGGGTAGGCAGAGACTACAGACTTCCATTTAGCACAATCCTGACATACCTCTCTCGCCTCTTCCGCATCCATATACCTACGCATACATGCTCGTCGGTTAAGGGTACTCTTAATTTGGCCCATTTTTAGTATATCGCCAATTTGGTCGACAAACTTCCGCCTAGGACGTCCCATTCCGACTTTTCCATTCACTTCTGCAACATATATTTGCTTTGTCAGTCTTTCCGCATTCATTCTTTCTACATAACCAAACCACCGAAGCATTCCTTTCTTAATCCTGGTCACTGCATCATCTTGCAAAACACACTCTTCTTTTATCACACAGTTTCTCACCCTATCACTCAGATTCAGCCGTAACAGACTCCTTAGCGACCGCATTTCTACTGGATTTATTCTACTCTCGTGCTTCTTCTGCCATACCCAACTTTCACTACCATACGTTAAAGTAGGGACTAATACAGCATTGTGAATTGCCATACGTGCCTTTTTTGACACATTCTGACTTTTCACAATAGAGTGTAGAGCACCATTTACTTTATTTTCTGAATTCACTCGTCGTTCAATAACCTTATCATATCTCCCATACCTGCTGAATACACATCCCAAATATACGAACTCATCCACTTGCTCAATTAACTCTCCCTCTATTCTTATTTCACATACCGTTTTGCTTTCTTCTCTTTCAAAAACCATCACTTTCATCATAACTGCAGCATGGCTCCACCACGTATAAGAGTTTCCCGTTGTAGGGAGCATTAGTCATGATCACCACGCTTGGCAGCTAAACTGCCAATAGGAATTAGACGTCTCCTACTCAAAGGAGGTATTAACGTCTTTCGTAATCAGGATGGTCACGTTAACCGCCTCAATCGACTCAGACGCCGATCTGCCTCAGTTTTAGTGCCCTAATACACGGGAAATTAGTCCATGTAATATGTTTCGTAGTAGAATAATAAGAACAGAATATACCTATCCAAATGCGTCGAAAAATTTTAAATTTCAAAAATGTTTACAATTCCTCATATGTATTATTTTCCTTGCTCTTCTTACATGTAGAAAAATCAGCATTTAACTCCTAACAATTTAATTATCGCCGGCGGGGAACAAACGAAAAGCAATTAACGCAAGCGCTAAGCTTCAATAACATAGAAAAACAATATAGAATAATCTACCAGTCTTCTCTATCTTGTGGGTCCCATTACATTACGGGTAAATGTATTATAATATTCTATGCGGATAAATGACCTTTCCAAGCGCAAAACACGATCCAAGTATCTCTTTATTGTTCAGCATTGCACTAGGATCTCGCGAGAAGCCCCAAACATTTCTAACTCCATTATTAAGATTATTTTGTTTAAAGATCTATTGGAATTAAAATAAACTGAAAATTCTCGCTACAAATAATATAAATGTTTTTATATATAAGACTTGCTACAAGTCTTGCAAGTCATAGAATTTAAGGGAGTGAGCTGGCCTTGCCGTTTGTCTGTGGCCGAGTGTTCCGTTCCTGCCTAGAGTCCTTCCGTTGCGGGGGGACATGTTTGAATAATCTACAAATTATTGCTGTACCGTGTCCGCACGACCGCGGTACACAAGAAAATCCTATATGGGCTAGTACCATTAAAAAAAGGAAAAAGTCTCGTGAACGTTTCCCGACTCAGTCGTAATCAGTATCCATATCCATACTAATATTATAAATGCGAAAGTGTGTTTGTTTGTTTCCTTCTTTCACGTCGCAACAGACGTCGGCATGGCATGATTTTTTTGTATGAGTATAGTTCGGTGGCTGTAGAGTGACATAGGCTACTTTTTTCAGCGGAAAAACATATCATTCCCGTGGGAAAATCGAATGTGTTGCAAAATTAAATTCAACTAGGTGGCGCCACCGTGATTCTATAAGACGGACGACACAGAAGGTCAGAATATCTGGATTATTATGTCTTTTTACCAAAATTAAGATAAAAAATGTATGGATCTGTATTTTTCCACGCAGGACAGGGAAGAGAGCGAAAAAAAACATAAAATTCACCAGCTGATTTTCTTCAAACGTTTTGGTGCATTATAATTCACAGAATAGGCGATAACCTCGCAGACGATATTAAGTAATCCGTTGATGCTCTGCCTACCCCGCAAGGGTTACAGGCGTGATTATAAGTATGGATCAGAAATACTACCACCACCTGTCACGCTTTCACCCTTAAATATTACTTAACTTTAGTAGAAATAGTTCTTAGTAAGCCTTATTAATAAGCCTTAGTAATATTTATTGAACGGAAATGAATACAGTTCTTATATGTGGTTATGAATGAATCGGTATTACAATAAGAAAAATTGTGCAAAATTATAAGAAAAATATTTTTTGAGAGTTCTTATTAACTAACGTGTACATAGTTTAAATTGATTTCGCTAGATGTCGTTACTGGGTTTTTAAAACGCGGTAACGAAATGTTTCCTGACATGTACTTAACTCCCGCCGTTGAGCCGCGCGTCAACTTATAGTGCATACGATACCTATACGCTTAAATTGTTTCTATTTCGTAGCTTATTCGACTACCTGCTTTCGATTTCGGTTGTTTATTATTTGCTTTGATTTGATTTGGTTAAGGTTGAATGGATTTATATTGGCTTTCATTTTCGGATTTGTGTATTTTCATGGATCGGTTTTGTTGATTTGGTTGGTTTTTTTTTTATAGAAGAAGGGGCAAACGAGCATGCGGCTCACCTGATGTTAAGTGACTACCGCCGCCCATGATCAACCGTAACACCAGGAGAATTGCGGGTGCGTTGCCGGCCCTTTAGAAAGGAGTAAGCTCTTTTCTTGAAGGTCCCCAGGTCGTATCGGTCCGGAAAAATCGCCGGTGGTAAACTATTCCACAGAGAGGTTGTACGTGGAAGAAAACTCCTTGTGAAACGTACAGTGGTGGACCGCCAAGCATCCAGATGGTGTGGATGGTATCGGGACGTTTGACGTGTAGTGCGTTCACGAAATTTGGCGGCTGGGATTAATCCGAACAATTCCTCAGAGCACTCCACGTGATAAAATACGCAAAGAGATGCAACATCTCTTCGCAGCGCCAGTGAATCGAGCCGGTCGGAAAGCACTCGGTCGTCGACGATTCGAGCCGCTCTGCGCTGGATGCGGTCAAGTGGAAGAAGCTGGTACTGGGGAGCCCCAGCCCAGAGATGGGAACAGTATTCCATGTGCGGCCGAACCTGCGCCTTGTAAAGTTGCAGGCGGTGTGCCGGCATGAAATACTGTCCCGCTCTGCTGAGCACGCCAAGCTTTTTAGAGGCCAATTTGGCCTTCCCTTTCCAAGTGACCACGAAACTGCACGTCACTCGATATGTCGACGCCGAGGATTCCGATACTGGCTGAGGCAACAAGGGGAGTGCCTTGAAACTGAGGGGATACGACAAAGGGGTTCTTTTTAGCGGTTAACGCGCAAACTTGTGTCTTCTGGGGGTTAAACTGGACTAGATTTAGTCGCCCCCAATCCGAGACTCTGTCCAGCAGAGACTCGACTTCGGACACAAGTTTGTCCCGGCACTCGGAGACGTTTTCCCGAGAAATATTGGCTCGGCCGGTGTAAAGAGCATCACCAGTGCTGTCATCTGCATAGCAATGAATGTTACGGGTATGCAACATGTCATTGATATGCAGAAGAAACAGCGTTGGCGATAGCACGCAGCCCTGTGGAACACCAGCATTAATAGGCTTGCAATCGGAGCTTGCACCGTCTACAACGACCTTGATGCTCCGATCTGCAAGAAAGCTGGTGATCCAATCGCACAATTTCTCTGGAAGCCCATAGGAAGGGAGCTTCGAAAGAAGCGCTTTGTGCCAAACCCGATCGAAGGCCTTCGCAATGTCCAAACTAACGGCCAATGCCTCCCCCTTGAACTCTACTGCCTCCGCCCATCTGTGAGTTAGGTAGACCAGAAGATCACCAGCTGACCGACCACGGCGAAAACCGTATTGGCGGTCACTAATCAGCTGGTGATCTTCAAGGTACCTCATGAGCTGGCAGTTTACAATGGACTCCATTGTTTTGGAGAACAAGGAGGTGATGGCGATTGGCCGGTAGTTGGACGGGTCAGAGCGGTCGCCTTTTTTAGGGATCGGGTGGACGTAAGCCGTCTTCCATGATTTTGGGACTACGCCTAGGAAGTAGGAGTACCGGAAAAGACGCGTTAAAACCGGTGCCAACTCAGGAGCACACGTCCTCAGCACAATTGGGGGGATTCCGTCAGGCCCACTCGACTTGTGGATGTCCAGGGAGAGGAGTGCTTTGCGAACCGAGCGCTGTGTGAAGTGCACTTCCGGCATGGAGCACTCACACCGCGGGATGGTCGGCGGAGTACTCCCCCCGTCATCGAGAGTCGAGTTAGACGCAAAGAAAGAGCCTAGAAGATCGGCTTTCTCCTTTGCGGTATGGGCCAGTGAGTCGTCCTCCCTGTGCAGAGATGGAAGAGATGGCTGACAGAAATTCCCCTGGACAGCCTTGGCGAGAGACCAGAATGCACGGGTTCCAGAAGGAAGGCGAACTAGTTTCTCGCCAATTCTGCCTATGTGCTCTGACTTTGCCTTGGCAATGACTCTTTTGAAGGACCTGGAGGCGCAATTATACTTCTTTTTTTAGAGCGCTGGTGTTTACATCCCGGGACGCTGATGCATCAGCCCAGGTTTGGTAGCACTCCTGCTTATAGCATGATGCTATTTTACAGGAGCGACCAAACCATGGCTGAGACTTGCCTCCAATGGGCACCACAGAGGAAGGAATAAAAAGTGCCATACCCTGAAGTACCACATCAGCGACAGAATCCGCAACAACGTTGGGATCATCCGGCGAGAAGCAAACCCGCCCCCAAGGGTAGGATGCAAAGAAAGACCGCATCCCATCCCAATCGGCTGACCTATAGTGCCAAACACGGCGGCAGCCTGCAGAATGCAACCGCGATTTCAGCGTGAGTGGCACCACACTCCGGACTAGACATTGGTCCGAGGAGCCTAAAGGGGCGTCGACGGAAATTTGATATCAGTCCGGGTGAGAGGTCAGCAGAAGGTTCAACAGGGAAGGTGCATGATCCTCCACATCTGGAATCCGCGTAGGCGAAGTAACCAGTTGTGTCAGACCATATGTCAAGGCAAAATCATGAACGGATCTCCCCGCATGATCGGTTAAACGTGAACCAAGCCATTCGGCGTGATGGGCGTTAAAGTCGCCGAGGATCACGATCTCTGCGGAGGGGATCTGCTGTAGCAACGAATCTGCAGCCATTTGGACGTGGTCGAATAGTCGGTCTGTTTTGGCATTACCGCTATGGGACCTATAGAGGCACCCGTAGACGCGCGGATGGTCGTCGCTGTCTACGCGTAGCCAAAGGATGGACAGGTCTGAACCTTCAAGTCTGCCGAGGCGTCGAGAGCAGATGTCCTCTCTGACGTAAACGCAAACTCCAGCCCGAGGCACAAAGGAGTGTTCCAGTTTGTACCCCGGGTAGGAGAGATACGAGACATCAGCCGGAGAGGGCACCTGTGTCTCGGTCAGAAAGAGCAGAGCCGGCCTCGCCGTCTCGAGATGGTAGTGGACGGCGTTTAGGTTAGAGTGAAGTCCCCTGATATTGCAGAAATTCACGGATAGCGTGGCAGGGGTCGCTTTGGTCTTGTTGCTCCGTTTTCCCCGAGCAGTTATAATCTTGAGCGGAATTTTGCCCCCCCCCCCAGAATACGCGGGGCAGCCTGAGCACCCACGCTCAGAAGTGGAGAAACATGGTAGTGGATGCTCAGCGAGGGATTCTCCAGGGGTGCTGGTACCCTCCTGGGGTAGTCGATCATTATTTAATTCCGCTACCATGTTGATGGGGGGGGGGGGATTTGGGCCTCCGGCCACCTGCACTCACCAGACGAAACGCGGAAGCAGAGCTTCCACTTCACGCCGGTATTCTGTGAGGTCGTGGTACCACCCCGGTTTGAGCCGGCCCATACGTGCAACAGCAAAGCTGCCGCGTGGCTCTACCACTCATTGGTATTCCTTTATACATATTTAGACTCTGGCTTTGATTTTGGATTTTGTTTATTTAAAATCGTGAATTGGTTTTCGTGGTTTTAGGTTGTTCAAAAATATTTCAAAGGAATATTAATCGTATAGATAGTGTATACGGTACCTATACACTTACTTCTTTTTTCGTTGGTTATATTTATATTGACTACTGCTTTCGATATCGGTTTTCTGCGATTTGTTTTGTGATTTGATTTAAGTTGATTCGATTTTTTTTTTGGCTATCGTTTTCGGATTCGTGTTGTGTCTTGAATTGGTTTTGTTATTTTGATTTTAAAAAATATTTAAAAGGAATATTTATTCTTTTTAGATATTTTTGATTTGCTTTTAAAAAAATATTTAAAAGGAAATTTAATTCCTTTTAGGTATTTTAACGTTTTTTTTATAAATAGGTTTTTTG
This sequence comes from Parnassius apollo, assembly GCA_907164705.1. Classification (NCBI taxonomy): domain Eukaryota; kingdom Metazoa; phylum Arthropoda; class Insecta; order Lepidoptera; family Papilionidae; genus Parnassius; species Parnassius apollo. The sequence continues at coordinate 2,178,699 of CAJQZP010000333.1, read as the reverse complement.
TTACTTCATAATGCCTCGCAAACGTAAGTCCAGCCTTTCAAGAGTATCTTCTCAAAGACAAGCGAAAAGATTAGCTCGATCGCTAGAATCTTTAGAAGATGCTGAACTGAGAAGGCAAGAACAAGCAGATCGTCAGACTGCTTTTAGAGCATCTGAGACATCTTCTCAACGTCAGCAAAGGCGTCTTGAACAGACAGAGCGTCAGGCTGTTTTAAGATCTTCCTAAACACCATCTCAAAGTCAGGAAAGTCGTCTTGAACAGGCAGAGCATCAAGCTACATTAAGAGCTTCTGAAACACCTTCTCAAAGTCAGCGAAGGCGTCTTGAACAGGCAGAGCGTCAAGCTACTTTAAGAGCTATTGAAACACCTGCTCAAAGTCAGCAAAGGCGTATTGAACAGGCAGAGCGTCAAGCTACTTTAAGAGCTACTGAAACACCTGATCAAAGTCAGCAAAGGCGTCTTGAACAGGCAGAGCGTCAATCTACTTTAAGAGCTACTGAAACACCTGCTTAAAGTCAGCAAAGGCTATTCGAACAAGCGGAACGTCATGCCGCCTTTAAGAGCCGCGGAAACACCTGATGAAACTCAATACAGACTCATTGAGCAAGCTGAACGTCAATCTACTATAAGGACATCTGAAACACCAAAATAGACACAGGCGCGAAGAGATGCAAATGCACAGCTCCGAGCTGAACGTCGACAAAATTTTCAAAGAAACAATTGGTTGGTTTTTAATGACGCAGCATTCAATTATGATCAGTTGATTGATTATAAAAATCACAGGTTAGTTTTTATCGGACTGATGGACAAGGCGTGTCGATTTTGCAGCGCTTTAAAATGGAAAGATGAGACCGCAGGCATGTGCTGTTCCAATGGCAAAGTGTCTCTTCCGTTACTTGGGGAACCAGAAAAACCTTTGAAAATGCTTTCAAATGACGTCCTTCGGAGTTGACCGGGAAATAATAATGACGGGATTTTCACCTACATTTACGGTGAAAGTGCAAATTTATCATAGAATAGGTTCACTTTTTCCAGCTGAAAACGAACAGCATAAATTTTTACACGTATATTTTATGAGTGACGAAGAAATTGAGGTAGACCGTCGCTGCCAATTTATCCAGGGAGTTGAGAGAGACACAGTGTTCAAAATACAAAGATTCTTGCATGAACGTAATATTTTAGTCAAAACATTTAAAACTGCTTTAGAAAACCTACCTGAAGAGGATTATAAAGTCGTCATTCATGCAGATCGGACCCCTCGAGGAGAGCATGAAAAGCGCTACAATGCACATTTGATAAACGAAATAGCAGCCGTAATTAGTGGTGATCAATTTTCTTCACGAGACATTGTATTGCGAGCACGTGATGATACGTTGCAACGAGTAGCCGATACACACAAGTTTAATGATGCTCTGCAATACCCATTGATTTATTGCAAAGGACAAGAGGGTTATCATTTTCAAATTCCACTCATTAACCCGGTCACAAAGGAGCCTACTCCGAACAAAAAGTGTCATGTATGAATTTATATGCGTATCATATGATGTTGCGGGAAAATGATTTTAACCTCAGCCCGGTGTAGACAATTATTTCATCAATTTTTGGTAGACATGTATGTGAAGGTAGAAAGTGAACGTCTCCGTTATATATCTTTAAATCAAAAAAAAGCTGCGCGTTGAGAATTATATACATTTACAAGATGCAGTTTCTAGCGACGCCAATGTAAACCCCAGAGATTTAGGTAAAATGGTAATTCTGCCCTCATCATTCGTTAACAGTCCCCGCTACCTACAATTGAGTACATACAGGAAGCATTCGGCTATGTACAAACTTAAGGAAGACCTGATCTTTTTGTTACTTTTACTTGCAATCTGATTCATGGTCCATGTGGAGCACGAAATTCAATATCGCCATGTATGAAAGAAATAAAATGTACAAAGAAATTCCCTAACAGCTATTAAAAGAAACAGTGCACAATGACAATGGCTACCCATTATACAGACGCAGAGCTCCCGAAGATGGTGGCAGGAAAGTTACAATCAAATCTCGCTCTGGAACGTTCGAAACCTTAGATAACAGCTGGATTGTCTCGTATTCGATCATTCTATGTAAAATGTTTAATGCCAACATTAATGTAAAAGCATGTAGCTCTGTCCGCGCAATCAAGTATATCTGTAAGTATATAAATAAAGGAAGCGACCAAGCAATATTTAATCTCAGGAGTGAAGGTGAGGCAAATCCCGTTAAGTGAAGTACAGACCTTTCAAACAGGGCGTTATGTCAGCAGCAACGAGGCAGCATGGCGTCTCCTTGGCTTCTCTTTACACGAAAGGCACCCAACAGTTACTCACCTTGCTGTGCACTTAGAAAATGTAGAGCATGTATATTTCACAGAAAGAAATTTCCAAGAAAGAATTGCTTCACTGCCAAAAACTGCACTAACAGCCTTCTTTCAACTTTGTCAAACCAACCCCTTTGCAAAAACGTTGTTATATTCTGAAGTCCCCCGCTATTATACTTGGAACACATCTAGGAAGGAGTGGAAACGCCGTATTCAAGGCGCGCCTGTTGCAAATTGGCCCGGTGTAAAGTCATCAGATGCCCTTGGTCGTGTGTATACCGTCCATGTAACTAATTTTGAATGTTTCTGTTTACGATTGCTGCTGCACCATGTTCGGGATCCTACAGGATATAAAGACCTTAAAACTGTCAACGGTCAGGAATGCGCAACTTATAGAGAATCATGTGAAGCTTTGCATCTTTTAGAAAACCATAATCACTGCGATGAAACCATGGAGGAAGCTGTTCAGTGCCAGTCACCAGCCAAAATTAGGGATCGAGATTTGTACCCCGCTTACTTCTCGAACAAAAACGAGTTTTTGACAAAGTATTAGGACAAATTGAATCTGGGAATGGTGCACTTTTCTTTTTAGATGCCCCTGGAGGAACTGGGAAGACATTTTTGTAAAATTTATTATTAGCGCAAGTACGGAAAGATAAAAACATTGCTGTGGTCGTAGCTTCCTCCGGTATAGCCGCCACGCTGCTAAGCGGGGGCCGCACTGCACATTCTGTTTTAAAACTCCCTCTAAATCTAGCCCAGGAAGAATCGCCGATCTGCAACTTTAGCAAAAATAGTGCACGAGGTATAATGCTACGAAAATGCAAACTTTTAGTGTGCTACGAAAGTACAATGTCGAATAAAAAAGCTGTAGAAGCACTAAATCGAACGCTCCAGGATTTGCGCAGCAATACCGATTTAATGGGAGGAATGGTGGTTTTACTGGTGACTTTCGCCAAACTTTACCTGTCATTCAAAAGGGCACCACCTGCAGATGAAATTAAAGCATGCCTCAAGTCGTCTATTTTATGGAACAAAGTGACAAAATTCAGTTTAACTACGAATATGAGAGTGCATTTGATATCAAGGCTGGAAACTGTGCTGACACACTATTAAAAATTGGCGATGGGCGGTTGGAAACGGATGCTGAGGGCTGCGTTAAATTGACGAGAGATTTTTGTAATTTGGTACAGAGTCATTCCGAATTAATTGCGAGCGTTTATTCAGATTTAACGAACAACATGCATGAAGACAAATGGTTATGTGAAAGGGCGATTCTTGCACCAAAAAATGTGAGCGTTAACAAAATAAACTCTGATATATTAAGCGAAGTAACAGGAGAAATAACTAGTATAGGAGTATTTGTCAGTAGACACAGTTATGGACACAGAACAGAGCACTTCATATCCCGTAGAATTTATAAATTCTCTAGAGTTGTCAGGTGTGCCCTCACATAAGCTTCAATTAAAATTAGGCGTCCCAGTCAGGCTAATGCGAAATTTTCCTTCCGTCGCAGAATTCAATGTGCGACAACTTCTTTTTTAATCAAATGTTATTTTTTTCAATAAAGAATATTAACAATGCTAAAAACATTACTAATATTCCCCTTAACCACTCGTGGTAAGCTTAAATTGCTTGTGTTATGAGTGGTTCACGCCAGTAGTCGAATGGCGGATTCGAGCTGTAATGTCGGGAGGTTCGGGGAATAAATAATACATCTACTGGTCTTGAAAATTTTAACTTGAAATGAATACTTAAGTTAGATAAGTTACAGTCTTTTTACGCCCCACAGCTGGGCAAAGGCATCCCCTTATTTCTCAGAGGGTTTTAGGGCAAAGAAGTTTCCGCCGCGCTGCCCCAATGCGTGTTGGTGAACTTCACATGTCTTCAAAATATTTTTTTTCTTATTTCATAGACGTGCAGGTTTCCTCACAATGTCTTTCTTCACCGCCTAGCACGTGGTAGATCAGCACTTAAAATTGCAATTAACAATTTCGTTATTGCTAGCGGGGATCAAACCCGGCTTGCTAGCGTACTGTGAAATGTACAGCGAGAGATAACCATCTGAGCTACCACGGCTCTTCTGAGCCACCACGGCTCTCATCTTTGAAATGAATACACCTATAGGATAGGGTGACAAAAGAGCACGCAGTCCACTTGTGGTGGTTGCTGCGGCCCATAGATATCTACATCTATCCTCGATTACAAATCAAAATGCAGATGCATGTCACCCGTGACGACTAAGATGGAACGCCTCGTTTCCAGTAAAAAGGCTCTCCGGTTCTCTACACTCACCATACGAAACACAGAAAGATTAAGCTATTATTTCACGCTGGTATTCAATGAGAGCGTGGTCCTTCCCCGGTCGAGCCGGCCTATTCGTGCTACAACTATACTACTAATATAACTGCAGCATGGCTCTACCACGTATAAAAAATATTTTAATGGACTAGTACATGATGCACAAAAAAGTGCAGAATCGGACTTCAATTGTGGCATATTTTTGTATAATGCATAAGAAGTGGGTTCTTTAAAAATATACATAATTAACATTTTTTTTATTTCAGGAAGAGATATATTTATTTTAAATTTTATTATTTCGTAGCTATTATTTGTGTTAAAGAAAATATGTTACCTTTATTGGAAATGTAACATAACCGCTGAGCACCTCGCGGCGCCTCTGTCACTCGACACATATTATGGTGCATTGGGTATTGTTTACAAAAAACGTTATTTATAACTCTACATCAGCGGGAGTGACCCTTGAGTGGTTTTATGGTTTTTAAAGGAATGAATGAATCTTTATTTCTGTACAAGTGCTGTTAAAGTTTGTTTGCTCAAATAAAGTAATTAATTTTTCAGTAAATATGGCACTTACGACTAAAATTTCGATATCGGCATTAAAAGTACTTATGAAATACTTTATGAGGTTTCTAAAACTTAGCAAGACCTATTGAAAGATGACTGAATTATGTAAAGAAAAAGAGAGGTTCAAGACTGAATCATTAATGAAATAAAAAAAAAACTATTTTTATTGACTAAAGCATTACGCCGCATTATGCCGCATCTGATCCGAACTACATTCTACATCGGTGTAAGTTGACTGTGGGTTCTTGTAAGCTTATTATTAATGCGTTTTATGATAAAAAATTGTATTGCAGCCTATGATTTTGCACATAAAATATTGTAAACAATAGATGTAAGATTAAAATAAAATAAAATTGAACTATTAAAAAACTTTGTGTCATTGAGAAATATGATAGTTTTGACTTTATTCAATATTTGGTTATACTAATTACTTTAAAACTTTATTAAATATATGTACTCGTTTATAGGAAATTTCATAGAGAATTCAGAAATGTGTACATATTATAGTATTCCATATACCAAAATCAAGATATTTGCGTTTAAACTGATTGGGCCCAATCAGCCGTCCATTTTATTAAACAGCTCCGCAGTCAACGGAGTATTACGGTTAGTCTCCGCAGCTGAAAGGTTACTTGCGTTCACTTTCATTCCCCTTTCTTTTAATGACCTGCTCATTAATGTAATCATCATTTGCAATTATAATATCGGTATTTACTACCTGAGTGTGGCCCACGCTACCCATCTTTTGTTTATTACGATTTACGAGATAGGGATAGGTAGAGTGTGAGTGAGCGAGAGAAGAGTATAATGATAGAGTATATATGTTAATACATGGTACCTTTTCTGTTGCGCCCTTTTCGTTTTACGGCTTAGGATTGTAGATCGTTAAGCCATTTTAAAGGTGGTGTTTAGTGGGTAAAAGTGATAATGAACATTCAGGTAAAAACCTTTTCTCGCGCGATTGGGCACGTAATAAGCATGGGCGTTTTCAGTTATTAGCTGAGAACAAATTATCGGACGCGTCCGTCAGCCGCGGCTGACATACGCGCACAGAGTACATTGTATATACACGAAATAGAGACCAAACTTCAAGGCTAAAATTGGAAATGCATCACTAGCGCCCCTAGACTTTGAAGTTGGTACTAATGTCATCGACTATATAACCTAATAGCTACCTACTGTATATGTATGTTTATAATATGTATGTATACGTAGCTGCTATATATTACTATTCCAATTTTTCCTTTATGATTTGGTTTAATAATTTCGTAAATAAAACAAACAACATTCAATTTAAAATATTTTATTTTTTTTCTATAGTGCTCACAAATTTTTTTTGCTTTGATTTGAAATTTATCATTCATATCGTTTACTTTTGATTTACCTGTCATAATTTTATTTATATTTTTACAATAATTAAAAATCATGAATCTTAATATTAAATTTATTATAAAGTTGACATTTCTTTGTTTGTGTTCTATGCAATGGGAGAACAATTCAAAATCTACTATAAAAATTATACAGCGCCATCTAGCGAAGACTTAAAATATTTGCAGCACTACCATTGCCCTCTGAACATGAGAGTTTGAATTACTAATTTTAGTATGCTATTCATTTCTCTATTTTTTGTATTAAGATTACGCACCCTGCATACGTGGCTTAGCGGTGTGCACGGTAGCTGAGACGGCGTCCCCAGACGCCTCGCTTCGGTCATTCCATAAAGGTTTGTCAATCGAGAAACATGACAAATAGTGACAGCGAGGACGAATTTATAAAGTTAGCGGCAGCTGCTTTATGTCGTCCTCCAAAAAAAAAGGGGACCCAAACACTCCTTGTCCATGATATTAATGTAAAACGACTCGAGTATGATGAATTTCATACATTGTATCCAGATTTACAAAAAGATGATAAACGTTAAAAAATGTACTTATGAATGTAATAATATGTACTTATAAATACAGGCACTCGTGGCCATGAACACATTCAATTAATTTTTTTTCATTACACATCATGTCGCGAGCGCAATTGATTCGCTTGTGACACTCGAAACGTCCGTGGACGCGTCCCGTGTCCCGTTCACACTGTCCGCGGACGCACCAAACATCCAGCCGGCCAGATTCTGTTCGGACGTCCGAACGCTCAAGAGCGACGCAAGGTCATGTCCGCGTCTTACGGCCGATAGTTTTTAACCATTTGAAATTCGACCTTTTTGCTTTAAGTAATTATATCCAGATGTGCATTGTGTACCGTGTGATTAATCTTAATTACAAGGACAAGGGCGAATGAAAAATATCATAACGAAAAGCAATGAGCAACAAAACCCCTTAACCTGGCAACATTAAGTACACCATCAGTCGCGACCAGAGCTATCTTGCGCGCACTCTATCGGAAAATAACGCTATGGCTTGTAGACTGAGAATGCTATAGACACCGGCAAAGCATGTCGCAAAAAGAGATAAAAATACGTCACTATATTTATGGTTACAAGTTTGAGGAAAAATTTACCCCACAACTGGTTATAAAATAAGAAATGAGTACGTAGAGAAAGTCTGAAAAGGGACACTATTACCGATTATCATCGATAGGTTTTTTATAGGATAAGGTGACAACGCCCATAGACATCTACATCTATCCTCGATTACGAATAAAAATGCAGATGCTTTGTCACCCATGAGGACTAAGATGAAATGCCTCATTTCCAGTAAAAAGGTTCCCCGGTTCTCTACACTCACCATACGAAACACAGCAGCATTAAGCTACTATTTTATGCTGGAATTCTGTGAAAGTGTGGTACTTCCCCGGTCGAGCCGACCCATTCATGCTACAACTATACTACTAATATAACTGCAGCATGGTTCTACCACGCTATAGGCATGCTATGCGGAGGAGAAGACATGCTGCCAAACTCCAATCAATTGCGATGAGGGCAGAAGGGTGAGGATTGATGATGATTTGGTTCTAAATAACTGTCATTTCTTATGTTCTGACTTCGTGAGTAAAAAATACAACATGTTTATTAGTAACTAGCTGTGCCCGCGACTTCGTTCGCGTGGAATCAGTACTTTTGCTATTCTAAGTGATGATGATTTATTTGTAAATTAAAGTGTTGCGAAGACACTAATCTGAATAAGAATATTAAGTTACCCGGTCAATCAGACAAACAAACGAACGAACAAATAAATGGACCAATAAACGAACCAAGAAACGAATAGGCCAAGCTGTACGCTTGTGTTTTATTTTGTAAATAAACAACGAAATGACCGCAATAACGTAATCCCTAATTTGCTCCCGAATTTCTCTAGCCAATACTTGGTTTCCATAAAACAAATAAGATATTGCCCTAAATAAGCAAGCACCATCACTAATTATTGATATTGAATCATCATCATCATCATCATCATCATCATCATTACAGCCCTTCACAAGTCCACTGCTGAACGTAGGCCTCCCCCAAGTAATGCCACAAAGCACGGTCCTGAGCCACCTGCATCCATCGACTTCCTGCATGTCTTACCAGGTCGCACTCCATCTAGTGGGGGGTCGCCCTACACTACGCCTACCGGTACGAGGCTACCACTCGAGAACCTTTCTTCCCATCGGTTATCGGTTCTTCGAGCTATATGGCCGGCCCATTGCCACTTCAGCTTACTAATCCGTTGGGCTATATCGGTCACTCTGGTTTTACTGCGGATATCCTAATTTCTGAGTCTATCACGCAGAGAAACTCCGAGCATAGCCCTCTCCATAGCTCGCTGAGTGACCTTGTGCGTCCTCATATGGCCAGCAGTGAAGGACCACGTCTCAGATCCGTAAGTCATCACTGGCAACACCCACTGGTTGTACACTTTAGTTTTCAGAGATTGAGGTATACCTGACGAGAAGATGTGTCGTAATTTCCCGAACGCTGCCCAGCCGGGTTGAATCCGTCGTTTGACCTCTCGGTCGAAGTTGGACTTACCTAGTCGGACTATTTGTCTCAGGTAAATGTACTCGTCAAGAACTTCGAGCATAGTGCTCCCAACAACTACCGGCATAGGTGTGACATGGACATTAAACATGATCTTTGTTTTGTCCATTTTCATCTTAAGACCTATCCGTTGGGAGACACCATTGAGGTCATTGAGCATAGTGCTAAGGTCCTCCAGCGATTCTGCCATAAGGACTATATCATCGGCAAATCGAAGGTGAGTGATGTACTCGCCATTGATGTTAATACCGTATTCTTTTCATTCCAGTAGTTTGAAAACGTCTTCCAACGCAGAGTTTCGGGGATATAACGTCACCCTGTCTTACACCTCCTGCAGTTGGATAGGTTTCGAACTCTGGTTCTGTACTCAGATAGCCATCGTAGCCCTACTGTAAAAACACTTCAGCACTTCGATATACCGACAGTCAACTTGGCACCTGCAAATTTTGAATCAAAGGCTTTCTCATAGTCCACATATGACCGACATAGTGGCAGATTGTACTCTTCGGTCTTCTGTACAATCTGCCGCAGGGTATGTATGTGGTCTATGGTACTGAAGCCTTTTCGGAAACCGGCTTGTTCGGGAAGCTGGAAGTCGTCGAGTCTGCGTGCGAGACGATTCATAATGACTCTCGAAAACAGCACGTAGACGCGGCTCAGAAGGGAAACCTGTCTGTAGTTCTTCAAGAGAGCGTTGTCGCCTTTCTTAAAGAACAAGACCACCGCACTTCTGCTCCACGCCTCCGGAGTAGGGCCACCATGGAGGAAGGATTGAAGAGCTTCGGAAGGACTTCAAGTACCGGTGTTCCACCCGCTTTCAGAAGCTCCGCTGTAATTCCATCCTCGCCTGGGGCCCTGCCGTTTTTAAGGTGCTGGAGAGCCATACTAATCTCGCTCAGACTGACGTCCGGGATATCATCGGAATAGTGTCGGGTAAGACTTGCTCTTGGATCGTTACTCACACTTGCGTGTGGCTCAGACGATGATGTGTACAGCTGCCCATAGAACCTCTCAATCTCACTCAAAATCTCGGGTGTCCCGGAAACGATGCTGCCACACTCAGTCTTCAGCTTTGACAGTTGGCTCTTTCTGGCAGACAGATCTCTGGCAAAGACTTTGGAGCCCTGGTTCCGCTCGATCGCTTCTTTAATACGAGCAGTATTAAAGTTGCGTAAGTCTCGCCTTACTTAATCCCTTCAAATTGAAGATTATCTACCCCGGTAAGAGGTTACCAAAATATTTTACGCAAAATACGTATTTATTTTTTAAAAACAGTACTCTAAGTAAGTATTGAATCAATCGCCTTAAAATATTTTTGTAATAAAATAATAGACTGTAACGCCCTTATTTCACCCTCTTAAGGATCGAATTTTCCAAAATGATTTCACAGCGGATTTCTACGTCTTATAAAGCTACCTGCTGACCAAATTTTAGATTTCTACTTAAAGCTGTTTAGGTTGAGCTTGCTTGTGCACTGGTATCTCTGACTCAGTATATAAAGAGTATATTATAGTAGATACACAGTGAACAGTGACTTTTTTCGATAAATGGCAAAACTAACTTTACGGCAAATAAAGTTTTATTCTCTTGAGGCAATCTTTGGAGAGACCAATGTTCAGCAGCGGACTTTAAATGCTGTAACGTTTATTTGATAAAAGGAAGAAACTTAGATTTGATGGTCCAATACAAACATTGCGTTGAAAGCTGCAAGCAAAGTAATTATTTACATATTATGTATTATGAATATATTGCTTCATATCTCATTTATAATTAAACCTTATGGTGCTTAAAAATGCTTGTAGCGTCATCTATATAAAATTACAGTAGTTAATTTATTATTACAGTAAAATAAAAATTGTATGATATTTAGAAAAGAACGGGTAGGAATAATTAAAATTAATAATATAAAAAAAAAAAACAAAAACAGGTAACGCAATTTTTCAATTTCACGACAATGTAAATTTTAAAACTTTTGGAAAGTAGAGAAGTAGGAAAGTAAGAAGTATAATAATATGTTTATTGCCAAGCTTCTATGATCCTTGCCGAACTCAAAGAAATTGTTAACAGCTCTTTCAAAATTTGATTTACCATGTTGTAGGTACCTATTCGGGTACTCGGCGGTTAAGAAAAAAAATTATACGCATACCTTCATAAAATTTAATAAATAATTTGCACAACACCATTTACCAATGACATTGGTTAACTATTGTACTTTTTTAACAAAAACATAAGAATTTACATATTTTTATAAATATTTATTACGTTATTCTTTATTATTTTTGTTTACTGAGTTTGGGTAGAATTATATCATTATAGAACACTATTTTACATTATTTAATTACAAAAATGTCCTTGATCACTCAACGCCGACATAGAACCAGTTCGTACCCATACTACGTTCCCATACTTCAGAGTATAAATCATAACTTTTGATAGGATGAACCAATTTTAATGAAACAAAGACTAAATTTAAAACAAAGTTACACTTCACAATTTTCATAACGATTATTTTGATATAAATCAGTATGTACTTTATAAATGATACGTTAACAAACAAACGGACAGAACGACAGACACACAATTCTAAAAATTATAGAAATGTATACAGTTACTTCTTTTTAGTCCCTCTTAATCAATTTTGTTACAAAAATTTAAAATGTACTAAATGTGATGTATGTAATGAATCTCAAATTTACATTTTCATTATATGTATAGATAAGCTTTTATTGATTATTGTCCTTTAAACAAAACAAGCTTCGTATGAAGGTTTCTAATTTTTTGCTAGGGTTCAAATGCAATGGAGGGTTTACTATTTCAACTGGCTTTTGACCACTAGTCGTAATCGTAAGTAATCTGAAATCAAGCGATTTTTATGAATAGGTTTCATAACATCCCTTGATCGAACGGCTTGATAATGAATTAATGTACCAAGATTATAACGAATGTAATTTATTTTAATACTGTAGAATACATTGCAAAATACTGTATTGCGTCGAGGGAAATTAATATTATTTTTATTTAATACTGTTTACTGATATGAATGCTTAAATAATTTTCAATTTCCATAAATATTTCCTCATCAAACTGATGGAGAAAAATGATGGGATACAGGTTTTCTAAAATAAGTTAATTATCTTTAAAACATTAATTAATACAAAATAGGCGTAGAAAGATGCTTTTTGCAGAAAATTGAATTTAAAGTTCTTGGTATTCTAAACTTTGAACGAGATTCAAGTTTTGATATTGATTATTAAAAGTTTAATCGCGTTCAGAGTCTAAGAGAAGCCTGTCCCAGTCATTTAATAAAATGCACAAAATAATGTTTGCAACTAACACGGTAATTGTACTAAATATTTGTAAAAACACTAAACATATATCATCATCATCTTCATCATTACAGTCCTTCACAAGTCCACTGCTGAACATAGGCCTCCCCCAAGGTATGCCACAAAGCACGGTCCTGAGCCACCTGCATCCATCGACTTCCTGCCTGTCTTAACAGGTCGTCACTCCATCTAGTGGGGAGCCGCCCTACACTTCGCCTACTGGTACGAAGCTGCCACTCAAAAACCTTTTTTCCCCAACGGTTGTCGGTTCTTCGAGCTATATGGCCGGCCCATTGCCACTTCAGCTTACTAATCCGTTGGGTTATGTCGGTCACTCTGGTTCTACTGCGGATATCCTCATTTCTAAGTTTATGACGAAAGAGAAACTCCGAGCATTGCCCTCTCCATAGCTCGCTGAGCGACCAGCAGTGAACGACCATGTCTCCGTTCCGTGGGTCATCACTGGCAACACGAAAACATATATAAATATTAAAAATAAAACAGCTTATAAAACCTGAATTGAAACTCAATATGTCATTAACTGAATATTTACCAGAATAGGTACAGCATTAGGTAATAGCAGAGTAAGTTTCTTATTTTTTATTAACATTTTATCCTTAAAATGCCTGCTGTAAATTTTTGATGACGGTTTTGGTGTCCAATTTGTTCGTCCGTTAGCAACAATCCAATTCCAACGTAAATTATCATGTTCAGGAAAACTGTAACAAGCCATTAAATCTTTCAGATATTTAATTAATAGACACTGCAGAATACTTATTATTAGTTCCTATAATAGTGGGTAATAATTTATAGAAATGTTGGCAACTCCAAAGATTTTAGGTTAAAATTTACAATTGTTATTTTTGTGCTTTTTAAAGATAAATTTACGTCTAGAGTTACACAATAAGTTAATTTTAAAAAATGTTACAGAATGCCTAGTAACTGATAAAAAGTGGTATACTTACGAATGAAAAGACGACCCTGGCATTTTTGTTCCACTATCACTTTTACACCCTATAACACTACACCGCATTATGTTTTTTTTAAATGGTTGGGATACCAAGTCTATAAATGTTTCCCAACAAAATATAACATGAATTACTTAACATTAAGCACGTAAAACTGTATTTTATAAAAAGACGATATCTGGCTGCACGTTAGCTGTCAAACTTTGTTTAGCAAAGTGGTGTGCTAACCTTGAAAAACGTGGTACGCTCAGCGAAACAAAAAATCTCATCGTTCTATTTCATTTCTTTGCACGACATCGGCGTAAGTTGCTCTTTCTCTTGTGTGACTGCGACAAAAGATATCAATTTGTCTATAGCATTCTCTACGCTATGGCTACTCCTATCCCTCCTGCGTGCTCCATGTGTAAAACATATTTAAATAGAACATTATTTATCGGCGGATTGTTTTTTATTAACTGGCAGCACTAGTTAAGTTATGTTCTTACTACCTAATGCAGGATTTATTAGTACCTAGTAATAATAAGAATTAAAAGTCTAAAAATATTTAAAGAGTAAAAAATACATAAAAGTTTACTTACGAGTGAAATGATATATCATATTATTTTCTTTCAGATTGAAATGCTACATCCACCCATTAGAAATATACTTTTAACTTCTATTTCTAACAAGGTTTCTTAACAATAAACACACTAAAACTTTAAATAACTCACGAAAACAGGAACTATTTTTTAAGATCTTTTGTTTGGCTCATTTTGGGTATATGATATCATAGTATATCATAGTGTGTACATAAGAATACGTGTCACGAAGCGAACCACTACACAAACATAAATAAATAAAATATTTCAAATTGGTATACTTGTTTTAATTTTTAAGTATTTATTGTACCACAATAGTGCGTTATCGACTAAGTTTATGTTATTAGATGTCCGTTATGAACAACGATGCAAGCCGCTGCGTCAGAAATAACGTTAGGATGGAAATCCCTATTGCGTCTTGTCGTACGATGGCGCAAATATTTTATTGGGGAATAAAAAAATACACAATTTGTGCGCATTGTCATCAATAAAAGCCTGTTTAAATGTCAATTTTTATGAATTCCTGAAGGCAACCAGTCAGCATATTATTTTTAAATATAACTTATTTAATGACTGGATTTAATATGTACCTTATAATTATTGAATTCTCTAGCAGTCAAGAAAAAAATTGGGTAGGTGCAAATATCGAATACATGTAACAAAAATTAAAAATTAAAAGTCTGTAAATTAAGACATTATAATGATTAGTTGATTATGAGAAATGTACATAGAAATTACTCTCTTGCATTTGAAGAAGCGTTCGACGAAGCGGACGAAGGTGGCATGTTTTCTTGGTTTTGATTCATTTGGCGCATACGTTTGTAATGTTGACGGTTTCTATACAATTTTGCTTCATCAGTACACTTCGTAGTAATGCAGCTCCTGTAAAAAAATCGATGATGTAGGATGTATGGTTGTTGATATTGACAAAGATTATTTTGTGATGATGATAATGTCCTCATGGCCAATTTTTGACCACGCCAACTTCCAAATTCCAAATTCCTCGGAAGCTATCGTCTCCACAAGAGACATTATAGTGCTACAAGAATCAAAGATGTACCGTCTCGTCATTTCTAGGGCTGAATTAAACTAAAGGCAAATTAGACAACTGTCCCGTTGTCATAAAAAATATGGAATTTACGTGATTTAGGAAGTTATAAATAGGGTGCGGCCCCTGATACTCGCTTTTGGTAGGGACTTGTACATGGTTTAATCCACATCCGGTCTTAACCTATTGTTAACTATAACACACTAACGCCCTCTTCACCATTCGTAATGGCGTGAACCTACAACGGAAGAGCTCCAGTAACATCGTCTTTGCTGTATTTACTATATTACGTAAACCCTTTGAGTATTCAAACAAAATACTCAAAGCGTAAAGCATATTCAAATTTGAATTTTGTAATATCATTAACCGGTCAGAGAGAACTTACAAATAAATAAGAATAAACATTTATCATTAAATTTTTAAATAAAAGAGACGTTGAAGACCTTGCTTCCACACAAATGAGTTCCATACTCAAAGAAAAAAAACTTGATCCCAGACATATTAAATATGTTTTGTCAAGTACTCTTTTCAATAGATCATACTTTCATATAACTTTGATCATTGATGAACATTTCAATTTTTAACAGACATCAAAAATGTAGAGAGTTAGAGAGTTTCTTAATTCGAGTGTATGTTTTTTTTAAATGTATATATTACGCGATATCTTCGCAGATTGTGAACCGATTTTAATAATCCTTTTTTTATTAGATAGATTTTACTCCTCCTCCCCACGGACCTCCATAGGGTGCTAACGTGTACAAGACAGTCGCCGCATTTTAAACAACATTAATTTAAATTGGTGAAAATAATCAGCAAAGAAAAATAGGAGCGCAGAATCAAGAAGAAGTCGACGCCAGCCAATAATAATTAGCAATCTCCTGCACACCGCTTTTGCCCTGGTACTTTCAAACTTGTCATCAAGTGAAAGGTACTGTGAATTATTGTTGTTTATTTATTCAAATCAGTGCACGCGCAGGAACGTCATCTTTTGTCGTCAAAAACAAAGCCACACCCCTGATTTATATTGGTTTGGGAAAACGCAAAGGCCAGCCAATAATAATTAGCAAACTCCTGCACAACGCTTTTGCCCTGGTACTTTCGAATTGTCGCCAAGTGAAAAGCTACTGTGAAGTTGTTTATTGACTTTATCAAATCAGTGCACGCGCAGGAACGTCATCTTTTGTCGTCAAAAACAAAGCCACACCCTGATTTATATTGGTTTGAGGGAACGCAAAGGCGTGTCCCAACCTGTCCACTCATAGTGGTGTTTAGCGAGCTCAAAGTAAAAATCTTTCGCAGCTTATTATTTCCTGGTACTAAAATGAACAAATTCGACAAATCTTCGTCTGAATCAAATATCTCAAAGCAACTGGAGCATACACCACCTAAATTTGTCACTCAACGCAATAAACGGGGCAGAGAACATGATTATGAATATGATTTTAACACTTTTCGGGAGGAAATAAAATCAATGATTTCTAATTTAATGGCTGTACAGCAGGATGAAATTAAGAAAATTCACCCTACTCTAATGGACATAAGAACTACAAATAGCAATTTACAAATCTCTATAGAATTTCTTGCATCTCAGAATGAGGAACTAAAAAAAGAAAATAGAGCAGTTGGAACTTCAAACAAAGAAAGACAAGGACTATATAACAGTACTAGAGGACAAGATCGAGGATCTACAGCGAGAAAACCGTAAGGCCAACATTGAAATAAAAAATGTTCCGAAAGTGCCTAATGAGTCCAAGGAAGGCTTATTAAAGTTGTTCCTAACTCTATCCAATAACATTGGCTGTAACATTGAAAAAAATGATATAAAAGACATCTACAGAGTACATAGGAAAAGTGACCAGAATAAAAGTCAAGTTATAACGGAGATGACGTCTACTATGCAAAAAACAGAGTTTTTAAAACTAGCCAAAAACTATAATATAAGACACAAAGAAAAACTGTGCACAAAACACTTAGGCTTTACAAAAAATGAGTATGAACCCATTTACGTATCAGAACAACTGACAGCAAGAGGAGCACGCCTACATTTTCTAGCCCGAGATCTTACCAAGTCTAAGAACTACAAGTTCTGCTGGACGTCCTACGGTAAAATATATATCAGGAAAAATGAAAATTCGCCTATTATCGTTATTAAAAATGAAGCTCATGTTAATAGTCTTATGCAAAAGGAGTGACTATTTTATGTTACTAATATAATTAACTTGCAACATTTTTTTTTCTATTTTATCTTTTTGGTAATAAGGCAGATTTTCACAGTCACTATATTACTTATAAAATATGTAATTATAAAGCATGTATTAACATAGTAATCATTGTTGCAATGAATAACTTCACTCATATACACAAATGCACAATAATTTTAAATACACAAACTATATATACCACTAACCAAATAATAAACATTCTTCTCTGCAAAATACTAAGGCATTCGTACAGTTTTTTAATCGGTTTCTTCATTCCACTAATTATAAATATCGAAAAAAATATATTGAATTATGTAAAAATATATCGTAACTTAACAGTCCATGATGAATAATAAACTTCAAACTTTGAAAGAGATAGACAGTAGCGAAACTGCTACCTCTATTTATTGCAATATTGATGAATTACCTAAACACTTAAACTCAAATAATGTAAAATTCACTGTTGTGTCCCAAAATATAAGAAGTGTGTACCGCAACCTTGACGACCTAACCTTAAACTTACTTCAATTTAAATTTAAGGTGGATATAATAATTCTTACCGAGTGTAGAATTCATAGAGATAAACCTTTTCCAAATATTAATAATTACAAAATGTATTCGACGACAAATCACGTGAATCAAAACGACGGGGTAGTCGCATTTATCAAAAATGGCGTTCAAGCCCATGTTAAGGAAATAATATTATCAGACGCTTCCTGTATTCAAATTACTACGGCTTGCTTCGTGATTTTAGGTGTTTATCGATCGCCGGCTAACAATAATGCAGATGCTTTTATTAACTCTATGAACAACCATCTAGAGCTACTTAAATCCCGACGAAATGTTATACTGACAGGTGCTATAAACATAAACATAATTCCAAAAGCATCTGAACAAACATATGAGCGAAACAATAGATGTAATTATCTTAATGTTTTATCCCTTCACGGACTACTTCCTGGACACTACTTACAAACAAGGGAAAATAGCTGCATTGATCACTTTATTATAAAACTTGAAAAAAAGAAGTATTCCGCCTTTACTGCAGTTCTTAACACCACAATAACTGATCACTTCATGATATTCCTATCGATTTCTTGTAATAGAAATCATAATGAGAATAGACTATACAAAACTGTCATAAACTTTGATAAAGCTTATCATAGTTTAGTTTTACAAAATCTTTCAGAGCTAGACAAACAAAGTGACCCTAATACCTTTGCAAACATATTGATTGAAAAGATTCAAACAGCCCTAAAAGAAAACACCAAAATCACCCCCATCACAAGTAATAAACGCCTACTTAAACCGTGGGTAACTGAGGGAATTTTACGCTGCATCCGCGTAAGAAATAATATGCAAAAAAAGCTACGTTGTAATCCATGTGATGAAATTTTAAAAATTACTTATAAAAGGTACAGAAATTTCTGTAACAACCTGGTCAAAAAATTGAAACGTCAGTATTACAAAAAACAACTAATTCTTTCTACGAATAACACAAAATTATTATGGAACACAATTAACGACATAACACAATTTAAGGCTCCAAAAATCCCTAGCTCTGATCTTCTTACCCTAACACAGAATCCTTTACATTCAGTCAACCAGGTAAATAGCTTTTTTTCGGTAATAGGAAAATCTCTCGCCGAAGCCATTATCAATAATGGTAACATCCAAACCTCTACTAACGTAGTTATTGCTGACTTTCAGATGAATTCATTTGTCTTATTAAATACAGATCCAACTGAAGTAGAGAGTACACTTATGTCATTAAATTCAAATAGCGCAACAGGATGGGATAATATTCCGACTAATTTTCTTAAGAAGTCTAAAAATATTGTCGTCATTGCAATTAGTAATTTAATAAACTTAAGCTTCGAAAAGGGTATATTTCCGGAGGCCTTTAAAAAATCTATAATCACACCGGTATATAAGAGTGGTAACAGAGATGAAGTAACTAATTATAGGCCAATATCAGTATTAACGTCAATTTCTAAAATTATGGAAAAAATATTAAATAAAAGACTACTAGGCTATCTTAATAAATATAATTTAATTTCAAAGTCGCAGTATGGTTTTCGACAGGGTTTATCTACTGAAGATGCTGTTGGGGATCTTACTAAATTAATTGTGCAGGAAATTGATAAAAATAAAAAATTTATAACAGTATTTTTGGATCTAAAGAAAGCTTTTGATACAGTCTCCGTACCCATAATGTTAAAAAGACTAGAAAGCATTGGCTTAAGAGATAAAACTTTATCTCTTTTTGGCAGCTATCTTAGAAACAGAAAACAGTCGGTAAAAATTGGAACAACTGTAAGTGAAACTGTAACTGTCAACTATGGAGTCCCACAAGGAAGTGTGATGGGTCCAACTCTATTTTTGATATACATCAATGAACTATGTAATATGAAACTTTACAATGGGCAGATTTTTTCATATGCAGATGACACTGCCATTGTATTTACAGGAAACACATGGGACTCCGTAAGGAAAGCAGCAGAATTAGGCCTTGCTAGGGTTGCAAATTGGCTCAATCAGAATCTACTAACCTTGAATATAACCAAAACTAAATATGTCTGCTTTACTATGTATAACAGCACCCAACCTACACCTGATTTTCATATTAAAATTCACGATTGCTCGGACGTCCAAAGCTGTAGTTGTAAATGCTCCCAAATAAATAAAGTCTCAAATATAAAGTATCTTGGAGTCATGGTTGACCAACGACTATCTTGGTATTCACATCTAGAATTAATGGAAACTCGGCTCAGAAAACTTATTTGGATATTTAAGTCCCTACGACATGTCTCCATAATGTCTTTACTTAATAAAATATACATAGCTATGGCTCAGTCAACTTTGGGCTACTGTATTCCTATATGGGGTGGTGCAGCAAAAACTAGGTTCCTTGAGCTTGAAAGGGCTCAAAGATGTTTAATTAAAGCTATGTACTTAAAGCCCTATAGATTCTCTACAACTGAACTTTATGAATGGAGTAATTTACTTTCGGTAAGAAAACTTTACATTTTAGCAACAGTTTTAAAACTTCATAGTTCCATAAATTACCACATATCTTCAATCACCAGACGTAGAAAATATAAAATACCCTACGAAGATTCATTTAAGACTAAGTTTGCCTCAAGACAGTATACTAGACGTTCAGTTTACTTATATAATAAAATAAACCAAAAAATCAATATTTACTCTATGAATTACCATGACTATAAAAAAACAGTAACAGACTGGTTAAGAAAACTTTCCTACGAAGAAATCGAATTCCTTCTCGAAAACACTGCTTTATGAATTTTTACACTCATACAGACTTCCCATGCTCATCCATACACACACACACACACACCACGCACGCACGCACGCACGCACGCACGCACACAGACACACAGACACATGCAGACACACGCAGACACACGCAGACACACGGCAGACACACGCAGACACACGCAGACACACGCAGACACACGCAGACACACGCAGACACACGCAGACACACGCAGACACACGCAGACACACGCAGACACACGCAGACACACGCAGACACACGCAGACACACGCAGACACACGCAGACACACGCAGACACACGCAGACACACGCAGACACACAGCACACGCAGACACACGCAGACACACGCAGACACACGCAGACACACGCAGACACACGCAGACACACGCAGACACACGCAGACACACGCAGACCACACGCAGACCACACGCACGCACGCACGCACCCACGCACGCACGGACGCACGGACGCACGGACGCACGGACGCACGGACGCACGGACGCACGGACGCACGGACGCACGGACGCACGGACGCACGGACGCACGCACGGCACGCACGCACGCACGCACGCACGCACGCACGCACGCACGCACGCACGCACGCACGCACGCACGCACGCACGCACGCACGCACGCACGCACGCACGCACGCACGCACGCACGCACGCACGCACGCACGCACGCGCGCACGCACGCACGCACGCACGCACGCACGCACGCACGCACGCACGCACGCACGCACGCACGCACGCACGCACGCACGCACGCACGCACGCACGCACGCACGCACGCACGCACGCACGCACGCACGCACGCACGCACCACGCACGCACGCACACACACCACACACACACACACACACACACACACACACACACACACACACACACACACACACACACACACACACACACACACACACACACATTTTATCACACTATCACGCAAACAACCCTAATTATACCTTACATGCAGTTGTGCTTTGTTTAGCTTTTGATTTTTTTTATGTTTTTTTTGTTATTTTATTGTTTTTGTGTTATATACTTAATTATAATTTTAAAGTAGTAATATAATTGTAATAAGGAAGAGCGGGGCCCTCTACTACAGGTATCTATTTACTTAAAAGAGGGTGCCCAACAATATTGTAACAACTTACTACTTGTTTTAAAGTAATAAATTATCAATTATCAATTAATTATCAATTTTACTGTAAGGGTCCTATTAAATTGTGAAGAAAAAAATTCCGCCCC
This sequence comes from Parnassius apollo, assembly GCA_907164705.1. NCBI lineage: Eukaryota > Metazoa > Arthropoda > Insecta > Lepidoptera > Papilionidae > Parnassius > Parnassius apollo. The sequence goes on along the minus strand of CAJQZP010000333.1, from coordinate 2,156,850 downwards.
CAAGGATGGAAAATAGGGGAAAAGGCTTTATATTGAACTATTGTTGAAGGAATTTTATATGTATCTTCGCAGATTAAGAATCGATTTTAATGATTCTTTTTTCTTAAATAATTTATACTTTAAGGGTGGTCTCATATAAATTTTAAGTAAAAATTTTACCGATAAGGGCTGCAAATAAATAACTTCTTTTTATTTGCAGCCCTTATCGGTAGCCTTAGCCCTTATCATCATCATCATCGACATTAGATCTTAGCATCCATCGACTTCCTACATGTCTTACCAGGTCGTCACTCCATCTAGTGGGGGGTCGCCCTACACTACACCTACCGGTACGAGGCTGCCACTCGAGAACCTTTCTTCCCCATCGGTTATCGGTTCTTCGAGCTATATGGCCGGCCCATTGCCACTTCAGCTTACTAATCCGTTGGGCTATGTCGGTCACTCTGGTTTTACTGCGGATATCCTCATTTCTGAGTCTATTACGCAGAGAAACTCCGAGCATAGCCATACGGCCAGCAGTGAAGGACCACGTCTCAGATCCGTATGTCATCACTGGCAACACGCACTGGTTATACACTTTAGTTTTCAGAGATTGAGGTATATCTGACGAGAAGATGTGTCGTAATTTCCCGAACGCTGCCCAGCCGAGTTGAATCCGTCGATTGACCTCTCGGTCGAAGTTGGACATAACTAGTCGGACTATTTGTCCCAGGTAAATGTACTCGTCAACAACTTGAGTGCTCCCAACAACTACCGGCATAGGTGTGACATGGACTTTACACATGCTCTTTGTTTTGTCCATTTTCATCTTAAGACCTATCCGTTGGGAGACACCATTGAGGTCATTGAGCATAGTGCTAAGGTCCTCCAGCGATTCTGCCATAAGGACTATATCGTCGGCAAATCGAAGGTGAGTGATGTACTCGCCATTGATGTTAATACCGTATCCCTTCCAGTCCAGTAGCTTGAAAACGTCTTCCAACGCAGCGGTTGAAGAGTTTCGGGGATATAACATCACCCTGTCTTACACCTCTCTGCAGTTGGATAGGTTTCGAACTCTGGTTCTGTACTCGGATAGCCATCGTAGCCCTACTGTACAAACACTTCAACACTTCGATATACCGACAGTCAACTTAGCACCGCTGAAGGGACTGTAGCACCGCCCAAATTTCGATGGAATCAAAGGCTTTCTTATAGTCCACATATGCCAGATAAAGTGGCAGATTATACTCTTCGGTCTTCTGTACAATCTGCCGCTGGGTATCTATGTGGTCTATGGTACTGAAGCCTTTTCGGAAACCGGCTTGTTCGGGAGGCTGTAAGTCGTCGAGTCTGCGTGCTGTATGTACGTGATATCCCCCCATGAATAACGACGCAAACTTTTTGTTATAAGTTATAATTAATTTTAAGCATTGACTATAAAGTATAATTTTGAAAGTCGATGGACATGCAAGTCATAAAGATGAAGAAACGTTAGAATATGCGAAAAAACGGTATTATTATTATTTGTCTGTATGCACACTCCGCACTCATGAATGCAGCATCTTATTGCCGGCATATTCAGTATAATATGCATACAGCAGACAAGGCAGCTACAGTGCGAAATGCTTGTTATGGATACTAAAGCAATGGTATTTTGCCACAAAGTTCTGAAATATTTCCCGATAATATGTACGAATCTGAGGAGACTACAGAAATGCTAATGGACGACATGTCCAAAGAACTTTCTCATCAGTAAGAAACTTCTGTTGAATAAAACTATTATTTACGGATTTTATCGCGTTTAATTACTTTAATTTATTTTTATTATTATCCCGACGTTTCGGGTGCTTTACAGCACCCATGGTCACGGGGGGAACTGAGATGTTTGACGTCCCAATGTCATAGTTAGTCCGGCTACCTTCAGTTTTTTTAATATTAATTTTTGGTCCGATTTACGCAAAACGAGCTTATAGTATCATGAAGTCTTGCAGTGGTATGCTTGGGTTTTGGTTTAATTTTGTTAATTATAGGATCCCAAGCAGATGGTAGCACCCAACCATCTTCTCTATTGAAATTTGGATGTTTTTTAATTTCAATAGCCTCGCGTATCATCCTTGGTAGGAATCGGTGTTCTTTTGCGAGAATTTGTGGTTTATCAAATCTAATGTAATGGTAGATGGTAGACCATCTGCTTGGGATCCTATAATTAACAAAATTAAACCAAAACCCAAGCATAGCACTGCAAGACTTCATGATACTATAAGCTCGTTTTGCGTAAATCGGACTGGTTGCGCGGAAAACCATTCGTATTTTATTTATTTTGACGGTAGGCTGCCAAATCGGTTATCCCTTTCCAAAACGATATCATTCATACCCTCCTATCAACACAGGGGTGGGGGGGTGGGAGGGGAAAGAAGATGATTCTAGAATATCACGTAATCATCGCAACCGAAGGTATAAAAGGCACGCGCGACCGACGCGCACTCTCTTCCCGCCGCGCTCGTTGTTGGAACCACGCCGCTAGTAGAACCGCTTTAGCCTGGAAGCAGTCGAGCTCCAGGAAACCCGCCTCACCTCGTGTGAGATATAGCCGCGCACCGCCTCTCTCCAGAGTGTCTGTCCAGAAGAAGTTCCAGAAGTCGCAGCTATAGTGCCCAACAGCATAGAAGAGACACCCCGGTGAGTGAATATTCCTAATAATATTGCCTGCTTGATATAATTGTGTTTTAACCCGCTCCAATTTTGTTTTCTCCTAATCAAGCAGGATTCCTTTCACCGATTTGGCAAATAATAGTTCGTTTTTAGGGAAGAGCGAGTGCATTGTACCGCATGCTATAGTCGCCGTTTATATAAGTGTAGAAACATTTTGTAGATACAGTCCACTTAGATTAATAGCTCGCGTAATAGGTTTAAGGTTCGACCGGGGAATTAGACTTCGGCAACCTTAGGCTCGACGCTCCACCATTTTATGGTCCTTCGAGCCGGATTTGGACTGGTGTTTAGTAGTCGTTCAACCATTTTCTGGTCGAATTATTAAATTAATTATTTAGATAATGCACTCTAGTTTATGGAATAGTCTTAAATAGTGTTCGTTTAAATTTAAATTTTGGTTAGGTACTCGCAAACAGAATTATTCATTTAAATAGTGTTTGTAATTGGTTTAAATTTAAAGCTTATTAGTCGCTTAAATAATTGAAACAGTGTAATAGCAATTGTTTTGTACGCTTACCCGACAATTTTGATAAAAATATATTGAGTTTAGCGAGCGACACGCGTCACCTCGACTCGCTGTAACAGGTGTTCGATTTAATTACGTAATACGGCATACGAGTGTCCATCCTTCATTATTTGTGCGTTGTGAGATTAATTGTGATTAATATAACTTTATTACAATAATTTAAAATGGCAGTTAGTGGAAATGAAATTAAAATTAAAACGCTTTATGCCAAGAGGGACATACTTTTTTCACGTATACAAAGTATTAGTGATCACATAAAGAACATCAATGTAGAAGCAGTGCGGGAAACTTTTTTGAATGAAATTGAAACGGTGGATTCTTTGCGGACGGATTACGAAAGAATATTAGACCAAATTAATCATTTGGAATTACAAATCGACCCGAAATACATAGTTAACTACCAACCGCTTCTAGCATTTGAAGATATGTTGTGTCGCGTGAAAAGAACGGAGAAACTCTTACAATCTCAAAACGAAGCAAAGCCGGAAATACAGGTACGTCCACGTGACTCAATTAGGTTGCCGCCAATAGATATTCCGGTATTCAATGGTGATATTAAGACATAGCCCTTCTTCTTCAGTAGTTTTCAAAACAATATACACAATAACCCATCGTTATCGGACGCTGAAAAATTATATTATTTAATTAGTAAACTTAGTGGCAGGGCACAGTCAATTTGCTCGGGATTTACACCTACAGCAAACAATTACTTGTTAATATTCGAAACGCTTAAAACTAAATATGAAGATAGGAGAATGTTAGCCTCCGAATATTTGAACCAGATATTCGATCTTAAACCTATATCATCCGCGAACATCAACGGCTTAGAGCAGTTTTTAGATAAATTTGTGGCATCGGTGGCTGCACTTAAGAATTTGAAATTTAATGACCTTATGGACGTGGTGTTTCTCCATATTGCACTAAAGAAATTAGACCCCGACACCGTGCGTGCGTTTGAAATGGAGCATCATAGCTCGGAAATGCCTTCCTTTCATTCATTAGCATCGTTGGTGCGAGATTAAATAAAGGTAGATGCGAAGCGCTCTCCGAACGTTGTGTAAACAGGAGATTAAAAGGTGCGTCGACCGTAGACAGACTCAACCATCTAAAATAGCAGGGTCGTTAACTTACGTAACCGCTACGTCAGCATCACTTCAGCGTGCTTGCATCGTATGTAAAGATAAACACGGTAATTTATATAATTGTGCGACTTTTCGTAAATATTCACCAAGCGAACGTTATAAATTAGTAAAGACAAACAACCTATGTCTGAACTGCTTAAGTGATAAGCATTTAGTTGCAAAATGCAATTCGAGTGCCGTATGTAGCAAGTGCGCCAGGAAACATCACACGCTATTACATTTTGAAAATAGCAACATAGCGGCGTCAAGTAAAGCGGATAAGGAATTCACCCCTACTAAAGTCAACGATTCTAGCGGTCGACCTGGTGATGTCGCTCTGTGCTTATTGGCGAATATGGGAGCACAACCTCCTTCAACCGTGTTACTGGGTACGGCGCGTATTTTGGTTAGGGATTCGCGTGGAAATGAACAAAGCGTCCGTGCACTGCTGGACAGCGGAGCCCAAAATAGCTTTATAACGCGACAATGTTGTCAGCGCTTAGGCTTAGTAATAAATAGGTCACTTTCATGTCCTATAGTCAAAGGCATCGGAGGTACTAGTAAAACTACCCAGGGATATATAAATTTAAAATTTTATTCTCGGATAGATCGTAATGTTAACTTTGATATAAATGCACTAGTAGTGGATAGGGTCACTGAACGGCTACCAACCGTTTCGGTTGACACCTCGGCAATGATTGAATTTAAAAATTTGACTCTAGCGGACGACACTTACGCCGTTCCTGGAAACATAGACATGCTCATTGGAGCATCGCTTTTCCCTCATCTTTTGCTAAACAATAAGGTCAGGGGCAACTCCTCGCATATCGCGACTTACGCACTGGAAACCGTATTGGGCTACGTCATCATTGGCTCCGCCCCCATCATGGATAGTATGGCTGTCGAACCGCTCGAGTCGTTAGTCCGCAAATTTTGGGAGATGGAGGAGGTGAACGTCCCACCCATAGCTAGCTCAGATGACAGATTATGCGAGGAAATTTACGTCCGCACGACCGTTCGTGATCGCGACGGTAGATATAGTGTAGCGCTACCCTTTAAAGGAGATGTTTTATCTCTCGGCGATTCGCGTCAAATGGCGGAAAAACGTTTCTACAGCTTGGAGCGTAGGATGCTCGCTTCACCCCAGTTAAAAGAAGCTTATGACGGCGTCATTAACGAATATATAAGAGAAGGTTACATATCACTCGTGGCTTCGAAATTAGATAATTACGAAGACACACCGTCGTATTTCATACCACACCACGGGGTCATTAGGGAGGACAAACTTACATCTAAGTTACGTGTAGTGCTCGACGCTAGTGCTAAAACTAGCACTCACCTGTCGCTTAACGATATCCTCTATAGTAGGCAAAATTTACAGGGCAGTTTATTTAATATAATAGCCAATTTTCGTTTGTTTAGTATAGCACTATCCGCCGATATTCGCCAAATGTTTCTTTGCATAGGGGTCCGTGAATGCGACCGTAGATTCCAACGCATTTTATATCGTTTCAACCCAAAGGAACCTCTAATGGTGTTTGAATTTAACCGCGTTTGTTTTGGTTTAAAGTCGAGCCCATTTCATGCGTTACGCACGGTGAAACAGCTCGCCCACGATGAAGGTCCCTCTTACCCTAAAGCTAAGAGGGCAATTGAGAGCGGTTTATATATGGATGATTTTGTATACTCGGTCGATAGCGTGGAGGAGGCTACCCTAACCACCGCCGAGGTTATAAAGCTCATGAAATCGGGTCAATTCGATCTTGTGAAGTGGACTAGTAATTCGCGTCCGGTTTTAGATACAATCCCACTATCACACCGTCTTTCGGCGATAAAGGAATTCGACGATTCTGATACACACAAGGTGCTCGGTCTGTGTTGGTCACCAGAGTCCGACGTGTTTAGCCTTAAGGTAAATCCGCCCGTAGAGAAATGCACAAAGCGCACAATACTGTCATGCGTTGCTAGATTATGGGATGTCATGGGTTTCGTAGCTCCGGTGGTATTATACGCTAAGCTTTTGATTAAACAACTTTGGTTATTTGAATGCGATTGGGATGATTTGCCGCCTGACAGCATTGTACGGTTGTGGCAGCATTTTAGAGAGGAACTTCCTTTACTAAGAGAAATTAAAATACCGCGTCATATAAACGTCGATAGAAATAGCGTCATAACGGTCGTTGGGTTTGCAGACGCCAGCGAGAAGGCTTACGGGGGCGTTGTATATTTCCACGTTCAGAATAATGGTAGAAATTCGATTAGCCTCATTAGTTCTAAGTCGAGAGTCTCCCCCCGTAAGGTTGTCTCTCTGGCGCGCTTAGAGCTTTGCGCAATATTAGTACTCACCAAGCTTATTACCGCAGTTATCAGCGCATGTAGGGATAGAGTTCACATAGAAAGGATATTTGCCTTTTCCGACTCCACCGTCGCCTTATGCTGGGTTCATTCTTCACCCCACCGTTGGGATACGTTTGTCGCGAACCGAGTGGCCAAGATCCAAGACGAGTTAGAAACGCGGAACTTTTATCACGTGTCCGGTACGGAAAACCCTGCCGATTGTCTATCCCGTGGACTCACCCCGATGCAAATAATGGACCACCCGCTTTGGTTCCACGGACCTTCTTGGGTTCACTTGGATCCCTCGCAATGGCCAATAACCGATTTCGAACCTTCGTCAGTGTCACAACCGCCGGAAGAGAAGAGACACGCTCTAGTGGCGAACGTTTCGAGCGAGGTTTCTCCAATCATTGCTTTGGCGAACCGCTTGTCCTCTTGGTCGAAATTATTGCGTAGCGTAATTTATTACAATTTTGGGGGCAATTGGGAGACTAACATTAAGAGTCTAAAGAGTCACTTATACCGAGTAATAGGAGATCAAATTTTGTAGTCCCCTTCGAAGAGCTAAGTACGGTGCTCGCTCAAATTGAATGCGTAATGAATAGCCGCCCACTTTGTCGTACATTGTCTAGTGACCCCTCGGAACCGCTGGCTCTAACTCCAGCACATTTTTTAAATTTAACGCCTTTAAAGTATTTGCCCGCCGTAGATATGGATGAGAACAGACTTAGCATTTCCGCACGCCACAAATTATTAGACCGGTTAGTGCAATCGTTTTGGAAACGATGGAGGATGGAATACTTGCATACTTTGCAGTCTCGGCATAAATGGAACGCAGCAACTGAGCCTTTAGCTGTAGGAACTGTAGTTGTGCTCACCAAAGAGAATACGCCGCCTCTTCATTGGCCGTTAAGAATTATCGAAGAGGTCTTTCCCGGTTCCGACGGAGTAATTAGGGTAGCTCGCGTTAAGACCACGGTTGGGTCTTACCTGCGTCCTGTTGTCCGTTTGTGCCCCTTGCCTCTTCCATAATTTAAATTAGCTTTCTAGATTAGAAATTGTAGTTGAATTTAGGTAATCTTAGCGTTAGTTAGTTATTTTGTTAGTTTGATCTTAGCTCTAGTTGTTTTAGTTATATTTTGAAGGAAATCCTTCAAGGGCGGGGGGAGATGGTTGCGCGGAAAACCATTCGTATTTTATTTATTTTGACGGTAGGCTGCCAAATCGGTTATCCCTTTCCAAAACGATATCATTCATACCCTCCTATCGACACATCGGGGTGGTGGGGTGGGAGGGGAAAGAAGATGATTCTAAAATATCACGTAATCATCGCAACCGAAGGTATAAAAGGCACGCGCGACCGACGCGCACTCTCTTCCCGCCGCGCTCGTTGTTGGAACCACACCGCTAGTAGAACCGCTTTAGCCTGGAAGCAGTCGAGCTCCAGGAAACCCGCCTCACCTCGTGTGAGATATAGTCGCGCACCGCCTCTCTCCAGAGTGTCTGTCCAGAAGAAGTTCCAGAAGTCGCAGCTATAGTGCCCAACAGCATAGAAGAGACACCCCGGTGAGTGAATATTCCTAATAATACTGCCTGCTTGATATAATTGTGTTTTAACCCGCTTTAATTTTGTTTTCTCCTAATCAAGCAGGATTCCTTTCATCGATTTGGCAAATAATAGTTCGTTTTTAGGGAAGAGCGAGTGCATTGTACCGCATGCTATAGTCGCCGTTTATATAAGTGTAGAAACATTTTATAGATACAGTCCACTTAGGTTAATAGCTCGCGTAATAGGTTTAAGGTTCGACCGGGGAATTAGACTTCGGCAACCTTAGGCTCGACGCTCCACCACGGACCAAAAATTAATATTAAAAAAAAACTGAAGGTAGTCGGACTAACTATGACATTGGGACGTCAAACATCTCAGTTCCCCCCGTGACCACGGGTGCTGTAAAGCACCCGAAACGTCGGGATAATAATAAAAATAAATTAAAGTAATTAAACGCGATAAAATCCGCAAATAATAGTTTTATTCAATCATGTAGTGTTCGCGTAAATTTAAGAAATCATTATAAGAAACTTCTGATTATGTTTCCGTTGCTAGAACATCGAACAAACGACCAAAGAACGACCTCACCAGTCCTTACTGGTTCAGTACGTCTGTCCATTTTCCATTGCTAGGCCATCGAGGCATCATCAAGACAATTTATTTTTGCTTCCTGGAATAAACGTTCTTCCGGTTGCAGTAACTGAATTAGCTACAGTTGTCCCGAGCCGTGACAGATGACGAAAATAATGTAGCTTGAATTGCAACACCTAACAAACAACAAGCCGACAATTCGTCCCAGATTCTAGCAGCAAACACTGATCAAGAGGTTATTTTAACTCCTTTTTTAAACCCAAATCATCCATCTGCTGCTAATAACCAACATCTGTTGCCCACTATTCTTGCTTCCCCTATTGAAGAAATTCCTCCAGTTCCAAAAGGATTCTTTATTAGTGGACAGGGGCATCGTAAGCTGAAGAAACGGCAGACCACCTTAGTTTTAACTTCTTCGCCTAATAAAAGGGCGCTTTAATCGAAAGTGAGCCCAGAGCTCTCCTACAGAAGAAGAGACGAAACGTCTCTAAAACGTTTGAAAACATTGATAACGAAGAAAAGAAATTTCTAATTGCAATGGTATTTCATTTATGATATAATGATATAAGCCCTGAGGAGATTGGTTACGGTACTTAATATTTAGCGTTGGGCTCAAATCGCGAAAGCCCCAAGCTTTTCATTTGTGATCTTTCTGTAATTTTGTAGTTTACTCGTGACATAAGTACAAAATCGATTTTGGCTGATTTCATTTAAAATAAAGAATATTTTGTTTTAACTTATAAGTTATAAGTTTTCCTTTATTTCAATAAATAAAGAACCTTAAATTATATCTAAATAATATGACTCTACTGTGAATTACCAATAAAAAGTTAGGATCCAAAAATAAAACCATAAGTCATATTGTATGTTTTTCTCTTACATAAAGTGTATATTATTTGATTTCCATCTTACCTTACAAGTCGTTTATGAACACCACATCTCTCAGCTACAGTGTCAATGATATCGTCAACTAATTTAGGATCTAAACGTTTCTTCGGTGGTTTGTTTGTAAATGCTGGAGATTGTTTTCCCGAAAGGCAGTGAGTCGCCAAAACTCTGTCAGAGAAAAATATTGTGTGATTTAGTTTTTTACTACTAGTTTTATAGGTTTTTACTATTAGTTTTAGATATTAAATTATGTCCAGCGATTGCTCGCGAGTCCGCTTTTAAGGCTATAAGCGACAGAATATCAGCGCTGCGGTAACTCTTTTACGCCAGGCTGAGCCACCATGCAGATATATTATGGCTGTAGCACGAAAGAGTCGATTCGGCCGGGACCGCTGCTGCTGCTGTGTTTCTTATGGTAAGTGTACAGAACCGGAGACCCTTTTTACTGGAAACGAGGCATTCGATCTCAGTTCTCAGTGGTGAAAATTAATTAATTAGTTGATGATAAATGTAAATGTCTATGGGCCACAGCATCCACTTACAATCAGGTGGACTGTATGCTCATTTGTCACCCTTATTTTATACAAAAAACTCTGTTACTGTGCTGAGTTGGTGGCCTTTTTTATACGTACATGCTATATTCATTTTTTGCTTAGTATTTTGTTAAGTTTTTTTTGTTTGTAAATTAATGTTTTGTAAAATCAAGTTCCAGCTATAAAAAAATATGTTCGTTCTTTCTTTGAACACAACAAATGGACTGTCTAATCATATCAAGGTAAGGCTTATTCGGTAAGATAAGAGGTAGCCTAGGATATAGTGTCGAAGACATGGGGACAATCACTACACAACTGTACCCGAAAACAAAGAATTTGTACCTATATGTACAAAATTTGGCCCTGACCAGAACGAGAACCCATTAACTGTGACGCCAGGCTTGCTACTCAGGCCATTTATTATTTTCAGATTTTTAAGGGACAACTAGGAAAACCAAATGCCATTTCATAGATTTTATTACTTATTATAATTATTACAGGGGAAACAGTTTATACTAAGTTCCTAATTTGAAGTATATTTGTAGGTAATCTTGTGAAAAAAATGGGAAAGTTTGTGAAAGAAATTAATAGGTATTTTAATAAGTAATATAGTTAAATATGCAATTTTTTATCTTACCATGTAAGTCAGAATGCCAGAAAGAGACAAATAAACGCAGTTAAGTTCCTCTTAAATTCTTTTGCGTTTACTGGTTCAGAATTTATCATATGAATCAACGCTCAGTCCATTATCACTCTATTGTTTTCAAGAGCTACGTACTTTAAATAATTACCTTCGTGGAAAAACGGCCTGTAGCAATTGTCTCGTAGCAGTTGTATATGACGTCCAATCCAAATCTACTAGTAATCTTGTCGGCACCAAAACGTTACCGCTTCCAATAGGTACCTTCGAATTTCATAATAGAAGAATTAACATAAAATTATGACTGCCAAAGCAGAAGATTTTTTTAAAGTTGTTTTATTTTTTTAATATTGTTTTAGTTTTTTTTAAACGTTACCCCAACATTAGGATTTTCTCCTGTATCGTGGGGGCAGTTTACAAACATAAATTTCACAAGGACAAACATCCAGACCCCGAACAACTATTTGTAGGCCATACAAATAATTGTTCCGTGCGGGATTCGAACCCGCGACCCTACTAAGCTTGCTAAGCCACTGCGCCACGGAGTCGTCGAAGAACGAAGAACGAAGAAAGGAGTCGGAGAAGTGATAAACTTATTACAAGTAATTGCGTACAATACAATAGAAATACATTTTGGGTGCATTACAACTGTAGCCGTGTAGTGGTGGTGTGAGAATCAAGTAATCCGCTGCCACATAATATCTCGTGGGTGTTGTGGCCTGAGACAGTTTCATTACAACTTATAATAATGAGGTGTTGCCAAATCCGTCAAGTCCGTCAAGTGTTGCCAAGTCTGCCAATCGTGGCAACTGTATAGTATATATTCCCCTATAAAGCAATCCATAGAGGAATGTCTAGATATCTAGTAATAGACTTTTAATAGGCTGTAACGATGATGATGATGTGGATGATTATCATTATAAGGTAAGATCTTAACATTTTGGTCATTTTAGGTTTATTAAGTACTATACAACCTGATTAAAATATTTTTTATACTCATGATTTAAATGTTTTTACCGACTACGACAAATAAAAGGTGTTCACAATTCGACTGTATTTTTTGGTTAATAAAAATATGACGAATAAAATTCGACTTTGATTCTGTGGAAATACGATTTTTTATATAGACAACGTTCTAGTTGTCACCTTAAGTTTGTGTTATAGTTTTAGTACATTTAAAGGAGTCAAATACTTAATTAAATTTTTTTAAATGTAAAAACTAACTTCATAAAACTAAAGGGCAAGGGAATTGAATATTTTCCACACAATTTGATAGCTTCTGTTTCCGGAACTTTAATTGATCGATACACTTTGTCTCAGCACCAATTTCGGAATCTATATTTAGTTGTTTTTAGTTTTTTAAAGTTGGTTATTACTTATTTTAAAGTTTTAGTTTTAATGAATCTATTCATTTTCTGTACTAATAGTTATTGAAGCAAAAAAAAAATTGGCCACTATGCCACGGTAAAAATAAAAGAATAATGATTACTATTTACAATACATTTGTGTTTGTGATCAGAGGTGAAGGAAAACACCGCGAGACAAAAGTTTAAGATATTAAAAATATTTCCAGGATGTGTCAAGTGCCGCCCGACAGACTTCATTTTACTTCAATGCATAACCTACGGTTCTAAGTTCGAATCCCAATCTTGTGACTCTGACATTGAATCCTGGACTACCTTCGATCAAAGAACGGAATTGTTAGTAAATCTGTGACTTAGAACATAAGAGCTAATCAGTGGCGCTACTCCTGGGACCGAACGACCTTGAGCGTTCGGTCCCTTACATAACGCGCTCTCGCTACAATAAATCGCGTAAGAAATACGCCCAAATTTTTGGAATTATTTCAATTAAAAAAAAGCGAACTTAAATTAAATAAAACGTGTATAATATAGATTTTTAAATTATCTATCGATTAGCGTAATCCTCAAATGATTAGAGCGTTGCCTTTAGCAACAGATGCATGTAATCAATAATTTTAGTCATTTTTTAAAATTGTATTTTAAATGTATTTATAACACATAAAACAAATTAGAACGTGGAATATGATGATAGGATATCGAACATTAATAATGTGCTTTTAGATATAGTCTATTTCTCATATCTAATTAGATAATAAGTCTCTCAAAAACGCACTATCGCAAGGTTTTGGTCGGGGTATAGCCTTACTTGCGTTTAAGACCGATTTACACTTCGACAAGTACAGTAGCGAGTTAACTTGCGAATCTGGCGAGTTAATTTTGAACCTCGTTTGAAAGGCAATAAGCGAGTTAAGTAGCAAGTTAATGATTAAGTTGAACGGGATAGCCGGCCGAGCTATTTTTCGGCGAGTTAAGTGGTGCACTCCCGCGCGTCTCCCGCTACCCGAAACTAAACTCGCCGTTTAGTTCAGTGCATAAGTTGACAGGACGCAACATTTGCGCGCCAAAACGTACAATTGTACTTTTGAAAATGAAATGAAACTCGCCACAAAGTTTGTACGGTAGTGTTTATTGAATATTTATACGTTTTATATTGAGTTTTAATAATAAAATGGACAGAAGATATCACGTATAAATTCGTACAGGAGTATTTAGAACACGAATGTTTATATAATAGTAGAAGTTTAAATTGTAAAATGAAACCTGCTGAGATGCTGCACACATGAAAATTCTTAAAAACTTCTTTAACAACAACCATTCATACTACTCTGACTAGATCATTTAATACGTAGTCCTAGAACCATCTTAAACGAAAACCGGAAAAATACTGTAGTCCTGAAACGTCATACTTTAACAAACTCTATGAACTAATGTCCTTAACTAAACTCGCCACGAAGACATAGTTTGAACGCTACTGCCCACTTTACCGTTTACTTTCAACTGCCCTGTAACTTAACTCGCTACTGTACTTATCGAAGTGTAAATCGGTCTTTATATTATTTTTTGTTGAAATCAGCATCATCGAGATTATTGTTTTTTGTTAGTAAATTAAGTAATTTTAGTCACCAGCATTTGCTGATAAATTATTACATTCCCTTTAATAAGCATTATATAAATTTTGTTTTAATTTGATATTTGGATATCTAAATAAAAAGAGTTAAAGTATGATTTAATGTAGCCGTTTTAATCATAGACTTTAGAATATACTGGCGTAGTTTTAATGAAGTGAACATTCGAAATGAAAGACCGGTTTATTTCCAATCTGTCACGACTCACGACATTTCTAGCGTATCGCGCGCTCTCGTGTGCCACTTCTTACATCTATTTTGAAGAACTTTGAACGATGATGATGAAACGTGTGATGATGAAATTTTACGTGGTAGAGCCATACTGCAGTTATATTAGTAGTGTAGTTGTAGCACGAATGAGTCGGCTCGATCGGGGAAGGACCACGCTCTCACAGAATACCAGCGTAAAATAGTAGCTTTATGCTGCTGTGTTTCGTATGGTGAGTGTAAAGAACCGGAGACCCTTTTTACTGGAAACGAGGTATTTCTATCTTAGTCCTCATGGGTGACAACGGATCTGCATTTTGATTACCCTTATTGAGTAATCGAGGATAGATGTAGATGTCTATTGGCCGCAGCAACTACTTACCATCAGGTGGACTGTGTGCTCGTTTGTTACCCTATCCTATAAAAAATTAAATATAATAATAACTCTCAGAGACACAACCCTGACTTGCTAATCGATCATTTATTTTGCTGTCCCATATCAAAACCCAGTAACCGCTTTAAACTAAATTTCAAAGGGTAATATTAAAAGGGGTCTCTATTTCTCTTCAATTAGCATTCGAAATACAACAGCATTTCTGCTGCAATTTTACGCTTTGAGAGTATGGCATCCGCCGGTTGTGCCGACCCATTCCCAATGCAACCGGATTACAACAGACACCTAGCTCTGCCGCGTGAAAAAACGCCCAAGTTAAACTTACTGTGGGCCGTTTGTATTAACTGCTGGCTGATTGATAGAATCAGGCGTTACTTTGCGGAAATCCATTATAATAAAGCTATTAATTAATTTGCAACCTTCCGCTAACTAAATACAATGATGTGTCTGGTGCGGGGATTAGTGGTGACGGGATTGGTGCATGCAATTGAAGGAGGGCGGGAGGTGCTCTTTAATCCAGGTAAGACACATCATTGTATTTAGTTAGCGGAAGGTTGCAAATTAATTAATAGCTTTATTAACTGCTGGCATATAATATAATTAAAAAAAGGGAACTTTACCATATCTGCATTATTAGTCCCAGGCTCTCCGCAAATAGTTGTGTGCGCCGATGCACGTCTCACACGCAAAACTTTTGGTTTTGATTGATTTTTCTCCTCAATCCCGACATTAGTAGTGTTTCCATTTTGTTCTACAGGTGATTCACCTTTCACTGTCGATGTTTCGTTTACAGGAGGTTCAGGGGCATACTGTTCTAGTTCCGACACCTCTGATAGAATTGACATAGCATCGTCTATGTGAACCTCTGATATCAATGAGAGGAACTGTCTGTAAAGGCGGTTGAGTACACTTTCCATCTCCTCGATTTTAGGTAATGGCGGATAAAACATCTCATTGTCTGTTTGTGTGCCTTGGTCGAAGGTAAGCTTAATATTTTCGTCATTATCTCTTCCAGGTAGTGGAGTACTGCTCACCATTGATCTGCGACTGTAGAACTTGTTGGGTTGTGTTGTAGATCGATTGTTGTAAACAGCTACAGATGATTCGGCGCACTTGTACTGAGTATTTTGTTTGACTACTGATTTATTGCAACCTAGGATATTGCCCTGCAATAAAAAAATAGAATTTTATTGAAATTGAAAATCTATCATATACACAATGATCAATATCAATCATGTATTCTTGAGAATGATGTATTCTTGGGTAGAGCTTTTAAGAGAGACATAAATGGTAGAATTTAAATTTTAAAAAAAATGTTAAATTAAAAATTAATAACAAGTGTATCGAGGAAAGGGTGAGAAATGACGCAATCATACATAGAGCAGTTTCTTTTGGTTAGATATATCAAAAAAATTTAATGTCTTACAACGGATTTTATTCATAATTATAGTAAATATTTTTACCTCTTGCTCGCTGTCCGTAGTTTCGTCAGTATCGGTGGCAGCGTGTTGGGGAGTACCAGATACACCAGGACTGGATAGTGGTGGTTGACTAGTGCTTTGATTTCCTAAATACTGTGACAAATATACAAGAAATCGAGTAAATATGTCAAATAATTCGCTAATTTATGAAATAAGTTCTTACTTTGAATAATAGTAAACTAACAAAAAGAAAAAGGAGAAATTTTGAGACAATGAGTGTAACTCAAGAACTTCTGCCTATGGTGACCATCATAAAGAGTCCTTATGTTCCCAATATAATAATAATTTAGATCTATAAATAGGGTTAGTATTTCACCGGTCATGACTTATTTATTTTTTATTTTAAGAGTCAAGCGCTGATTCTGCATGAATTTCAATGCAAACATCGTCGTGGTCGTTTACAAATGCGCGAATGATAAGTGAACAAAAACCAAAACAATATTATTGACATAATACTTTAATAACACAAACTTAACATTTTATGGCTCCTCTTCACGATCGGCCATGATGGGCGATTACACGCGAGCACGATTGTGTAGAGGGGCTAATCGCCTGTAGTTGCCCATCATCGTCCTCAATCGTCGTTGATCGTCGTCGTGATCGTGGCGATCGGTGCCTTGTCGGTTTTTCGGGCACACATCAAAGGGAATCGCTTGTAATTGCGTGCGCGTGCCCACACGATCGCCGATCATTCATTCACCGGAGGACAGCAAGCAGTGCGTACATCGCGTCGTTTTTAAGTTTTGATTGCGAGTGCGAAACAATGACTACTGGGTGGTCAAATGAAGAGACATTCAAGTTCATAGAACTATGTATATATATATATATATATATATATATATATATATATATATATATATATATATATATATATATATATATATATATATATTTAATGGTAGCTGCAGCTATAACCTCCACGTCCATCTTGAATGCTTGCCGATTACAGACGATCAACGAGTGTCGATCATGGCCGATCGTGTAGAGGCGGCTTTACTTTTACAGAATTTTATAAGGCTACCAGCTATTCAAAAGTTGATGCTAGAAGCCAAAATTATTAGTTTATTATTATTATTAGTTGAGAAATAAATTGAGTTTTGTTGCCGGGATGCTGGTTGAAGATCCGACCTTTCGCAAAAATCAAGATTTTAACTACCTGCATCCGGAATCTCATTGAAGCAGGAGATAGGTAGCAGCATCTTCTAACTAGTATCTCATTACTACTCAAAATTATAAAAAACTGAGGTTGCGTACCCGCCTGCCAAGCGTGGCAACGATGACTAAATCCCCCCCATGAGGTAATCTATGGGGGAGGCCTGTGTTCAGCAGTAGATTTTATTGCCTGTAAATAATTTATGGGTGGATAGATAAATCGAATCCTCAATTCCAAGCTCTGGTAACCCTACCAGTAAATATTTTTACTCCGTGAATGTAAAAAAATTCACGGTGTAAAAATATTTACTACCACATAGTACCCCTTTGATGTTCAAAGGGAAATAAAACAGGAGCAGAAAGCAGCATCTTCTTTATACCAATAAAAAAAAACTGCGGTTGTCAATCCGCTTGCTTATAGAAAGGCAACTACGGCAAATAGATATGTCTATTAAACATGTGTCAATCATGAATGATTCGTACGTTTGAGCTGGTACACTTAAAATTATTGATGGTTCATTTATCTATTTTTAAATGTTCCGGTACAACCAATCACATACAATTGACGGAACCTTTTTAACTCGTGATGGGTATGAATTGCGAATGCGAATCGAAAACTATTGAATGATCTGAATGAATTGTTTTTAGTGTAGGGTACTGGAGCCCTAAATGATCTATTTGAATGATCGATCCGAATATACCGGTACGCTTGACGAAATGTACTAGAATGATTCAGTCACGAGAAATGAATGATTGAAACATGTCTAATGTCTACGCCTCATATAGGAGATCCCTATAAGGCAATCTACGGTGAGGGCTATGTTCTGGAAATAGTAATGGTTATTTATTACAGGCGTATTAGTGCTTTAAAAGTGACGAGCGTATAGCGGGGTGGAGTATGGGCTTGTGTAACTAACATGCGTGCGTAACCACCGACCAAAATGTACAAAATTGTATGCGTTGCTCTACCGCGTACAATTTGTTGTTTGTGTAAATTCAATGACGCTCGAGCGGGGTAGAACCGCGCCCTACCAGCAAAAATAGCGGCTCATTGCTGCTGTGTTTCATTGAGTGTGTAGAGAACCGGAGATCCTTTTTAATGGAATCGAGGCATTGCATCTTAGTCCTCAGGGGTGGCAACGCATCTGCATTTTGATTCTCATTTGAGGATAGATGTAAATGTCTATAGGCCACAGCATTCACTTACCATCAGGTGGACTGTGTGCTCGTTAGTCACGCTTATTCTATTTTTAAAAAAATGCGCTCCTGTGTCATTACAATATCCAGCGTGGGAGTCCCAAAAATATACTTAGGTATACTGCATGCCCCGCCAAACGCTTTCCATTCAGACATTAGCCTTGTAAAGTAGCGACGATGCTATTTTGTATGGTTGGACATTTCTCAGTTTTTAATTAAATTAACGTGCCGTAAAGGGTTGTGGACTTGTGGAATATTTTTCAGCACTAGCATATTAGGTAATACAAGTTTACGATAAAGAACATAAATATAGATATCTATGGGCTACAGTACCCAGTTGCTGTGTGCTCGTTTGTCACCCGCATTCTATAAAAAAATTCTCTCGTTCGTAGTCAGTTAAAAAGGCACTCACCAAGGATCCTGACTTCATTTCCTTGATAGTGTTCATACATAATGAAACAACGTTCTTCACTTGCTCATCTTGTCGCTGAAGTAATATCTTCAGCTCTTTCACATAGTTCTTGTTATCTGCACAGTTATGACATATTTTTAATATATATCATAATATTATAAAGTATAAAGTGCCCCTAACGTAGGGCTGCCAAAAATGTTGGAACGCTATCCGGGACATTTGTTTAGAAATAGGGATTAATTAATGTAATATGTATTATATATATACATATATATATATATATATATATATATATATACATATTACATTAATAATCCATAAGCTAGTTTAATCAATAACCTAAAAACGTTAGATGTTACTGTTTTAGAAAATTCAGTTTTTGACAAGACAAACAATAAAATCATAAACCTAATTTTAAAGGGACAGGTGATGTTTTTCGCGGTATGTGGCCTGGTGCACCGGGACTTATATTGTAGCAGGGTTATCCTTGCCGACGATATAGTCCTTATGGCAGAATCGCTGGAGGACCTTAGCACTATGCTCAATGATCTCAATGGTGTCTCCCAACGGATAGGTCTTAAGATGAACATGGACAAAACAAAGATCATGTTTAATGTCCATGTCACACCTATGCCGGTAGTTGTTGGGAGCACTATGCTCGAAGTTGTTGACGAGTACGTTTACCTGGGACAAATAGTCCGACTAGGTAAGTCCAACTTCGACCGAGAGGTCAATCGACGGATTCAACTCGGCTGGGCAGCGTTCGGGAAATTACGACACATCTTCTCGTCAGGTATACCTCAATCTCTGAAAACTAAAGTGTACAACCAGTGCGTGTTGCCAGTGATGACTTACGGATCAGAGACGTGGTCCTTCACTGCTGGCCGTATGAGGACGCTCAAGGTCGCTCAGCGTGCTATGGAGAGGGCTATGCTCGGAGTTTCTCTGCGTGATAGACTGAGAAATGAGGATTTCCGCAGTAAAACCAGAGTGACTGACATAGCCCAACGGATTAGTAAGCTGAAGTGGCAATGGGCCGGCCATATAGCTCGAAGAACCGATAACCGATGGGGAAGAAAGGTTCTCGAGTGGCAGCCTCGTACCGGTAGGCGTAGTGTAGGGCGACCCCCACTAGATGGAGTGACGACCTGGTAAGACATGCAGGAAGTCGATGGATGCAGGTGGCTCAGGACCGTGCTTTGTGGCATTCCTTGGGGGAGGCCTATGTTAAGCAGTGGACTTGTGAAGGACTGTAATGATGATATCCTAGCGGAAATAAATTATTAATGTTTTACTTTGAATAATTTGTGACATAGAACAAAATGATATTTTTAAATTCGGTTCCGATCGGCTGATAACGGAAAACCTCCCAACCAAAATTCTACTGATTAGTGAAGAGAGAGGAGTATCATTTAATGCGAGATCTAGCCTTTGCGTTTGCGCTCAACTACCCTCCAGTTCGGCGTGGTTATTGGCAACTTTTTCAATAAATGCACCCGCCTTCTCGTAAATACCGATCCAGCATTTAACCTTAATAAGACTAATGGTGATGTTGACAAATATATTTGCTGTTAACTCCTGATAAAGACTGTAATTTTATTTTTATAAACTTGCATTGATTTATTTACATAATAATTAACATACATTTATATAACATATAAACATACTTTTTTTTATAGGATAGGACCCATTCGTGCTACAACTATACTACTAATGCATTTGATACTTTATTTTTTTTATTGACTAGTGTAATTGATTGATTAACGTGATTAAAACAGTGTTTTATCGTAAAGATCTCTTTTTTACAACTCTGAACAGTCTTAGGAAAACTATTGATTAAAAAGCCTTTATGTTTGAAGGGTGGTGGATTATTTTACAAAAAATACTTGGAATATGAGCGACGCGTACACATAAAGCGAATTCAAAAAGTTTCTTTGTCTTTAGCAAATACCCAAGCCTATGCATGTTTAGGTTTACTCCCGCCAAAAATGTATTGAGATCTCTATAGTCTATACTATTACTATCTATATTATGTACTTTTCAATTGTTGTTTTAATTTGGATCAAAACAGTTTCATAACATTCTTTTCAATAAAGTACCTACTTTATACAAAAATTAAATTAACACAAGAATTTTATTTCTTTCCTTCGCCGGACTTTTTGTCAGCTGGTATATCATCATGTACATAGGTACTTTTGTTATTTAAAAAACTTCGGCATTACTCCTATCAAAGGTAGATTCCCACAAATAACGAGTATACTTGTATTACATATGCAAGCATCAGGTATGATATGTGCCAATTATTTTGCAGCCCAAAATTAAAATGTGGTAAGTACCTAGGTATATAAGCTAAATTGTATATATAACTTAATGTTAAAGGCATTGAAGTATGTTGTACATGATATAATCTCAATGTTTGAAAACACTCACCGGATATCCGCAAGATCTGCGCTCGCCGAGCGCCATTGCCCTGTTTGTTCCTGATGAATACAAGCTTCCCGGTATGAAGGTCACTCTCGTTGGTAACTAGAGAATCAGAGTTCACCACACCATAGTGCGAAAAAACATTTCTTTCATCCACCCACTCAACAAGGAGCCAAAGCCGTTGGGACATAACGAACTAATATACTTTCTCTAACAGAATTTGAACAACAACTGAACGAAAAAGCCCATAGCTAAGTCTACCGCAGGTAAAAATGTGATGGTTGCAATTGAGTAGAGTCCCTAGTCTCGGCTTTCATCGACCCCAAGCCGAAAAAAAAATAACAATAGAATTTGATATCGTTTGAACAATACGTAACGGCATCTGTTATCTACTAAAATGAAAATCTTATATTATCAAGTCAACTTTGAATTAATATACCTACCTATTATTACTATATTATTAAAGGAATATTTTTTTATATATTTAATATTTATTTTATTGTGTAATAATATATTTTATATTTCCGCGAAGGAACACTTATTTTCTTACAGAATAAACAAATAGCGAATAGCCCCGGAATTCTGTCCTGTGTTTAATACTTAGCGTGTCCGTACCTCGGTCCGAATACTAACCAGATTGAATAATCGTACCAAGAAAAGAAAAAATGGTACAAATATTTATTTTATAATATTGAAATGACGAACGAGCTAACAGTACACTTGATGGTAAGTGACATTTAGCCCATGGACATCTGTAAATAACTTCAAGCTGTGAAGACCTGAGGATTTAGCTCTTTTTTATAGAAGAGGGGGAAAACGAGCATGCGCAGCATGGGAATTGCAGGTGCGTTGCCGGCCCTTTAGAAAGGAGTAAAAAGCTCTTTTCTTGAAGGTCCCTAGATCGTATCGGTCCAGAAAAATCGCCGGTGGTAAACTATTCCACACAGAGGTCGTTCGCAGAAGAAAAAATGCTTGCATATGTAAAACGACGGGTTGCACTCCGGGAGTGCCGGCGGAAGTGAAAACTTGAATATTAACGTTGTGCATTTTTGATATTTTGGAATGATTAGGGAATAATTTTGCACGAATTGTTTTAATTATAACACACGAACTGTCTCTCTCTCTCTCCATCCGTCTTACGAAATTTCGATCAGGGTGACGTGTCCTGACGCGAGTTTAACGTTTTTTACCCATTACAAAAAAGTGTACAACGCCGCTAAAGAAGTTTTCACTTCAAAAAAGCTCTTACTCTAGAGCTTACTCTCGCCTTTTAAACCTTCCAAACCGGTACCAGGTCGATTTCACAAGTCGAATTAATTTGACACTTTTTTTTCGCTTTGTGCAAATACCCGTTTTATTGTTATCTGACGGTCCATAACGTTTACTTTTATGAAGTTAATACATCAGAATGTAAAATCACGGTGCGTATCTACTCAAAAGTGACAAAAAATCAAGATCAGGGTAACACGAATGATATACCTGGGAACACGAATGAAACTCGCATAACACGAATGAAGTCTGCATGACACTAATGATATTGGCTAACTAAATCAGATACTTTACTATTATAATATTGGGTACGTAGTACTATTACGTTTTCTGTGATTAATCTTTTTTAATAATGCACAAGAAAATATGTATGTTAGCATTTTTAGGTGAGAACAAAAACAAAAACACTTTTATTAAACTTTTAATCAAAAGACATTTAAAAACAATACAAAACAAATTTTAAGAATACACGATTACGTAACATAATTATTTCTGTGATCTACAAAAATATAAGTAACAAACTTTTTGGTTATAACAACGTATAATTAATTATGTAGGCATATATTTCTCATAAAAGTATTTCTACCTCACTTATTTATTTATTCAGTCATTTTGGATAGGTAATATTATATTAATACTTAGTTAAATCTTATAGCTAGTTTCTTATTCAATCTTGTTGATTTCTTATTTTTATCATTTCAATTCTTTGATTTATTTTCGTATTAACTTAATTATGTAATCAGTCTTGATCATGTTTTAAAGTTACCATTACTTTCTATTTCTCCATTTTTCTTATTCCGTATTCTCAAAAGACCGTTCATTAATAAAGCGGAGGAAAGCCTCTTCATGCCCATTAGACACCTTCTGTAGTGTGTTTATGAACGTTTGATTTGCCCAATCAAATTTTACATCTGCAAGTCTTTTAACAGATTTTATAATTTTGCGTGTTCCGGAAGTAGACGGATTATTGTTCCGATTATAATACTGGATGGATACATCGCTCAATACCGTAATTCGTTTGCTTGGTGGAATAACTTTTATATTTTGGACAGCCGATTCGACGACACTCTTATAAATTTTATGTAATTGCATATGTTTATCCTCATGTTCGCAGATTTTATCCAAACACAAAAAACAGCTTAGTTTTCGGAACTCAAGAAATTCTGATCCAGAATTCCAGATCACTTGGTGAACTAACATAGTACCCTTGAATGGTGAAATATCCTTAGGAAGAAGAAGTTCTTTTTCTATAATTTCATGCTCCTCTACTACTTTTATCTCAACATTTTTAATATTTTCGCGAACAACTGCAAGGAATGTTGAAAAATCCCCGACGTCACGCCCACATTTAACTTGATGATCAGCTGTCCGCTTAACCACAGCGCCAATGCCGTCAGGAGCGCCTTTGCCATGACCACTTTCTTGGTAATTCCAAGTAACTAGCTTTAACGATGGGAAGGTATCGCGGAGCTGAGTCAATATGTAAAATATTTGTTTATTTCGGTATTGGCTTGTTGGACTATCTGTTAAAATGTGGGCGGTGGTAATATAAGGACATTTTTCGAACACAAATTGTAACGCCTTCTGTAAGTGTGCCCAGACTGCAGGGGAATCATGCCGTGTACATTCGCTGACCGTGCACAGACAGTGATTAACAGTCTCTCTTCCTTCTTTGAGATAAACTACAACGGTATGAAGAGATACTTGTCCCCGGCTACCCCCAAAGTGTAGACTTTGCACCTCTTCAGCAAATTTGTAACTATAATTTTCAGAAAAGTCCATGTGGAGTAATGTTTCGTCATGATTAAGGGATTCTTTCAATAGAGTAACAGCTTGATGTTGATTGAGGATGTTCACAGTATGAATAAAGAATTTCGGAAGGGAATGCTCAAGTTTAAGTATCAGGTCTTTAGGCATTATTTTCCTTGTAAATTTTTTCACTATATTTATTTCTTTGGAGCTTAATTTCTTTTTATCTCTGCACCATTCATGGTACTCGATTTCGTCCGTATTATTAAATTCATTGTACGATATAACTCTGTTTTTACAAGTTTTACAATCTCTGCCAACGCACTTTTTATTGTATTTGTCGCAACAAAGAACGTGCAGCATATCCCGGTAATTCCTTATGTCAACTATTTTATTTTTCTTTAAAGCTAAAATCATTAGATCTATATTTGTATGTGCCAGACATGCACATGTTTCCCTGTCATCTCGTGGCAAATAGACCCAAAATGGACGTAGTCTTGTAAATGTTACATAACTAATCAGTATGTTAGGATTCTCTTCAAGAAATTTTTTATGCAAATTTTTAACAGAATCCAGCAGATACCGTTTTTGTTTTATTATTCCAAATTTTTTTACATATTGTTTCTTTCCTGCACCAATGCGGCTGTTAATGTCATCTTCATAAAAACTTTTGATTAATTCTTGGATGCTATCATTGCCTTGCTTAATCTTCTGCTGAAATCTGTCTTTAAAACACTTTTTACGAAACTCTAAATTAGGTCTACGTTTCAAATTGCCAGAAGACTTTAAAATACCTTGTTCGGTTGTCGCTTCTTTGGCAGCATCAGGGCTACTAGGTGTATGAATAGGAACTTGAGTAGGTAATGCAATGTTTTCTTCCCAAACAGTATATGCCTGATGTTCTTTTATTTTATTTAATTTCTTTGTCAAAATTCTGCAGCGCTTTTGGTATTTCTTAATTAATAAGGTCATTTCTCTTTTTTTCTATTGCATGTTTTAACTGTAAGGCTTTAATTTTACTTTGGAATGTTCTTTTCTTACTTTCTTTATTTATCTCTTTTTTTTACATTTTCCTCATACAAAGGATCGGAGAACTCTTTATCATTTATTTTTGTGTGAGCTTCGAGCACTTGGGAAATGGTTACTTCTTGTATCTTCCGTTCTTGTGCTTTCTTCTCCAGGTATCGCTTCGAATTTTCTCTCCAACGCTTTCTTTGTGCTCTTTGTGCCCTTGGAGACATTTGGTTGATATTTTTTACTTTCTTCTCTCTTTTCCTTTTTAAGTAAGCCTCCTTTTTTTTAGGCCCTTTCAACGGCATATTTTTCGGGATCGCTTTTTATTCTTTTATATTTTTCCCTTCTTGCAATCCTTCTCCTTTCCAACTCATCTTCATTTTTCTTACATTTTTCTTTCACCATTTTAAACCTTAAACAATTTATCATATACTATAAGGAAAATCCATCTCATAATTTTAACAAATAAATTAATGGCACTTATCATGAAAAAAATGAGAGAAACCTCTTAAAGTTTGCAAGTAAAAGTAAGGTTTAAAAGCAAATTTGATGACACATAAGCTAAAAACAAGAAAATAATCATAACCCTTCTTTTCGTAGTCAAGTGATATACCGTTTCATTCGTGTAGCATTGCATTTCATTAGTGTTACTCAAAAAAATGACACTAATGAAGTGACACGAATGAAATTTTCAACCAACAATCTAATTTATTGCGTCGTAGAATATTCTAGACGCCATTAAGAGCCCACAAAATATCCGCGTTATTCGTTGCTAATATACGTGCATGATAAAGAATCCATTGTTCAAATACTTATTATCACACTACCATAAACACGAATGATTCAGTTTTCGTACTAAGCACAGAAATTCAATAAAAAAGCGATTTCTTACCAGAATTAACGATGCACGCGTCTGCTATCACCGACCGTTCTCGTGCCACTAGGGTACTAGGGATGTTCGATGATCATCGATGTTCGATGATCATCGATGTTAGAAATTAAAACATCGATGTTTTAACATCGATGTTGCCACATGCTAAACATCGTAACATCGATGATACCACATCTCAAACATCGAAACATCGATGTCAATGAGCCAATAATTGATTAATAAGAACTTGTGAACAATGCGAACCCGCGAAATCAATATCAACTAAATATTTCATCTCCTATTAAAGGTTTAAAATTTTGAATAATTTAGGATTCTTAAAGGCATCAATCACCTGAAAAATATCATTATGTTGTGTCAAACTCCCTCTCAAGTGTGAACCGTAATGTCACTGCTTTCGTTTTGTTATTCTGTGGTATCATTGTCACCTAATAACTATTCTACATAAATTGATATAAAAATAATGTTTTTTCTCTTGCTGTCTATACACACATAATTTTGAAACAGTATGAATATACACAATCCAATTATATTTAGCTGTTTTTTGAGCTAATGAGTTTATTTTTCGCTTGTAATTTATGAAAATAAATCACTGGGCGATTATGAGCATAGAAAATTTCACTGCATAGTGCATTTTACAGTGCATTTTATAAACGGCTGTGAAAAAATAGTGAACAAAGGTGACGGAAAAGTCTAATATTTTGTTTTTGTGACGTTTGCTAATTCGCCCTCTATAATCAGATTTTTTTTATTTCGTGATAGGAGTGGTAAATATAGAACATACGTCTAAATCATTAATTAGGTCTCATAGTAAATTTTTTCGTAGATTTTTGGTTGTATAGGAACATTTGAAGATCAAAATAATAACATTAATCATTATCGGCAAAAAATATAACAAATGAACTAAACATTTGTTAAGTTTTGCCCATTTTTTAAATTACTATTTAGAACTAAATGTTTTATAAATTTCTTTCATTTCATTAGTAATAAACTATGTATAAACTACACTATAATTTTTTTGTTTATCTAATTTTAACCTACTAATTAGGTAGGTAGTAGGTACATGTTCAATAACATCGATAATGGCCAACATCGATGTTTTAAGTACGATAAACATCGAACATCGATGTTAAGCTATCGATATCAACATCGATGTCATCATCGATGTTTCTGCAACATCGAGCATCCCTATAGGGTACTTCTTTACGTGCGTAAAAGTGGGGATAGCAGTAATGCACAGGTGTTCTTAATAACGGAACGTTTATTAAGTCGACACTAATGATTGAAAAAAATGGTCACAAAATAAAACAGAGAGAAATCGTATTATATTTTGTATTAATTTAAAACTATTAGCATAACTTAAGTATATGGTTATTAATGTGTAACCAGAGTAAAAAAATATACGTTTTCACACAGTAGTATTTTTCATAGTTAAAGTTTTGTTGAAAAATCGGGGAAATGACCGGTGACACAAATGAAAAAATAGATAGTTTCTTTTGATTATCTGGAATGTTACACATGTTAGTTTAATATTCCAAACTGTACAATATTAACATGTTATGTAAGTATCGCGTTATAAAGAAATAACGTATATTACAACAATATTAAAGGAGTTATTTCAAAAACCCACTTTTTTACGGATGGTTTGAAATCGACCCTACCAAATTGTTGAATGAATACTCTGTTGCTTTCCGCTAAAAGGGTTAGTAGGTACCTATACGTGCGGACTAGACCGAAAAAGATTGCTATTACTCATTGATTTGCTTTTGCGCTTAAAAATTAGGCACAAAAATTTAGGCTAAAATATTATTTTACAAATTATATAATAGTTCTTAAATAGCCATGTAAAAAAAAATTAAATAACCCATTAAAAATTATTTCGTTTCATCATACACTTACAATATAGTTTAATATCATAGTCATCACAGGAGCTCCCCAGGGGACGACTTGGCGCTATGTGCCAAATACAACCTTTAACTATATCAAAGACAAAAGAAATCCCCAATTTGAAATATGTCAGGGAATAGTTGTGCTGACTGCCAGAATTTCGTTAACCTAACAATCGCCTAAGTTTTAACTGCATATCATGAAACGTACTTTGGAAGAATATTTGCAAAATAAGAAAATGTCTAATCATCTATGAAATTGCTAGTTTATATGCTTCTTATTCAAGCTCATATACCCTCCTAACCAATCCAGTAATGTACGTATTGAGAGAATTTAGAGAAGGAAAGAACCAGATCAGAATTAGAAACCACTAAAATAAGAATACGTTCTATTCTATTTTCCGCGTCTGGGCTTTGATGGCTTTACGGCTTTTATTTAATCTACGACTTCGTGGGGCTGTGGCTTAGCATGAATTGCAGCGCCGAGGACTGCGGACTCGAATCCCGCACGAAGCAGGATTTTGTTAAACCTACTTTATCCAGGTCTGAATGTTTGTCCATGTGCAATCTATGTATGTAAACTGCAAAAAAAAATGATGATACTCAATTGCACCTCACATCACTTTAAAAAGCTTTTTACAATCATTCTGTTACCTTTACAATCTCATTAGCCATGTAGCCACTAGCCATGCAGCATTCCATCTCAGTCCTCAATGATAACGCGTCTTAATTTTTCATCGATAGATGTAGATGTTTGAGGGCCACAGCATCCACTAAACTTCAGATGGACTATGTGCTCGTTTACCACTCCTGTTCTCTAAAAAATCTAGATCCTTCTTAGCACTTATTCACAAAAATCAAAGACACTTTATTTGATTTCTGGACCTTGCTGTAACTGCGGTCGAAAAGACCCCATTTACCTCAGTCTTTTAATTAAATGCGACAATGCACAGACAAGGATACTATTACGAGAAATAATAAATAGTACCAATAACCCACAAGTATTAGCAACTTTCACTTTCTAAAAACTTTGTGTCGCCCATGTACAAAGAATTTATGAGCTTCGTATGGTCGTATGAATAAAAAAAATGGTTCATGAGAACTTATATAAGATTACTTACTATGCTTTAAAATATTATCACAGACTTAAGTATTCGTAAAAATATCTTGGTGGCATGGAGAAATGTAACCAATTGGAGCCTACTTTACAGTTTTTCTATCGAGAAACCCACTAATCTCAGTGGTTTAATTAAATGCGACGATGCACAGACATGGAGACTATTTCGAGAAATAATAAATAGTACCAATAACCAATAAGTATTAGCAACTTTGATTTTCTAAAAACTTTGTGTCGCCCGTGTAGAAAGAATTTATGAGCTTCGTATGGTCGTATGTAAAATAATAATCGCGTGGCTCAGTATACAGCTCACCGACTTGCTGAGCTAGTTCGTGTTGGCTCGCGGTCTGTCTGGTATAACAACGTTTTATAATCAAGGAAAGAATTTTATTTAGTCATAATTATGGAACTTTTGTTTCAATATTTACGATTGACTTTTCTACTACTACTTTTGTACTTTAATTTTTTTCAAATAATTTAGTTGGTGTTTTTAACAGATAGATACATTATTTGTATCTAAAACAATAATAATATGATCCTTATTTGAAACCATTTCGAAACCAATAAAATCCCCTGAAGAAATTTAAAAATAAAACTTCCTATTGTCGTACATAAGTGAACTTTTATTATACAATAAAAGTTGCTATAATTTTTATTGCTGTTTCAATTCATTTTGCAGATAAGCTTCTTACAGGATTTTAGAAAACGCTAATGACTTTTGTAGATTTGTGTAAACATAACTCCAGGTATAGATTATTTTCAACGAATTCTATTGTATCGTCCACTAGCGCTGATAACAAAGCTAGTTTTTTTTTTAAATATTATCCTCAGCTGGTAGACAATAAATTACCTAAAGCGCGGTGTTTTGCGACCAGTTCCCGCAGGAGGTGATTTGTAAAAGTACATACAGATGTTAAAACAGTCTTCATCGAATTCTTACATAGTTAACTTGTCTAATCTAAATTACAAGGGCTTATTTATTTTAAAGTTTGTGTTATTAAGTCCGTTTCAAAAGTGAAATAGTGCTTTAACTTGTGAGTATGACGTTATTCCTACTAATAAATATAATATCCTATTTTATAAGAAACTTGTATATATTTTGTCCATCTATTTTAAATACAAGATTACTGATGCCTTAATATTTAAAATTATACAATTTATTCATATCTCACAAAATATTTATTGATTAATTTGGATTTTCTATACAAGATGTCAGAATTATAAAATTTATTAAAAATTACCACCCATAACAATTAAAGGCTGCTAATATCATTCAGATAACGTAGGTCATCTGAATTCCGATTTTGATGTGTATGAGAGTGACAATGTTTAATAATAAAATCTTTAGAGATTTCGTTCGAACTTAAATATATTTTATACCACAATTTTGTATAATATATTATAAATAATATAATAATATGTTACAATATGTAATTTTGTATATCGACTAAATATTTTACCTAACGGTAATGTTTAGAACATCCCTTTGCAGCCGTCAGGCACCGAGACATGGTGACGTTACTTTAATTATTTTAGGGGGGGGGGGGTGCCTTGTGCCTACAATATTAATTGTCTAATAAGAGAAAGAACGACGTATATTTATCATAATACTTAATTAAAACTTTATAGTGCTAATAGAAAATGTTTCGTCGTATTTTTAAAACTATGAGATCAATTATTATTTCTTGTAATAGATATATATACCAGTAACTTCGAAATCTCTTGTAGCAACAATGCCGATGGTCACTGCGGTGACTTTGCCCGAACTTGACGCAGCAGAAGCGCTCCTTGAATTACAAGGAGAAATGAGAGAACTACAACCTGAACGATGTAAGAATATTAAAATTATGCTTTTATCATAATGTTACATTATAAAGAAAACCATATTTTTGCGAAAATGACCGCATCGGATCGGTGTTTACAGTCGGCTTTTGAGCCACCAGTGTTTATTCGTCTGAAATACACTCAAATGCCATAGATGACACTATTTACCTACAACCGACTCTATAAATTCAGTTGTTCTCACCAAAATTTATACATTTAAGTACATGTAACGATACAAGATCTTTATGTTTTAAATACATTAATTTGTAATTTTCTTTTCCCATAAAGTTATACGTATTGGAATAGCGATAATATCATTAGACTACAATGATATTATAAGACACGTATTTACTTATAATATCATTGTTAGAATAGTAAAAAGAATATCTTGTTAGAAAATGTGAGCGTGCGCGTGCGCGCGCGCGCATGCGTGTTTATGTTCGTGCACGTATGTGTTTGGATTTATATCTATGGTTTGGATGTACTATGTGTGGGTCGGAAGTCGGAACATATTTTGTGTATTTGGATCTTAAAATCCAAAATTTATTTAATAAAATATGTTTGGCTTATTTCATTACCTACATCTCATCGAAAATTAATTGCTGATTATTACTATTAATTGCTACGTTTGGTGAGCTTGTTGGCAAGAGCAGTTTTATATTTTTAGTCGTTATTAGGAAAACTCTGCTGCCCACCTCCTGATTTGTTTCCCCTGCCGCCTCTTACGACTCCCACGGGAATATATGGGTTAGTGGATATTCTTACACCGCCAATACACTGTAAACTTACAATACACATGGAATCATAATAATATGTGGCAGCGGAATCTTTTACACCCACTATACAGTATAGGATTAGACCAGCCTTAGTCCATGATGATATCTTTATCATAATATAAATATATTCATGACAGAAATACCTGTATTGAACACAACAACTTCTCAATGTATCTTACTTTATTACAGCTAATAGTTCCGCTCAAGAGGAGGTTGAAAGTTCAGCAACTACAGCCCTTTTCCTGAATAGTTTGTTTCTTAAAAGAAGAGTAAGTTTAAAACATAAATTTCTTACAATTCTGTCGAAACGTACACAGTTAATTGTATTTTTATTATAATATAACATTGCTCTTTTACAGTCGAATTTGAAATCAGCCCGTCCCGGCCCTAGTGTTCAAAAAACATCACCAAGTACGCCTTACTTAAAAAGCAACTTCCAGGTACGAGAAGAAATAAATTTTTTGGGCTCTATTTAAAAATAGTAGAAAATAAATTATAATTTTTATTGTTAATTATATTTTTTCAGTATGGTTCCAGTCGGTTTACGACAAGGCTGGAACCGCCTTGCAAGAAACGTTTGCTTCAAAAAAAACAACTGGTCAAGCCGCAAAAAGCATGTTGGTCTGAAGTCATTACTAAACCCAGACTAGATGATATTAAGGAAACTTGTGATAGAAGCACACAAACCGAAGTGGAGTATCAGCTACCTCAAATCGATAAAATGGAGTCAATTATAAAAGACTTATGTGCTAAGATTGAGACATTGGAAAATAAACTAAAAATGAAATCATCGGTTTCATCTTACGCTTCAAAAGGGCGTAACAATGTGAAATCTAAGCCTTGTGATCTAAACAGTAGCGACAGCGGCGATGAAAATGTTGCGGTTCCCCGGACGTCGTCGTCAAAACGTAAACGTTATACAATATGCGCAGATAGTGATTGGGTGAGGCAAATTAGTTAAAAGTTAATAGTTACAGCCTTAAGAACAAGGAAATATCCGCCGCACTGCCCCAATGCGTGTTGGCGAACTTCACATGTCTTCGAAATATTGTTTCTTCTTATTTCTCAGACATGCAGGTTTTCTCACGATGTTTCCCTTTACCGCCGAGCACGTGGTAAATCACCAGTGAAAATTGCAATTAACAATTTCATTGACGCCGGCGGGGATCGAACCCGAGTTGCTCGCGTACTGTGAAATTTACAGCGAACGCTTAGCCCCCCAGGCTAGCACGGCTCTTTTACTAACCGTGCGTTGAGGGTGCGAGAGAATCCTTAACCACCCCGTGGGTGCCGTAAGAGACAGAGGGAAATCAAACAGTAGAGGCTAGCAGCATCTTCTTGGCAACAACTTAAAATAATAAAAAAAACTAAGAAAAGTATAACAATAACCTCCCCCAGGTTTTGATAGTTTGTAATACATGAATGTATATTCGATTAAAACTATCTTGTTATTTTCACAATATCGTTACACGAGTACACTATACAGGTTTAAGGCTAACGACTGCTTTGCGTTGGTTTAGTGGCCGTAGTAGCGATTGTTCATCATAAGGTCCGGGTTGAATTTCCGTTTCGGGCCAAAATCATATACGTATTGGGCTTTTCTGTTAAAAAAATTCTTGGTACTCGGAGTCAGGAGCCACGCTACAGCTATAATATGGTTGTAGCACGAATGGGCTGGCTCGACCGGGGAGGGAACACGCTCTCACAGAATACCAGCGCGAAATAGCTGCTGTGTTTCGTATGGTGAGTGTAGAGATCCGGAGACCCCTTTTTACTGGAAACGAGGAATTCCATCTCTGCCCTCAGGGGTGACAACGCATCTACGTTCTGATTGTTAATCGAGGATAGATGTAGATGTCTATGGGTCACAGTATGCACTTACCATCGGGTGGACTGTGTGCTCGTTTGTCACCCTTATTCTATAAAAAATAATTGGTGGTGTTTCACTACCGTGACTCGGAAAGCATATAGAGCTGTTGGTCATGTGCCTGATCTCTCTCCGGCGTGTATTTAACTATGATAGTAGGTAAGGGAATAGAGAGCACACTGCGTTCGCGCATACTCACTGGCACTACAATCCAGTATAATATAATCAATTATATTTTAAGTTTTATATAATTTTACTGCAAAGTAAAGATTACAAATTAATATAATTATAATAGTAAAATTTATTTTATATGTTTTGTTTTATAGAAACCATCGACACACAAAATATCTAATAAAATTATTGAAGGCACTGAAATTATTATATAACAAAACAAATCGAAGAACAAAAAAGAAAACAAATGCTAATGCCGATTTGGTAAGTTGTAATTATAAATCATTAAATAAACATTTTTGGCATTCGTTGAGGAAGGCCTATGTCCAACAGTTTATAATGCAAACACGTCCATAGTTTATAAACTTTATAATGGTGATGACGATAAGTGGTCTATTTTCTGAGGATTGGATACGAAAGTTAGAGTTAGTTGAAGTTAGATACAAAAGAACATAGGCCTTATGTTCAACTGTTATGTATTGTTTATACAAAGGTGACGTTAAAAACTTAACAGGTATTTCATTTACAGGTTTCAATTGGTGATGGACATGCTTTTGTTCCTAGCAGACTTTTAAAAAATATGGATTGGTCGACTCATACGTATGCAACTCGAAAACTATTGAGAGCGGTTTTCCCTAGGAGGTAATCTGTTTTAATCCTTTAAATTCTGCCAACTTTGAAACGTTGGTATTAACATAATATAGTATTATAATAGTGTGTAAATATAGCATTTATTTATGTTTTCAGTGTGCTGGCAACACATTCTCTTACGGGAAAACCGTCACCGGCATTTCCTAATAAGCCAGCAAAGAAGCGATTGGATCCCGCACTTGTGAACGACATCGTACAAACTGTTGTTGACAATTGTTGTGTGCCAGAGAGTGTTGTTAGGTATAGCTTATATTAAAAATCCTTCTATTAATGAAATATACTGAATTTTTTGTAAGTATATATCTGAAAATAATTACAAAAACTTTTTTCAGGGCCAGTATAACGACTAAATGCGCCGATGAAAGCAAGATGTTTCGAAGTCGCTTAAGAAAAAGTAAAAGTAATTCTGCTAAAATCGATCAGGAGAATATTCCACCGTTATTCTGCAAATCAGAAGAATCTGACGAATCTTATCTATCTACTTGATTTCAAATAATGTTTCCGTGCATTAACTATTTCAATTAACTATTCAAGGTAAGATTAAATTGAAGGGATTAAACTTAGGGATCCATAAAACGTAATGTAGCTCAAGATTTATGACATTGTTTAGGATTTCAAAGTTCAAAACACAGCAGTTTTGAAATCGTTCGTTGCATTTTTAGGGTTCCGTAGTCAACTAGGAACCCTTATAGTTTCGCCATGTCTGTCTGTCCGTCTGTCCGTCCTCGCTTAATCTCTGTGACCGTTAGCACTAGAAAGCTGAAATTTGGTACCAATATGTGTATCAATCACGCCGACAAAGTGGTAAAATAAAAATGTTTTATTAGGGTAGCCCCCCTATATGTAAAGTGGGAAGTGATTTTTTTTTAATTTCAACCCTAACGTGTGATATATTGTTGGAAAGGTATTTAAAAATGAATATAGGTTTACTAAGATCAATTTTTGATATTGTCAATAATTTCGGAAATAATCGCTCCAAAAGTAAAAAACAATGTGTCCACCCCCCTCTAACTTTTGAACCATAAGTTTAGAAAATTTGAAAAAAATCTGAAAAGTAGAACTTTATAAGGACTTTCTAGGAAAATCATTTTGAACTTGGATGGAAAGTCGGAGCGCCTGCCGCGGAGCGTGCAATGTTCCACGCTCCATGTTCGCGCACGTACCCACTATCGGGAGCAGTTGCAGAAGCGCGGAGCGCTGCTGGAGCGCGAACATAATGGATACCCACCTTTAAACTCATAAGTGGGAACACTTATTGTGACGGACGGGAAACTACGGAACCCTACACTGAGCGTGGCCCGACACGCTCTTGGCCGGTTTTTTAAGTTGTAACCATTGTAAGCCTCCAAGCCTGAGAAGATTGTAAATATTTCAACGACATGTTAAATCCGCTAATTTGAGATTAGCTTTAGTATCCTGCGATTTCGTTGGTGATTTGGTCTTAATCGAATAGTACGAAAATGCATACAAAAACCTTTAAGTTTCCGCAGGGATGGGTGCTAACTCCCTCCCCGCTTACACCATAGCCGACCACTTGCATTCTTGTGCCGCAGTATACTTTAGTGGCAGACTCTATCGCATTTGGCGAAACAGTCTAGTATTATGTATGACTAACTAATTAATTACTACTACTCGCGACTTAAAAGTAGAACTTAAATACAAAATTACTTAAATTAAAAAATTTAAAAACCTCCGAAACAAAAAGAGCTGATGATTGTCAAACGGCTTAACAGAAATTCTCGCAACATAGCTAAGAACACTCACGATTAAGAGACCGTTCAAACGAAAAACCTTTATTAAATTTGGTTCCTCCATTCAGGAGCTATGATGCTACAGGCAGGCTCTGTTTTCGTCGGGGTTAAAAAACTGCAGTTCTATTACAGTAGGCTGTGCAAATAGTTGAATTGTCGAAAAACAAGGTGTTTTGTATATGCCTATCACGAAAACAACGTGTGATATGGGAAAATATTTAAAATAAAAATGTAAGGTTAATGAATTTTGCGTAATAAAGATTTTACTACGCAAAATTCGAAATAAAAAAAATATATTTCGAAGACGTGTGAAGTTTGGCAACACGCATTGGGGCAGCGCGGCGAACTGCCCTTGCCCTAAAACCATTTCAGTAGTGCGAGGAGGCCTGTGTCCAGCGGTGGGACTTATATAACTTCCGTAAAAACTAGTTTTATTTAAATTTTGCTTTACTTTTTTACTTATAAGATTTTATCACCTCGAATAATTTTGTTTCAGTATTACCTACCTGAGAAATTCAACAAGACTACTGTCATCTCTTTTCCGAGTTTGAACGTGTATGAAAATGGTTGGAAATAACACAATGAACTTTCATTTCCCGAGTTGGATCTTTGTTTGGATATTTATTTATTAACGTGGTAATAATTCGTTCTTAAATTGTTGACTTATAACCAGTGTCCGACCGAAGCTTCGGTTTTGGCCAAAAAACCACCTTCGGCCATAATAGGAGAAGTTTTGGCCGAAGCCGAAGATTTCTAGCAAGTGCCGAAATTGACCGAACTGTTACAAATGAGCGAGAGTGCGATGGACGTGGCTACGCAATTTTTATTATCTCTAGATCAATTTAAAATTACCTTTTTTATTATAGTCGATACAAACTTTTTATATAAAAAATTTATATCATTTAAATAACTTTTAATTTTAGCCAATCTTGAACTGAATTTCTTAAGGTTTTTAAGCCTTCGGCTGCTGAAGGTTGTGGCGTTAGCCGATTAATGGGTTTCGGCTTCGGTCAGAAATCGATTTTCGGTCGGAGACTACTTATAACAAAATGAAGCATTGTTAAAAGTATTAATTTTTAAATGATAGTAATATTAAAGTTAATTTGAATTTTTATAGAAGTACGTATCAACAATACTAATAATATTTGTAAGTTGAGAGTATTTGATTTTTTATTGCTGTGATGAATTTTATCGTCATATTGATGTAATGAGATTTTTAATAAATTAAAATAAATTATCAAAGAATTTAAAAGTTGTTATTATACCATACCATACCGTACGATCCGTACCATAACGGTCTTAAAAGTCCACTGCTGAACATTATGCACCCACAGATTGGCTTATAGGGTCGACCCTGCTATAGTTGGCACGCTTGGCGGGCGGGTTGGCAGTTGTTTGTTTCGCGTTGTTATCAGGAAGATACTGCTGCCCATCCTCTGACGTCTCTTATGCCGTCCCACGGGACGAATTGGGATAGCGGCTGTTCTTAAACTACACGGTTAAAAAGTAAATTTTAATGCAACACAATAATTTTACTTCAATGAAGATAGGACATCTAGGAGGAATTTGACAGCCCGGAATGCTGTTCTTGCATTATCGTTTAAAATAATTGAAGCGGCATGCGGCATTGCATGCGTAAGAGTTATTATTATGTGTTAATGCTGGCAAAAGAGCGCCGTTGTATCGCAAAATTATAATGATCACTTTTGGGACATTGACATTTTTAATAACAGTGCTAACTCCTATAGAAGCAAAGTGATTAATAAGCTTATGAGTCGTGTTAACTAAAAACTAAATAAAATAAATCAAAACATAATTTAAATTATATAATTTTTTGAAATCAAAACTAAAATGTGAACATTTTTTTTCATTTTGTAATATTGCATTTTATGTAGTAAGTCCTCCTTCACATATCTCACTGTTGTAGTTTATCCTATAAATCATTATCTGAGGCTGGTGGTGTTGGCTTCACTAAACTCAAATTTTAGGATTAAGACTGTAGTTATTAAGCCTCTGTTGAAGCTGTTTACTGGTCCTTAAATAAACTAAAAAAAAAGAGTGGTGCGATGAAATGTCTGCGCACGTTTGTTAGAAGAAACTTGCAAGAAATGCTTTGATGGCGAGACGCTGCACCCTCAATAAATACATATAAACGTAGGATTGAGGCACATTTATTTAGAATTACTTGATTAACGTTATTTGTTTATATAGGTATAATTTCCTATACTAGATTATATTATGTGTTTTATTGGTACCAATCTTTTCGTTTGAGTGCAATAAAGAATTATCTATCTATCTATCTATTAGCACTGTGGTGTGGTGTGGCATCTGTGGTGCCCATCGGAGGCAGATCCCAGTCCTGGTTCGGTCACTCCTGTAAAACTGCATCACGCTATAAGCAGAAGTGCTCCATACCGATACTACACTGTCGCATTAGGTAATTACTGTTACGATAATTGTTGGTCTAGTTTATAAAAATAAAAAATAAATATACCATTTGTCACGTTGTAGACGTGGACCCGCGATTACAGTACCACATCTCTAGCATCATTGACGCTGGTCACTGTCGCCTCTCTGGGTGTTCACATCTAACATACGAGTATACGTGTCAGTATACCGTAATAAATTAGAATCCCGTAACAAGTCTCAGTCTTTCTTACCACTAAGCAATATTCACAGCTACTGGATGATGGACGGATAGGGTTATAAAATATAGACTTTCATCTTCTTAAGAGTATACCTTGAAAATTAGTCGTAGTTTTGGGGGCGTGGCTTAGCTCTTTGTCGGTGAAGCTCATTGACGATTGAGGGAGTGTCAAAATCACGGAGCAAATTATTTGCTCCGTGGTCAAAATGACAGTGATGCTATCTCATATCACAGAAACAACTGTTATTTTTATGATCTGAGGATGCAATGTATTTCATGTACGCAAATTATGAGATGTACGCGCTCGGAAATAAACCAAGTAAGCGCCACACAACGTTGTTTTCTAAGAAATATTCTTCTTAGAAAACAACGTTAGAAGAGAACTTAGATAAGATTATTTACTATGCTTTAAAAATATTTGCACAGACTTAGGTATTCGCAAAAATATTTTATTGGCATGGAGACAGATAACCAATTGGAGCCTACTTTACAGTTTTTTTTTTTCTATCGAGAAACCAACTTATCTCAATGGCTTAATAATGCGACGATGCACAGACATGGAGACTATTTCGAGAAATAATAAATAGTACCAATAACCAATAAGTATTAGCAACTTTGATTTTCTAAAAACTTTGTGTCGACCGTGTACAAAGAATTTATGAGCTTCGTATGGTCGTATGTAAAATAATAATCGCAAATAAAAGGTTCTGTGTTCGAAGCTCAAAGCGAATTAGGTAGGTCTGTACTAGTAGTGATAACAACGTTTTACAATCAAGTGGTAAAAAGATGTACTTATTTATATTTAATCATAACAAATAAACTTATAATTTATGGAAATCGAAAAGGCAAGACCTAAAAAAGGTTCTGTTTTTGAATATTTACAGAATTGTGAAACTTTCTACCCAATTAAACTACTACTTTTGTACTCTTAATGGTCTCTTATAATTTTATAATCGAAAAATTTAATTTAGTTGGATTTTTTCAATATTTAACAGAAATAGATACATTATTTGTATCTAAAACAATAATAATATGATCCTTATTTGAAACCATTTCGAAACCAATATATTCCGCCGGAGAAATTTAAAAATAGAACTTCCTATTGTATTAAGCGAATTTTTATTAAAAAATTAAAGTTGCTATAATATTTATTGCTTTTTAAATTCATTTTGCAGATAAGTTTCTTACAGGATTTTGGAAAACGCTAATGACTTTCGTAGATTTCTATAAACAATAACTCCAGGTACAGCTTATTTTCAACGAATTCTATTGTATCGTCCACTAGCGCTGATAACAAAGCTAGTTTTTTTTTAAATATCTTAACTCAGCTGGTAGACAATAAATTACCTAAAGCGTGGTGTTTTGCGACCAGTTCCCGCAGGAGGTGATTTGTAAAAGTACATACAGATGTTAAAACAGTCTTCATCGAATTCTTACTTAGTTAACTTGTCTAAATTACGAGGAGTTATGTATTTTTAAGTTTGTGTTTTAAGTCCGTTACATAAGTGAAACCTAGTGCTTTAACCTGTGAGTATGACGTTATTACTAAATATAATATAATATATATAATATTCTATTTTATAGGAAAATTGTATATATTTTGTCCGTCTATTTTAAATACTAGATTACTGATGCCTTAATATTTAAAATTATACAATTTATTCATATCTCTCAAAATATTTATTGATTAATTTGCATTTTCTATACTTATTTATACAAGATGTCTGAATTATAAAATTTATTAAAAATTACCACCCATAACAATTAAAGGCTGCTAATATCTTTCAGATAACGTAGTTCATCTGAATTCCGATTTTGATGAGTATGAGCCTGACAAAGTTTAATAATAAAATCTTTAAAAATTTCTTTCCAACTTAAATATATTTTATACCAAAATATTGTATAATATATTGTAATATATATAATATGTTAAAATATGTAATTTTGTATATCGGCTAAATATTTTACCTAACGGTAATGTTTAATACATCCCATTGCACCCGTCAGGCATCGAGACATGGTGACGTTACTGAAATTATTTTAGGGGGTGGTGCCTACAATATTAATTGTCTAAGAGAAGGAACGACGTACATTTATCATTATACTTACTTAATTATTTGAACTTTACGGTACAAACAGAAAATGTTTCGCTATATTTTTAGAACTATTAGATCCATTATTATTTGTAATATATACCATAACTTGGAAATCTCTTGTAGCAACAATGCCGATGGTCACTGTGGCGACTTTGCCCGAACTTGACGCAGCAGAAGCGCTCCTTGAATTACAAGGAGAAATGAGAGAACTACAACCTGAACGATGTAAGAATATTAAAATTATGCTTTTATCATAATGTTATATTATAAAGAATTTCATATTTTTGCGAAAATTAGAATACCCAATCCTTGCTTTGCGACACACCCAGAATGTTGACTCTATCACCGCATCCAGATCGGTGTTTATAGTCGGCTTTTGAGCCACCAGTGTTTAACCGTCTGAAATAGACGCAAAGGCCATTGATGACAATAATTACATATATAAATCAATGATAATTACCTACAACCGACTCTATAAATTTAGTTGTTCTCACCAAAATTTATACATTTAAGTACATATAACGATACAAGATCTTTTTGTTCTAAATACATTAATTTGTTTATGTTCGTGCACGTGTGTGTGTGTGTGTTTGGATGTACCATGTGTGGGCCGGAACATATTATGAGTATTTGGATGTTAAAATCGAAAAATATTTAATAAAATATGTTTTGGCGTCATTCATTACCTATCTCCTTCATAGATTTTCCCAAAAGATGGATATTTGCTACGTTTGGTTGGTTGGAGCTTGTTGGCAAGAGCAGTTTTATATTTTTAGTCGTTATTAGGAAAACTCTGCTGCCCACCTCCTGATTTGCTTCCCCTGTCGTCTCTTACGACTCCCACGGGATGATATGGGATAGCGGATATCCTTACACCGCCAATACACTGTAAACTTACAATACACATGGAATCATAATAATATGTGGCAGCGGAATCTTTTACATCCACTATACAGTATAGGATTAGACCAGCCTTAGTTCATGATGATATCTTTATCATAATATAAATATATTCATGATGGAAATACCTGTATTGAACACAACAACTTCTCAATGTATCTTACTTTATTACAGCTAATAGTTCCGCTCAAGAGGAGGTTGAAAGTTCAGCAACTGCAGCCCTTTTCCTGAATAGTTTGTTTCTTAAAAGAAGAGTAAGTTTAAAACATAAATTTCTTACAATTCTGTCGAAACGTACACAGTTAATTGAATTTTTATTATAACATAACATTGCTATTTTACAGTCGAATTTGAAATCAACCCGTCCCGGCCCCAGTGTTCAAAAAACATCACCAAGTACGCCTTACTTAAAAAGCAACTCCCAGGTACGAGAAGAAATAATTTTTTTTGGGCTCTATTTAAAAATAGTAGAAAATAAATTATAATTTTTATTGTTAATTTTATTTTTTCAGTATGGTTCCAGTCGGTTTACGACAAGGCTGGAACCGCCTTGCAAGAAACGTTTGCTTCAAAAAAAACAACTGGTCAAGCCGCAAAAAGCATCTTGGTCTGAAGTCATTACTATATCTGGATTAAATGATATTAAGGAAACTTGTGATAGAAGCACACAAACCGAAATGGAGTATCAGTTAACTCAAATCGATAAAATGGAGTCAATTATAAAAGACTTATGCGCTAAGATTGAGACATTGGAAAATAAACTAAAAATGAAATCATCGGTTTCATTTTACGCATTAAAAGGGCGTAACAATGTGAAATCTAAGTCTTGTAATCTAAACAGTAGCGACAGTGGCGATGAAAATATTGCGGTTCCTCGAACGTCGTCGTCAAAACGTAAACGTTATACAATATGCGCAGATAGCGATTGGGTGAGGCAAATTAGTTAAAAGTTAATAGTTACAGCCTATATACGCCCCATTGTCTGGCGTAGGCCACCTCTCATTTATGACAGGGCTTAAGAACAAGGAAATATCCGCCGCGCTGCCCCAATGCGTGTTGGCGAACTTCACATGTCTTCGAAATATTGTTTGTTCTTATTTCTCAGACATGCAGGTTTTCTCACGATGTTTCCCTTTACCGCCGAGCACGTGGTAAATCAGCACTGAAAATTGCAATTAACAATTTCATTGGTGCCGGCGGGGTTCGAACCCCAGGTGCTCGCGTACTGTGAAGTTTACAGCGAGCGCTCAGCCACTGAGCTAGCACGGCTCTTTTACTAACCGTGCATTGAGGATGCGAGAGAATCCTTAACCACCCCGTGGGTGCCGTAAGAGGCGACAGGGGGAATCAAACAGGAGAGGCCAGCAGCATCTTCTTGGCAACAACTTAAAATAAGAAAAGTATAACAAAAACCTCCCCCAGGTTTTGATAGTTTGTAATACATGAATGTATATTCGATTAAAACTATCTTGTTATTTTCACAATATCGTTACACGAGTACACTATACAGGTTTAAGGCTAACGACTGCTTTGCGTTGGTTTAGTGGCCGTAGTAGCGATTGTTCATCATAAGGTCTGGATTGAATTTCCGTTTCGCTCAGGGGTGACAACGCATCTGCGTTTTGATTGTTAATCGAGGATAGATGTAGATGTCTATGGGTATGCACTTACCATCGGGTGGACTGCGTGCTCGTTTGTCACCCTTATTCTATAAAAAAAAAGTTGGTGGTGTTTCACTACCGTGACTCGGAAAGCATATAGAGCTGTTGGTCCTGTGCCTGATCTCTCTCCGGCATGTATTTAACTATGATAGTATGTAAGGGAAAGCACACTGCGTTCGCGCATACTCACTGGCACTATAATCCAGTATAATATAATCAATTACATTTTAAGTTTTATATAATTGTACTGCAAAGTAGAGATTACAAATTAATATGATTATAATAGTAAAATTTATTATATATTTTTCATTTTATAGAAACCATCGACACACAAAATATCTAATAAAATTATTGAAGGCACTGAAATTAATAACAAAACAAATCGAAGAACAAAAAAGAAAACAAATGCTAATGCCGATTTGGTAAGTTGTAATTATAAATCATTAAATAAACATTTTTGGCATTCGTTGAGGAAGGCCTATGTCCAACAGTTTATAATGCAAACACGTCCATAGTTTATAAACTTTATAATGGTGATGATGATAAGTGGTCTATTTTCTGAGGATTGGATACGAAAGTTAGAGTTAGTTGAAGTTAGATACAAAAGAACATAGGCCTTATGTTCAACTGTTATTTATTGTTTATACAAAGGTGACGTTAAAAACTTAACAGGTATTTCATTTACAGGTTTCAATTGGTGATGGACATGCTTTTGTTCCTAGCAGACTTTTAAAAAAATATGGATGGGTCGACTCATACGTATGCAACTCGAAAACTATTGAGAGCGGTTTTCCCTAGGAGGTAATCTGTTTTAATCCTTTAAATTCTGCCAACTTTGAAACGTTGGTATTAACATAATATAGTATTATAATAGTGTGTAAATATAGCATTTATTTATGTTTTCAGTGTGCTGGCAACACATTCTCTTACGGGCAAACCGTCACCGGCATTTCCTAATAAGCCAGCAAAGAAGCGATTGGATCCCGCACTTGTGAACGACATCGTACAAACTGTTGTTGACAATTGTTGTGTGCCAGAGAGTGTTGTTAGGTATAGCTTATATTAAAAATCCGGCTATTAATGAAATATACTGAATTTTTTGTAAGTATATATCTGAAAATAATTACAAAAACTTTTTTCAGGGCCAGTATAACGACTAAATGCGCCGATGAAAGCAAGATGTTTCGAAGTCGCTTAAGAAAAAGTAAAAGTAATTCTGCTAAAATCGATCAGGAGAATATTCCACCGTTATTCTGCAAATCAGAAGAATCTGACGAATCTTATCTATCTACTTGATTTCAAATAATGTTTCCGTGCATTAACTATTTCAATTAACTATTCAAGGTAAGATTAAATTGAAGGGATTAAACTTAAGGGATCCATAAAACGTAATGTAGCTCAAGATTTATGACATTGTTTAGGATTTCAAAGTTCAAAACACAACAGTTTTAAAATCGTTTGTTGCATTTTTAAGTTGTAACCATTGCCGTGTAGTGGCGGTTGAGAATATCCACTACCCCATAT
The DNA here is from genome assembly GCA_907164705.1 of Parnassius apollo. NCBI lineage: Eukaryota > Metazoa > Arthropoda > Insecta > Lepidoptera > Papilionidae > Parnassius > Parnassius apollo. Next base: position 2,111,923 of record CAJQZP010000333.1, on the reverse strand, counting down.
CTTCCCGTGGGTGTCGTAAAAGGCGACAGAGGGAGAGGAGACAGGCAGGAGATGGGCAGCAGCATCTTCCTGATAACAACTGTGACGTAATAAAAAACTGCGGTTGCCAACCCTCTCGCCAAGCGTGGCAACTATGGCAAATACCCCCCAATGAATAAATACACAAACAGACGGCCCCCAGTCCCCGGCGGCCCCGCTATTCCTGGCTACGGTGGCGACCATGGTAATGGCGGGGCAGGGGGTGCTAAGAATCTCCGGTGGAGGTTCGGTTGCCACCTACGACGACTCGACCTGGCAACATATAACGCACGCACCCTGAGGACTGACGAGAAGATACTAGAGCTGGAAGAAGAGGTAGACAAGTTGCGCTGGCATATTATTGGATTATCCGAGGTCCGAAGAGAGGGGGAGGACACGGCAATCCTCGAGTCCGGTAACTTGTTCTATCACCGGGAGGGCGACCATCTGTCCCAAGGAGGTGTCGGATTTATCGTCCACAAGTCTCTCGTCAACAACGTTGTAAAGATTGGGAGTGTGTCGACGAGGGTCGCGTACCTGATACTCAGAATCACCAAACGGTATTCGCTGAAGGTCATTCAGGTTTACGCACCAACCTCGGCACATCCCGATGAGGAGGTGGAGGAAATGTATGAGGATATTTCCAGAGCCATACATTCCTCCAAAACCCACTACACGGTGTTGATGGGAGACTTCAACGCAAAACTAGGCACAAGAGAAAGCGGTGAGCCGAAGGTAGGGAAATTTGGAGTAGGGCAACGGAACCGAAGGGGCCAGCAGCTGGCCGACTTTATGGAGAAAGAGGGACTCTTTATGATGAACTCTTTCTTCCAGAAGCGGCCCCACAGGAAGTGGACCTGGTCGAGCCCCGACGGTTCGACAAAAAATGAGATTGACTTCATTATGACGACCAGACGCCAACTGTTCAGTGATGTCTCAGTGATCGCAAGGGTGAAAACTGGCAGCGATCACCGAATGGTTAGAGGCACACTGAACCTAAACGTTAAGTTGGAGAGGTCTCGTCTAATGAAGTCAACGCTCCGTCCCCCTCGTGCTCTAATCCAGAATCCCGAAACCTTTCAGCTCGAGTTACGTAACCGCTTCCAGTGCCTAGAAGATTGCAATGCAGTGGACGATATGAACGACAAGCTCGTGGAAACTGTCCATGCGGTCGGAGCTAAGTTCTGCAAGACCCGCCGCAGAAGAACACAAAAACTCTCCGATCACACTCTTAATCTCATGGCTGTTAGACGGGAGATGAGGCTGCAATCGTCAACAGATTTGACAGCATACAGGCAACTGAACAGACAGATCTCCAAATGCATGCGGCGAGACTTACGCAACTTTAATACCTCTCGTATTGAAGAAGCGATCGAGCGGAACCAGGGCTCCAAAGTCTTTGCCAGAGATCTGTCTGCCAGAAAGAGCCAACTGTCAAAGCTGAAGACTGAGTGTGGCAACATCGTTTCCGGGACACCTGAGATTTTGAGTGAGATTGAGAGGTTCTATGGGCAGCTGTACACATCATCGTTGGAGCCACACGCAAGTGTGAGTAACGATCCAAGAGCAAGTCTTATCCGACACTATTCCGATGATATCCCGGACGTCAGTCTGAGCGAGATTAGAATGGCTCTCCACCACCTTAAAAACGGCAAGGCCCCGGGCGAGGATGGAATTACAGCGGAGCTTCTGAAAGCGGGTGGAAAACCGGTACTTGAAGTCCTTCGGAAGCTCTTCAATTCCGTCCTCCATGGTGGCACTACTCCCGAGGCGTGGAGCAGAAGCGCGGTGGTTTTGTTCTTTAAGAAAGGCGACAACGCTCTCTTGAAGAACTACAGACCGATTTCCCTTCTGAGCCGCGTCTACATGCTATTTTCGAGAGTCATTACGAATCGTCTCGCACGCAGACTCGACGACTTCCAGCCTCCCGAACAAGCCGGTTTCCGAAAAGGCTTCAGTACCATAGACCACATACATACCCTGCGGCAGATTGTACAGAAGACCGAAGAGTACAATCTGCCACTTTGCCTGGCATATGTGGACTATGAGAAAGCCTTTGATTCCGTCGAAATTTGGGCGGTGCTACAGTCCCTTCAGCGGTGCCAAGTTGACTGTCGGTACATCGAAATGCTGAAATGTTTGTACAGTAGGGCTATGATGGCTATCCGAGTACAGAACCAGAGTTCGAAACCTATCCAACTGCAGAGAGGTGTAAGACAGGGTGATGTTATATCCCCGAAACTCTTCACCGCTGCGTTGGAAGACGTTTTCAAGCTACTGGACTGGAAAGGATACGGTATTAACATCAATGGCGAGTACATCACTCACCTTCGATTTGCCGACGATATAGTCATTATGGCAGAATCGCTGGAGGACTTAAGCATTATGCTCAATGACATCAATAGTGCCTCCCAACGGATAGGTCTTAAGATGAACATGGACAAAACAAAGATCATGTTTAATGTCCATGTCACACCTATGCCGGTAGTTGTTGGGAGCACTATGCTCGAAGTTGTTGACGAGTACGTTTACCTGGGACAAATAGTCCGACTAGGTAAGTCCAACTTCGACCGAGAGGTCAATCGACGGATTCAACTCGGCTGGGCAGCGTTCGGGAAATTACAACATATCTTTTCGTCAGGTATACCTCAATCTCTAAAAACTAGATTGTACAACCAGTGCGTGTTGCCAGTGATGACTTACGGATCTGAGACGTGGTCCTTCACTGCTGGCCGTATGAGGACGCTTAAGGTCGCTCAGCGAGCTATGGAGAGGGCTATGCTTGGAGTTTCTCTGCGTGATAGACTCAGAAATGAGGATATCCGCAGTAAAACCAGAGTGACCGACATAGCCCAATGGATTAGTAAGCTGAAGTGGCAATGGGCCGGCCATATAGCTCGAAGAACCGATAACCGATGGGGAAGAAAGGTTCTCGAGTGGCAGCCTCGTACCGGTAGGCGTAGTGTAGGGCGACCCCCCACTAGATGGAGTGACGACCTGGTAAGACATGCAGGAAGTCGATGGATGCAGGTGGCTCAGGACCGTGCTTTGTGGCATTACTTGGGGGAGGCCTATGTTCAGCAGTGGACTTGTGAAGGGCTGTAATGATGATGATGATGATGATGATGATGAACCATTGTAAGCCTCCAAGCCTGAGAAGATTGTAAATATTTCAACGACATGTTAAATCCGCTAATTTGAGATTAGCTTTAGTATCCTGCGATTTCGTTGGTGATTTGGTCTTAATCGAATAGTATGAAAATGCATACAAAAACCTTTAAGTTTCCGCAGGGATGGGTGCTAACTCCCTCCCCCGCTTACACCATAGCCGACCACTTGCATTCTTGTGCCGCAGTATACTTTAGTGGCAGACTCTATCGCATTTGGCGAAACAGTCTAGTATTATGTATGACTAACTAATTAATTACTACTACTCACGACTTAATAGTAGAACTTAAATACAAAAAATAACTTGAATTAAAAAATTTAAAAACCTCCGAACGGCTTAACAGAAATTCTCGCAACATAGCTAAGAACACTCACGATTAAGAGACCGTTCAAACGAAAAACCTTTATCAAATTTGGTTCCTCCATTCAGGAGCTATGATGCTACAGGCAGGCTCTGTTTTCGTCGGGGTTAAAAAAACTGCAGTTCTATTACAGTAGGCTGTGCAAATAGTTGAATTGTCGAAAAACAAGGTGTTTTGTATATGCCTATCACGAAAACAACGTGTGATATGGGAAAATATTTAAAATAAAAATGTAAGGTTAATGAATTTTGCGTAATAAAGATTTTAATACGCAAAATTCGAAATAAAAAAAATATATTTCGAAGACATGTGAAGTTTGGCAACACGCATTGGGGCAGCGCGGCGAACTGCCCTTGCCCTAAAACCATTTCAGTAGTGCGAGGAGGCCTGTGTCCAGCGGTGGGACTTATATAACTTCCGTAAAAACTAGTTTTATTTAAATTTTGCTTTACTTTTTTACTTATAAGATTTTATCACCTCGAATAATTTTGTTTCAGTATTACTTACCTGAGAAATTCAACAAGACTACTGTCATCTCTTTTCCGAGTTTGAACGTGTATGAAAATGGTTGGAAATAACACAATGAACTTTCATTTCCCGAGTTGGATCTTTGTTTGGATATTTATTTATTAACGTGGTAATAATTCGTTCTTAAATTGTTGACTTATAACCAGTGTCCGACCGAAGCTTCGGTTTTGGCCAAAAAACCACCTTCGGCCATAATAGGAGAAGTTTTGGCCGAAGCCGAAGATTTCTAGCAAGTGCCGAAATTGACCGAACTGTTACAAATGAGCGAGAGTGCGATGGACGTGGCTACGCAATTTTTATTATCTCTAGATCAATTTAAAATTACCTTTTTTATTATAGTCGATATAAACTTTTTATATAAAAAATTTATATCATTTAAATAACTTTTAATTTTAGCCAATCTTGAACTGAATTTCTTAAGGTTTTTAAGCCTTCGGCTGCTGAAGGTTGTGGCGTTAGCCGATTAATGGGTTTCGGCTTCGGTCGGAAATCGATTTTCGGTCGGAGACTACTTATAACAAAATGAAGCATTGTTAAAAGTATTAATTTTTAAATGATAGTCATATTAAAGTTAATTTGATTTTTTATAGAAGTACGTATCAACAATACTAATAATATTTGTAAGTTGAGAGTATTCGATTTCTTATTGCTGTGATGAATTTTATCGTCATATTGATGTATTGAGATTTTTTATAAATTGAAATAAATTATCAAACAAGTTAAAAGTTGTTCTTATACTATACCATACCGTACGATCCATACCATAACGGTCTTAAAAGTCCTGCTAATCATCATGCACCCACAGATTGGCTTATAGGGTAGACCTTGCTATAGTTGGCACGCTTGGCGGGCGGGTTGGCAGTTCCGCAATAAAATATAATTAATATAAAAGCAATAAAATATAATTAATATCAAATTTATACGAAATTTTAATTAATATAAAATCATTAATATAACATAAGTAGGCAATAAAATATATTTAATAGATAATTCATGAATAAACTAAAATAAGAATAATTAATTATTTTCTATGAAAGTTAAAACGTAGTTTTTATTATAATTTCCAAAATAATTAAAACAAATTAACTTACTCCATTAATTATATATATATATATATATATATATATATATATATATATATATATATATATATATATATATATATATCACAAATGCGGAAAAGTGGCAATATTGAACCTAAATAGCAATATTCGATAATTTTATTTAATTACTTGAGGTTTTTCACGTTTATATGTAAACAAGAACTAAAAATTACGTGTTAAAAGTGATTCCGCTTGATTTATTACGTTTTTGTGACCTTGAATAGCATTCTTTCACTACGCATTTACCAATTTTTTGTCGCGGTTCAACTCTTTCGGCGTCACATTGAGCACTGAACTGACGTTAGCTAGGCATATGGCTGTGGCCATATTTGCAGTGGTAACGCTTTGGCGCGGTTATTATCTACTGATCTAGTGTAATATATAAATCAATGTTAGGCACATTTATTTAGAATTACTTGATTAATGTTATTTGTTTATATAAGTATAAATTCCTATACCAGATTATATGTGTTTTATTGGTTTAGTACGTACAAAGTATAATTACATTATAAGTAGTATATATATACATATGTAACGTAATTAACGCACACCCTCAGACACCCCAATTAGTAAATTATGTTATAATCACAATACATACACTGAATTTTTAGTTAAACATTTTTATGCTCTCATTATTTATCAAATTAGTTATACTAATTCCGGAAGAATGTTGTGGCCGCAGTACAAATCCACGAACGCAAAGACTTTAAGGTGCTTGAAATAAAGTTCATTTTTCTTTATTTTTATTGAATGTCAGAATTAGTAGTAATAAAAATAAAACTGCACTCTTAAAAGTCTTATTGCCTTAAGTTAGGATCGATTTCAGTTTGTTTTCATGTACAGAATTAGTGTGACTGTAATTGACGTAGTTTTAATTATTTTTGAGATAAAAAATTAGCTATATTAAAAATGATAGGAATCGATTCAGTAAGCGATTCTGAACAAACTACTTTCTCAAAGTACGTTAATTATGTTACATGTTATATATATATTGTGGCATGAATAAGTCAACTAGCGCCATCTAGTGTCAGGAACGAAAGCGAGGGGAGCATTGAGAAAATGACATCACAAATCACTCAACTGACAGCGCCTAGTCGAAACTCGAACGCTCGGTACCTTCCGCGTGTTTACTTGAACATTCTGGATATTTCTTTGCTAATTTAAATATATAGGCGCTGCAAGATGCGACGGGGGCAGTGTTGATTTGGCGAAACAAGCGAAGCTTCGGAGCGGAATAAAAGTGAATAAGTGTGTTTAATTATTAGTGTTTTTAACTTTAATTTGTGTAAAGTAAATTAAAGTGTTAATTTAGGTAATTTTATCGGCAATTTTTATTGTCACGAACCGCAAGCTCGTAACAAATTGGTGTCAGAAGTGGGATCAAATCATGCCGATTTTACCTAAGGAAGAAACGGAGGGTGTCCGTACCCGCAGTCAACGCCAGCATGAGACGGACCAGCGGAGATTTGGTGGTGCAACGGCGCAGATGTCGGAGGGCCAACTGCCAGCCACGGAGGCTGCGGGCCCGTCATTAGCTCCTACATCTGCAGCACCTGACTTAGGAGCTCTGATGGCGATGCTACAGGAGCAGCTGCAGCGCGGACGAGAGGAACAGGCCCGTCTGTTGAAAGAGCAGCAGGAGGAACAGGCTCGCCGACAGGAGGAACAGGCCCGCCGACAGGAGGAACAGGCCCGCCGACAGGAGGAACAGGCCCGCCGACAGGAGGAACAGGTCCGTCAGTTGAAAGAGCAGCTGCAGAGCGGACGAGAGGAACAGGCCCGTCAGCAGGCGGAACAGGCTCGTCGGTCGGAAGAGCAGATGCTCCTCATGAAGGACCTTCACGCTACCTTTGGGAAAGAGATAAGGGACGTGAAGGATAGGGTTGCTCAACACGACAACCGGCTGTCGGAAGCTGAAACCCGAATCGAAGAACATGAAACCCGAATCAACCATGTGAACAATCGGGTTGACAACGTGATGGCTGACGTGAAGAAAACGCTAAACGACCTCAAACTTGCGGATGGAACTACAGCTCCCGTAGTAGCTGCAGCACCTTCGCTACGTGGATTCAAAGTGCCGCCGTTCGACGGGACCTCTTCCTGGTCGGCCTACAAAATCCAGTTCGAGGCCGTCATGGAGGCGAACGGCTGGAATAAAAGCCAAGCCATGACTGCACTCACCTTAGGCCTGCGCGACCAAGCCTTAACTGTGTTGGAAGCTCTCGGTAAGAAAGTGACCTATGAGCAGCTTCTTGAGGCCTTGGAAGCGAGATATGGCGACGCTCATCTAGAACACGTCTTTCGCGCGCAGCTTAAAGATCGCGTGCAGCGCAGCAACGAGAACCTGCAGCAGTGGGCCCTTGAGGTGGAGAAGATGGTTCGAAAAGCATACCAGTCCGTACCTGCGCTCATTGAAGGGAACCTGGTTCAGACATTCATCGACGGCATCCGCGACCTTGAAGTCAGAGCTGCTGTGAGACTCGGGCACCACGACACGCTTAAGAACGCCTTGGCCCATGCACTGGAGGTGGAAGCCGTGCGGCAGGATCATCGTTCCCATCGCATCAGGGAGGTTGCAGCAGCTACAGTTCGCGACCGCAACAGAGGATACAGCCCTAGGTGCTATGGCTGTGGGGAAAAGGGCCATCTTCGATCCAGCTGCCCTAAGCGAACCCTAGAAAGGGAAGGTGAACGATCTCAGGAGGGTAGTGCGGCCAACAGCACCGCCCAGCAGCAGCAGGGAAACGAGTAAAAGCCAGAACTGCGGGGCGGGTGCTGGCTGATGTTAAAAGAGCCCCAAGGATCTCGATCTCACAAACCCATGATGGGAACAGTCTAATCATCAAGGGCGAGGTCAACGGAATGCCGTGTAAACTGACCATAGACACTGGAGCCTCTCGTACGGTTGTTAGTTCCCAACTTATAAGCCAGTTCCTTGGGGACTCCGCATACAACCGAGAACGCATTAATTTGGTAACAGCCACCGGTCAGCGTATACCCGTCCGTGGAGAGAAGGAGATGGTGTTAAAGCTAGGCAACGTGATCTACCTGCATAATGTCGTCGTGGCTGATATAATGGACGACTGCATCCTGGGCTTAGACTTTATGAGGAATAATTGTTGCGAGATCGACGTTAAGCAAGGTGTTTTGAAATGTGGACAGGAGGAACTTTTTATGGAAGGTGCGTTACCAGGGAACGTGTACAGCATCAAGAAGATTGTTCTTCCGCCGAGATCGGAAACGATTGTTCCGGTTAGTCTTCCTCGAAACGCTGGGCAAGCTCACCGTTGTGTACTTGTGGAAAGGGTAAACAATGACCTTCCATGGAAAGTAGCTCGAACCTTGGTCAGGACCACTGACATCTCAGGAGTACGTGTGCTGAACCTTTGCGACCGGGACCAGATTATAGAAAAAGGCACACTGATTGGTACTTGTGGGGAAGTGGATTGGTTACGTCGGTGCCAATATATATCGAGTGGAACCCCAGCAAGGATGCAGAAACGAGAGTGACCACACTTTTGGAAGACTGTCGGAGTGTTCTCTCCCCGAACGAATTGGTCAAGGCGAAGAAGTTGTTACTCAAGTACGCCGATGTATTCTCATCAAACGATGCTGACATAGGAAAGACTGGCTTAGTTCAACACAAAATAAACACAGGAGAAGAATTGCCTATCCGTCAGCGGCCAAGAAGATTGCCGGTAGCACGTGAAAAAGAAGTGGAAACCATGATTGAAGGAATGGTGAAGGATGGTGTTATTGAACCTTCCTCTAGTCCGTGGTGTTCACCAGTGGTGCTGGTGAAGAAGAAGGATGGCAGCATGCGGTTTTGTGTTGACTACCGCCGTCTGAACGACGTTACGAAGAAGGACAGCTATCCCTTGCCAAGAATTGATGACACGCTGGACATGCTTACAGGAGTAAAGTGGTTTAGCACGCTGGATCTAAAAAGTGGCTACTGGCAAGTTGAAATTGACCCTAAGGACAAGGAGAAAACTGCGTTCTCGACGGGAAAGGGTCTGTGGCAATTTAAAGTAATGCCGTGTGGGTTGTGCAATGCTCCAGCAACGTTTGAAAGGCTGATGGAACTTGTACTTACCGGGCTAATTGGCGATGCCTGTCTGGTCTACTTGGATGACATCATCATCGTGGGCCGTACGTTTGAGGAACACCTTCAAAACCTGGAACGCGTGCTCATGAAGATTAAGAGTGCCAACCTTAAGTTGAGTCCGAAGAAATGTTCACTATTCAAACGGCAAGTCAACTTTTTGGGGTATGTAGTGTCGGAAGAAGGTATCCGCACGGATCCAGAGAAAATCGCAGCTGTAAAGGATTGGCCGGTTCCAAAAGACAAGACGCAGGTTAGAGCATTTTTGGGTTTGTGCTCCTATTACCGACGTTTTGTGAAGAACTTTGCAGATATAGCCAAACCTCTGCATAAGCTAACCGAGGAGAAGCGACATTTCTGCTGGGATGAAAGTTGTAACATCGCATTCCAGGAGCTCAAGGACCGTCTGTGCAAAACACCTATTTTGGGATACCCTGATGCAAGCAAAGAATTTATAGTTGACACAGACGCAAGTGATATAGGACTTGGCGGTGTGTTGTCTCAACGTAATGGTGACCAAGAGGTCGTGATAGCGTACTTCAGCAAGTCGTTGTCAAAACCGGAAAGGAACTACTGTGTCACAAGACGCGAATTGCTAGCTGTGGTAAAGTCGTTGCAACATTTTATCAAATATCTTCTGGGACGAAAATTTCACTTACGAACTGACCATGCTGCACTAAAATGGCTATTGCAGTTTAAAAACCCAGAAGGACAAGTTGCGAGGTGGATTGAACTACTGCAGGAATATGACTTTGAGATCGAACATCGCAGCGGGAAATCTCATGGCAACGCAGATGCATTGTCAAGAAGACCTTGTCCTGAAGATTGCAAACATTGTAATAGGCAAGAGAGTAAGGAAGTGGTATCCGTGAGGATGCTCAGGGCAGACCACCTCAGCAACGAGTGGAAGGACAGCTTACTACATGCACAGCAGGAAGATCCGGACATCAAGCCGATTCTGGAATGGATAAAGGCCAGTGCTCCCAAGCCCAAGTGGAGTGACGTCTCAGCGATGAGTTCGACCACTAAAAGCTATTGGGCCCAGTGGGACAGCTTGCTGCTTCAGGATGGAGTTCTGTGTCGTAAATGGGAAAACGTTCGGGGAGACAGCTGTCATTTGCAAATGGTTGTCCCTAAAGTTAAAGTACCGGATGTTCTACAGCTGTACCATAATGATTGTTCAGGAGGCCATCTGGGAGTTAAACGAACTCTACTGAAGATCCGAGAACGGTTTTACTGGGTCCACTGTCGAAACGATGTCGAGGACTGGTGTCGCAAATGTACAAGTTGTGCGGCTGTAAAGGGACCTCAGACTCGTAGTAGAGGTGCATTGAAGTTGTACAATGTTGGTGCACCATGGGAGAGAATAGCCATTGACGTGGCGGGGCCGTTTCCGGAGAGTGAAAGCGGTAACAAGTATTTCATGGTTGTGATGGATTACTTCACTAAGTGGCCAGAAGTCTTCGCCATTCCAAATCAAGAAGCTTCAACAGTTGCAGATAAACTAGTTCATGAAGTCTTCTGTCGTTTTGGAGTACCTTTAGAGATTCACAGCGATCAAGGAAGGAATTTTGAGTCTCAAATATTCCAGGAAACTTGCCGAGTTATGGGTACTCATAAAACAAGAACGACTTCTTATCACCCGCAATCTGATGGAATGGTGGAACGATTTAATCAGACATTGGAGAGGTACCTAGCAAAAGTTGTAGACAATCGGCAACGAGATTGGGACAAGCACATACAACCGTTTTTGTTGTCATATCGAAGTTCTGTTCACGAAAGTACAGCAGTGACACCAGCTTTCGCAAACTTTGGAAGAGAATTACGGCTGCCTGCAGACCTGATCACCGGGATACCACCCGATGCTCCACGCAGTATAACCGATTATGCAAATGACTTGCGGAAAAAAATGAATGACGTTTATGAGCACGTCAGACAATCGGGCCAGCAAATGTCTGAAAAGATGAAAACCCGGTATGACCGCAAAATGAACAACAAAGGGTTCGACGAAGGTTCACTTGTGTGGTTGCACAATCCAGTACGCAGCAAAGGGAAATCTCCTAAACTTCAAGCTAAATGGGACGGCCCGTACCGGATTGTAACCAGGATCAACGATGTGACCTACCGGATACAGAAAGGCGCAAGAGGGACTCCTAAGATCGTCCATGTGGATCGCTTGGCGCGTTATTATGGGACGGATAATGCTCGGGACGAGCATGTCTTAGGAGGGGGCAGTGTGGCATGAATAAGTCAACTAGCGCCATCTAGTGTCAGGAACGAGAGCGAGGGGAGCATTGAGAAAATGACATCACAAATCACTCAACTGACAGCGCCTAGTCGAAACTCGAACGCTCGGTACCTTCCGCGTGTTTACTTGAACATTCTGGATATTTCTTTGCTAATTTAAATATATAGGCGCTGCAAGATGCGATGGGGGCAGTGTTGATTTGGCGAAACAAGCGAAGCTTCGGAGCGGAATAAAAGTGAATAAGTGTGTTTAATTATTAGTGTTTTTAACTTTAATTTGTGTAAAGTAAATTAAAGTGTTAATTTAGGTAATTTTATCGGCAATTTTTATTGTCACGAACCGCAAGCTCGTAACAATATATTATACTTACGTGCATGTGTGTGTATGTATATAAGGTAATTTTACTCTACCCATACTGACAAAGGTTAACTTGCAGACAGAATGCCTTTTCGGCATCAAGTTCGCCTTCGTACCAATCTTTTCGTTTCGATTCGAGTGCAATAAAGAATTTATCTATCTATCTATCTATTAGCACTGTGGTGTGGTGTGGCATCTGTGGTGCCCATCAGAGGCAGATCCCAGTCTTGGTTCGGTCACTCCTGTAAAACTGCATCACGCTATAAGCAGAAGTGTTACTGCATACCGATACTACACTTTCGGTAATTACTGTTATGATAATTGTTGGTCTAGTTTACAAAAATAAAAAATAAATATACCATTTGCCACTTTGTAGACGTGGACCCGCGATTACAGTACCACATCTCTAGCATCATTGACGCTGGTCACTGTCGCCTCTCTGGGTGTTCAAATCTAACATATACGTGTCAGTATACCGTAACAAATTGGAATCGCGTAATAAGTCTAAGTCTTTCTTGCCACTAAGCAATATTCACAGCTACTGGATGATGGACGGATAAGGTTATAAAATATAGACTTTCATCTTCTTAAGAGTATACCTCGAAAATTAATCGTAGTTTTGGGGGCGTGGCTTAGCTCTTTGTCGGTGAAGCTCACTGACGATTGAGGGAGTGTCAAAATGACAGTGATGCAATCTCATATCACAGAAACAACTGTTGTTTCTATGATCTGAGGATGCAATGTATTTCATGTACGCGCTCGGAAATAAACCAAGTAAGCGCCACACAACATTTTTTAAGAAATATGCCTCAAGAATTAAAAAATCGTTTATGAGAACTTGGATAAGATTATTTACTATGCTTTAAAAATATTTTCACAGACTTAGGTATTCGCAAAAATATTTTATTCGCATGGAGACAGATAACCAATTGGAGCCTACTTTACAGTTTTTTTTTCTATCGAGAAACCCACTTATCTCAATGGTATAATTAAATGCGACGATGCACAGACAAGGAGACTATTTCAAGGAATAATAAATAGTACCAATAACCAATAAGTATTAGCAACTTTGATTTTCTAAAAACTTTGTGTCGCCCGTGTACAAAGAATTTATGAGCTTCGTATGGTCGTATATAAAATAATAATCGCGTGGCTCAGTATACAGCTCACCGACTTGCTGAGCTATGGGTTCTGTGTTCGAAGCTCAAAGCCAATTAGGTAGGTCTGTACTAGTAGTGATAACAACGTTTTACAATCAAGTGGTAAAAAGATGTACTTATTTATATTTAATCATAACAAATAAACTTATAATTTATAGAAATCGAAAAGGCAAGACCTAATGAAAGGTTCTGTTTTTGTATATTTACAGAATTATGAAACTTTCTACCCAATTAAACTACTACTTTTGAACTCTTAATGGTCTATTATAATTTTATAATCGAAAAATTTAATTTAGTTGGATGTTTTCAATATTTAACAGAAATAGATACATTATTTGTATCTAAAACAATAATAATATGATCCTTATTTGAAACCATTTCGAAACCAATATATTCCGCCGGAGAAATTTAAAAATAGAACTTCCTATTGTATTAAGCGAATTTTTATTAAAAAATTAAAGTTGCTATAATATTTATTGCTTTTTAAATTCATTTTGCAGATAAGTTTCTTAGGTACAGGATTTTGGAAAACGCTAATGACTTTCGTAGATTTCTATAAACAATAACTCTAGGTACAGCTTATTTTCAACGAATTCTATTGTATCGTCCACTAGCGCTGATAACAAAGCTAGTTTTTTTTTAAATATTATACTCAGCTGGTAGACAATAAATTACCTAAAGCGTGGTGTTTTGCGACCAGTTCCCGCAGGAGGTGATTTGTAAAAGTACATACAGATGTTAAAACAGTTTTCATCGAATTCTTACTTAGTTAACTCGTCTAAATTACGAGGAGTTATGTATTTTTAAATTTGTGTTTTAAGTCCGTTACATAAGTGAAACCTAGTGCTTTAACCTGTGAGTATGACGTTATTACTAAATATAATATAATATAATATAATATATAATATTCTATTTTATAGGAAAATTGTATATATTTTGTCCGTCTATTTTAAATACTAGATTACTGATGTTAATTTAATTATACAATTTATTCATATCTCTCAAAATATTTATTGATTAATTTGCATTTTCTATACTTATTTATACAAGATGTCTGAATTATAAAATTTATTAAAAATTACCACCCATAACAATTAAAGGCTGCTAATATCTTTCAGATAACGTAGTTCATCTGAATTCCGATTTTGATGAGTATGAGCCTGACAAAGTTTAATAATAAAATCTTTAAAAATTTCTTTCCAACTTAAATATATTTTATACCAAAATATTGTATAATATATTGTAATATATATAATATGTTAAAATATGTAATTTTGTATATCGGCTAAATATTTTACCTAACGGTAATGTTTAATACATCCCATTGCACCCGTCAGGCATCGAGACATGGTGACGTTACTGAAATTATTTTAGGGGGTGGTGCCTACAATATTAATTGTCTAATAAGAGAAGGAACGACGTACATTTATCATAATACTTACTTAATGATTTGAACTTTACGGTACAAATAGAAAATGTTTCGCTATATTTTTAGAACTATTAGATCCATTATTATTTGTAATATATACCAGTAACTTCGAAATCTCTTGTAGCAACAATGCCGATGGTCACTGTAGCAACTTTGCCCGAACTTGACGCAGCAGAAGCGCTCCTTGAATTACAAGGAGAAATGAGAGAACTACAACCTGAACGATGTAAGAATATTAAAATTATGCTTTTATCATAATGTTATATTATAAAGAATTACATATTTTTGCGAAAATTAGAATACCCAATCCTTGCTTTGCGACACACCCAGAATGTTGACTCTATCACCGCATCCAGATCGGTGTTTATAGTCGGCTTTTGAGCCACCAGTGTTTAACCGTCTGAAATAGACGCAAAGGCCATTGATGACAATAATTACATATATAAATCAATGATAATTACCTACAACCGACTCTATAAATTTAGTTGTTCTCACCAAAATTTATACATTTAAGTACATATAACGATACAAGATCTTTTTGTTCTAAATACATTAATTTGTAATTTTCTTTTCCCATAAAATCAAAAATATTGGAATAGCGATAATATCATTAGAATAGTAAAAAGAATGTCTTGTTAGAAATTGTGTGTGCGCGCGTGCGCGCATGCGTGTTTATGTTCGTGCACGTGTGTGTGTGTGTGTTTGGATGTACTACTGTGTGGGTCGGAACATATTATGTGTATTTGGATCTTAAAATCGAAAAATATTTAATAAAATATGTTTTGGCGTCATTCATTACCTACATCTCATCGAAAATGAACTGCTGACTAAAGTCTCCTTCATAGATTTTCCCAAAAGGGGGATATTTGCTACGTTTGGTTGGTTGGAGCTTGTTGGCAAGAGCAGTTTTATATTTTTAGTCGTTATTAGGAAAACTCTGCTGCCCACCTCCTGATTAGTTTCCCCTGTCGCCTCTTACGACTCCCACGGGAATATATGGGTTAGTGGATATTCTTACACCGCCAATACACTGTAAACTTACAATACACATGGAATCATAATAATATGTGGCAGCGGAATCTTTTACACCCACTATACAGTATAGGATTAGACCAGCCTTAGTCCATGATGATATCTTTATCATAATATAAATATATTCATGATGGAAATACCTGTATTGAACACAACAACTTCTCAATGTATCTTACTTTATTACAGCTAATAGTTCCGCTCAAGAGGAGGTTGAAAGTTCAGCAACTGCAGCCCTTTTCTTGAATAGTTTGTTTCTTAAAAGAAGAGTAAGTTTAAAACATAAATTTCTTACAATTCTGTCGAAACGTACACAGTTAATTGAATTTTTATTATAATATAACATTGCTATTTTACAGTCGAATTTGAAATCAACCCGTCCCGGCCCCAGTGTTCAAAAAACATCACCAAGTACGCCTTACTTAAAAAGCAACTCCCAGGTACGAGAAGAAATAATTTTTTTGGGCTCTATTTAAAAATAGTAGAAAATAAATTATAATTTTTATTGTTAATTTTATTTTTTCAGTATGGTTCCAGTCGGTTTACGACAAGGCTGGAACCGCCTTGCAAGAAACGTTTGCTTCAAAAAAAAACAACTGGTCAAGCCGCAAAAAGCATGTTGGTCTGAAGTCATTACTTAATCTGGACTAAATGATATTAAGGAAACTTGTGATAGAAGCACACAAACCGAAGTGGAATATCAGCTACCTCAAATCGATAAAATGGAGTCAATTATCAAAGACTTATGCGCTAAGATTGAGACATTGGAAAGTAAATTAAAAATGAAATCATCGGTTTCATTTTACGCTTTAAAAGGGCGTAACAATGTGAAATCTAAGTCTTGTAATCTAAACAGTAGCGACAGTGGCGACGAAAATGTTGCGGTTACTCGAACGTCGTCGTCAAAACGTAAACGTTATACAATATGCGCTGATAGCGATTGGGTGAGGCAAATTAGTTAAAAGTTAATAGTTACAGCCTATATACGCCCCATTGTCTGGTGTAGGCCACCTCTCATTTATGACAGGGCTTAAGAACAAGGAAATATCCGCCGCGCTGCCCCAATGCGTGTTGGCGAACTTCACATGTCTTCGAAATATTGTTTGTTCTTATTTCTCAGACATGCAGGTTTTCTCACGATGTTTCCCTTACCGCCGAGCACGTGATAAATCAGCACTGAACATTGTAATTAACAATTTCATTGGTGCCGGCGGGGATCGAACCCGAGTTGCTCGCGTACTGTGAAGTTTACAGCGAGCGCTCAGCCACTGAGCTAGCACGGCTCTTTTACTAACCGTGCATTGAGGATGCGAGAGAATCCTTAACCACCCCGTGGGTGCCGTAAGAGACGACAGGGGGGAATCAAACAGGAGAGGCCAGCAGCATCTTCTTGGCAACAACTTAAAATAAGAAAAGTATAACAAAAACCTCCCCCAGGTTTTGATAGTTTGTAATACATGAATGTATATTCGATTAAAATTATCTTATTAATTTCACAATATCGTTACACGAGTACACTATACAGGTTTAAGGCTAACGACTGCTTTGCGTTGGTTTAGTGGCCGTAGTAGCGATTGTTCATCATAAGGTCTGGGTTGAATTTCCGTTTCGGGCCAAAATCATATACGTACTGGGCTTTTCTGTTAAAAAAATTCTTAGTACTCGGAGTCAGGAGCCACGCTGCAGCTATAATATGGTTGTAGCACGAATGGGCTGGCTCGACCGGGGAGGGACCACGCGCTCACAGAATACCAGCGTGAAATAGCTACTGTGTTTCGTATGGTGAGTATAGAGATCCGGAGACCCTTTTTTACTGGAAACGAGGCATTCCATCTCTGTCCTCAGGGGTGACAACGCATCTGCGTTTTGATTGTTAATCGAGGATAGATGTAGATGTCTATGGGTCACAGTATGCACTTACCATCGGGTGGACTGCGTGCTCGTTTGTCACCCTTATTCTATAAAAAAAAAGTTGGTGGTGTTTCACCACCGTGACTCGGAAAGCATATAGAGCTGTTGGTCCTGTGCCTGATCTCTATCCGGCGAGTATTTAACTATGATAGTAGGTAAGGGAATAGAGAGCACACTGCGTTCGAGCATACTCACTGGCACTATAATCCAGTATAATATTGTTACGAGCTTGAGGTTCGTGACAATAAAAATTGCCGATAAAATTACCTAAATTAACACTTTAATTTACTTTACGCAAATTAAAGTTAAAACACTAATAATTTAAACACACTAATTCACTTAATTCCACTCCGAAGCTTCGCTTGTTTCGCCCAAATCAACACTGCCTCGATCGCATCTTGCAGCGCCTATATATTTGAATTAGCAAAGAAATATCCAGAATGTTCAAGTAAACACGCGGAAGGTACCGAGCGTTCGAGTTTCGACTAGGCGCTGTCAGTTGAGTGATTTGTGATGTCATTTTCTCAATGCTCCCCTCGCTCTCGTTCCTGACACTAGATGGCGCTAGTTGACTTATTCATGCCACACTGCCCCCTCCTAAGACATGCTCGTCCCGAGCATTATCGGCCCCATAATAACGTGCCAAGCGATTCACATGGACGATCTTAGGAGTCCCTCTTGCGCCTTTCTGTAACGGCTCCGCAATGTCAAGGGCTGTCCTATCCCGTGGTGCACCAACATTGTACAATTTCGGTGCTCCTCTACTACGTGTCTGAGGTCCCCGCACGGCCGCACAACTTGTACATGTACGACACCAATCCTCGACATCGTCACGATAATGGACCCAGTAAAACTGTTCTCGGACCTTCAGTAGAGTTCGTTTAACTCCCAGATGGACTCTTGAACGACCATTATGGCACAGCTGTAGAACATTCGGCACTTTAGCTTTAGGGACAACCATTTGCAAACGACAGCTGTCCCTTCGACCATGGTCCCATTTACGGCACAGGACTCCATCCTGAATCAGCAAGCTGTCCCATTGGGCCCAATAGCTTTTCGTGGTTGAACTCATCGCTGAGACGTCCCTCCACTTAGGCTTGGTAGCACGGGCCTTCATCCATCCCAGAATCGGCTTGATGTCCGGATCTTCCTGCTGTGCATGTCGTAGGCTGTCCTTCCACCCGTTGCTGAGGTGGTCTGTCCTGAACATCCTCACGGATACCACTTCCTTACTCTCTTGCCTACTACAATGGTTGCAATCTTCAGGACAAGGTCTTCTTGTCAATGCATCTGCGTTGCCGTGAGATTTCCCGCTGCAGTGTTTGATAGTGAAGTCGTATTCCTGCTGCTGCTGGGCGGTGCTGTTAGCCGCACTTCCTTTCTGAGACCGTTCACCTTCCCTTCCTAGGGTGTGCTTAGGGCAGCTGGAACGAAGATGGCCCCTTTCCCCACAGCCATAGCACCTAGGGCTGTATCTTTTATTGTGGTCGCGAACCGTAACTGCTGTAACCTCCCCTAGCGTGAGGTGAACGATGATCCTGTCGCCGCCAGGCAGTGCCGTTAGCTGCACTACCCTCTCGAGATCGATCAACTCTCCTGTCCACGGTTCGTTTAGGGTAGCTGGATCGAAGATGGCCCTTTTCCCCACAGCCATAGCACCTAGGGCTGTATCCTCTGTTGCGATCGCGAACTGTAACTGCTGCAACCTCCCTGACGCGATGGGAACGATGATCCTGCCGCACGGCTTCTACCTCCAGTGCATGGGCCAAGGCGTCCTTAAGCGTCTCGTGGTGCCCGAGCCTCACAGCAGCTCTGACTTCCAGGTCACGGATGCCGTCGATGAATGTCTGCACCAGGTTCCCTTCAATGAGCGCAGGTACAGACCGGTATGCTTTTCGCACCAGCTTCTCCACTTCTAGAGCCCACTGCTGCAGGTTTTCGTTGATGCGCTGCACACGATCTTTAAGCTGCGCACGAAAGACGTGTTCCAGGTGAGCGTCACCATATCTCGCCTCCAATGCCTCAAGGAGTTGCTCATAAGTCACTTCCTCACCGAGAGCTTCTAGAACTGTTAAGGCCTGGTCGCGCAGGCCTAGTGTGAGAGCAGTCATGGCCTGACTTTTATTCCAGCCGTTCGCCTTCATAACAGCCTCGAACTGGATTTTGTAGGCTGACCAGGAAGAAGTCCCGTCGAACGGTGGCACCTTGAACCCACGTAGCGAAGGTGCTGTAGCTACTACGGGAGCTGTCGTTCCATCCCCAAGTTTGAGGTCGTCCAGCGTTTTCTTCACGTCAGCCATCACGTAATCAACCCGATTGTTTACTTGGTCGATTTGGGTTTTAGCTTCCTTGATTTAGGTTTCAGCTTCCGACAGGCGGTTGTCATGTTGAGCAACCCTATCCTTCACCTCCCTAATCTCTTTCCCGAAGTTAGCGTGAATGTCCTTCACGAGGAGCATCTGCCCTTCCTGTCGGCGGGCCTGTTCCTCCTGCTGCTCTTTCAACCAACGGGCCTGTTCCTCCTGTCGGCGAGCCTGTTCCTCCTGTCGGCGAGCCTGTTCCTGCAGCATCACCATCAGAGCACCTAAATCGGGTGCTGCAGATGGAGGAGCTACTGACGGGGCTGCAGCCGGCGGCTGGCCCTCCGACGTCAGCGGCGTTGCACCACCAAATCTTCTTTGGTCCGTCTCCTGCTGGCGTTGATTTCGGGTACGGACACCCTCCGTTTCCTCCTTAGGTAAAATCGGCATGATTTTATCCCACTTCTGACACCAATTGTTACGAGCTTGAGGTTCGTGACAATAAAAATTGCCGATAAAATTACCTAAATTAACACTTTAATTTACTTTACGCAATTTAAAGTTAAAACACTAATAATTTAAACACACTAATTCACTTAATTCCACTCCGAAGCTTCGCTTGTTTCGCCCAAATCAACACTGCCTCGATCGCATCTTGCAGCGCCTATATATTTGAATTAGCAAAGAAATATCCAGAATGTTCAAGTAAACACGCGGAAGGTACCGAGCGTTCGAGTTTCGACTAGGCGCTGTCAGTTGAGTGATTTGTGATGTCATTTTCTCAATGCTCCCCTCGCTCTCGTTCCTGACACTAGATGGCGCTAGTGTATCGTTGACTGGAGCGCGTAACAATATAATCAATTACATTTTAAGTTTTATATAATTTCACTGCAAAGTAGAGATTACAAATTAATATAATTATAATAGTAAAATTTATTTTATATGTTTTGTTTTATAGAAACCATCGACACACAAAATATCTAATAAAATTATTGAAGGCACTGAAATAAATAACAAAACAAATCGAAGAACAAAAAAGAAAACAAATGCTAATGCCGATTTGGTAAGTTGTAATTATAAATCATTAAATAAACATTTTTGGCATTCGTTGAGGAAGGCCTATGTCCAACAGTTTATAATGCAAACACGTCCATAGTTTATAAACTTTATAATGGTGATGACGATAAGTGGTCTATTTTCTGAGTTGAAGTTAGATACAAAAGAACATAGGCCTTATGTTCAACTGTTATTTATTGTTTATACAAAAGTGACGTTAAAAACTTAACAGGTATTTCATTTACAGGTTCCAATTGGTGATGGACATGCTTTTGTTCCTAGCAGACTTTTAAAAAATATGGATTGGTCGACTCATACGTATGCAACTCGAAAACTATTGAGAGCGGTTTTCCCTAGGAGGTAATCTGTTTTAATCCTTTAAATTCTGCCAACTTTATAAACGTTGGTATTAACATAACATTGTATTATAATAGTGTGTAAATATAGCCTTTCTTTATGTTTTCAGTGTGCTGGCAACACATTCTCTTACGGGCAAACCGTCACCGGCATTTCCTAATAAACCAGCAAAGAAGCGATTGGATCCCGCACTTGTGAACGACATCGTACAAACTGTTGTTGACAATTGTTGTGTGCCAGAGAGTGTTGTTAGGTATAGCTTATAAAAATCCGGCTATTAATGAAATATACTGAATTTTTTTGTAAGTATATATCTGAAAATAATTACAAAAACTTTTTTCAGGGCCAGTATAACGACTAAATGCGCCGATGAAAGCAAGATATTTCGAAGTTGCTTAAGAAAAGGTAAAAATAATTCTGCTAAAATCGATCAGGAGAATATTCCACCGTTATTCTGCAAATCAGAAGAATCTGCCGAATCTTATCTATCTACTTGATTTCAAATAATGTTTCCGTGCATTAACTATTTCAATTAACTATTCAAGGTAAGATTAAATTTAAGGGATTAAACTTAAGGGATCCATAAAACGTAATGTAGCTCAAGATTTATGACATTGTTTAGGATTTCAAAGTTCAAAACACAACAGTTTTGAAATCGTTTGTTGCATTTTTAAGTTGTAACCATTGCAAGCCTCCAAGCCTGAGAAGATTGTAAATATTTCAACGACATGTTAAATCCGCTAATTTGAGATTAGCTTTAGTATCCTGCGATTTCGTTGGTGATTTGGTCTTAATCGAATAGTATGAAAATGCATACAAAAACCTTTAAGTTTCCGCAGGGATGGGTGCTAACTCCCTCCCCGCTTACACCATAGCCGACCACTTGCATTCTTCTGCCGCAGTATACTTTAGTGGCAGACTCTATCGCATTTGGCGAAACAGTCTAGTATTATGTATGACTAACTAATTAATTACTACTACTCACGACTTAATAGTAGAACTTAAATACAAAAAATAACTTGAATTAAAAAATTTAAAAACCTCCGAACGGCTTAACAGAAATTCTCGCAACATAGCTATTAGAACACTCACGATTAAGAGACCGTTCAAACGAAAAACAGACAATGATGCTACAGGCAGGCACACATATACACACTCCAAACATATAACACCCCTCTGTTTTCGTCGGGGTTCAAAAACTGCAGTTCTATTACAGTAGGCTGTGCAAATAGTTGAATTGTCGAAAAATAAGGTGTTTTGTATATACCTATCACGAAAACAACGTGTGATATGGGAAAATATTTAAAATAAAAATGTAAGGTTAATGAATTTTGCGTAATTAAGATTTTACTACGCAAATAATTAAAGATTTTATTACGCTAAATTCGCGAGGAAACCTGAGTCCGAGAAATAAAAATAATATATTTCGAAGACATGTGAAGTTTGGCAACACGCATTGGGGCAACGCGGCGGACTGCCCTAAAACCATTTCAGTAGTGCGAGGAGGCCTGTGCCCAGCGGTGGGACTTATATAACTTCCGTAAAAACTAGTTTTATTTAAATTTTGCTTTACTTTTTTACTTAAAAGATTTTACCAC
Organism: Parnassius apollo; assembly: GCA_907164705.1. Taxonomy (NCBI): domain Eukaryota; kingdom Metazoa; phylum Arthropoda; class Insecta; order Lepidoptera; family Papilionidae; genus Parnassius; species Parnassius apollo. Next base: position 2,089,194 of record CAJQZP010000333.1, on the reverse strand, counting down.
CTCGAATAATTTTGTTTTAGTATTACCTACCTGAGAAATTCAACAAGAATACTGTCATCTCTTTTCCGAGTTTGAACGTGTATGAAAATGGTTGGAAATAACACAATGAACTTTCATTTACAGAGTTGGATCTTTGTTTGGATATTTATTTATTATCGTGGTAATAATTCGTTCTTAAATTGTTGACTTATAACCAGTGTCCGACCGAAGCTTCGGTTTTGGCCAAAAAACCACCTTCGGCCATAATAGGCGAAGTTTTGGCCGAAGCCGAAGATTTCTAGCAAGTGCCGAAATTGACCGAACTGTTACAAATGAGCGAGAGTATGATGGACGTGGCTACGCAATTTTTATTATCTCTAGATCAATTTAAAATTACCTTTTTTATTATAGTCGATATAAACTTTTTATATAAAAAATTTTATATCATTTAAATAATTTTTAATTTTAGCCAATCTTGAACTGAATTTCTTAAGGTTTTTAAGCCTTCGGCTGCTGAAGGTTGTGGCGTTAGCCAATTAATGGGTTTCGGCTTCGGTCGGTAATCGATTTTCGGTCGGAGACTACTTATAACAAAATGAAGCATTGTTAAAAGTATTAATTTTTAAATGATAGTCATATTAAAGTTAATTTGATTTTTTATAGAAGTACGTATCAACAATACTAATAATATTTGTAAGTTGAGAGTATTCGATTTCTTATTGCTGTGATGAATTTTATCGTCATATTGATGTAATGAGATTTTTTATAAATTAAAATAAATTATCAAAGAAATTAAAAGTTGTTATTATACCATACCATACCGTACGATCCATACCATAACGGTCTTAACTTCATCATGCATCCACAGATTGGCTTATAGGGTAGACCTTGCTATAGTTGGCACGCTTGGCGGGCGGGTTGGCAGTTCCGCAACAAAATATAATTAATATAAAAGCAATAAAATATAATTAATATAAAATTTATACGAAATTTTAATTAATATAAAATCATTAATATAACATAAGTAGGCAATAAAATATATTTAATAGATAATTCATGAATAAACTAAAATAAGAATAATTAATTATTTTCTATGAAAGTTAAAACGTAGTTTTTATTATAATTTCCAAAATAATTAAAACAAATTAACTTACTCCATTAATTATATATATATATATATATATATATATATATATATATATATATATATATAATGCGGAAAAGTGGCAACATTGAACCTAAATGGCAATATTCGACAATTTTATTTAACTATTTGAGGTTTTTTACGTTTATATGAAAACAAGAACTATAAATTATGTGTTGAAAGTGATTCCGCTTGATTTATTACGTTTTTGTGACCTTGAATAGCATTCTTTCATTACGCATTCACCAATTTTTTGTCGCGGTTCAACTCTGTCGGCGTCACATTGAACACTGAACTGACGTTAGCTAGGCATATGGCTGTGGCCATATTTGCAGTGGTAACGCTTTGGCGCGGTTATTATCTACTGATCTAGTGTAATATATAAATCAATGTTAGGCACATTTATTTAGAATTACTTGATTAATGTTATTTGTTTATATAGGTATAAATTCCTATACCAGATTATACGTGTTTTATTGGTTTAGTATGTATAAAGTATAATTACATTATAAGTAGTATAATAATATATACATATGTAACGTAATTAACGCACACCCTCAGACACCCCAATTAGTAAATTATGTTATAATCACAATACATACACTGAATTTTTAGTTAAACATTTTTATGCTCTCATTATTTATCAAATTAGTTATACTAATTCCGGAAGAATGTTGTGGCCGCAGTACAAATCCACGAACGCAAAGACTTTAAGGTGCCTGAAATAAAGTTCATTTTTCTTTATTTTTATGAATGTCAGAATTAGTAGTAATAAACAAACTGCACTTTAAAAGTCTTATTGCCTTAAGTTAGGATCGATTTCAGTTTGTTTTCATGTACAGAATTAGTGTGACTGTAATTGACGTAGTTTTAATTATTTTTGAGATAAGAAATTACCTATATTAAAAATGATAGGAATCGATTCAGTAAACGATTCTGAACAAACTACTTTCTCAAAGTGCGTTAATTATGTTACATGTTATATATATATATATATATATATATATATATATATATATATATATATATATATATATTTATGTATATATATATATATATATATATAATAAACTTACGTGCATGTGTGTGTATGTATATAAGGTAATTTTACTCTACCCATACTGACAAAGGTTAACTTAAACAGAATGCCTTTTCGGCATCAAGTTCGCCTTCGTACCAATCTTTTCGTTTCGATTCGAGTGCAATAAAGAATTATCTATCTATCTATCTATTAGCACTGTGGTGTGGTGTGGCATCTGTGGTGCCCATCAGAGGCAGATCCCAGTCTTGGTTCGGTCACTCCTGTAAAACTGCATCACGCTATAAGCAGAAGTGTTACTGCATACCGATACTACACTTTCGGTAATTACTGTTACGATAATTGTTGGTCTAGTTTACAAAAATAAAAAATAAATATACCATTTGCCACTTTGTAGACGTGGACCCGCGATTACAGTACCACATCTCTAGCATCATTGACGCTGGTCACTGTCGCCTCTCTGGGTGTTCACATCTAACTTATACGTGTCAGTATACCGTAACAAATTGGAATCGCGTAATAAGTCTGAGTCTTTCTTACCACTAAGCAATATTCACAGCTACTGGATGATGGACGGATAAGGTTATAAAACATAGACTTTCATCTTCTTAAGAGTATACCTCGAAAATTAATCGTAGTTTTGGGGGCGTGGCTTATCTCTTTGTCGGTGAAGCTCACTGACGATTGAGGGAGTGTCAAAATGTTCTTGAAAATGTCAAAAACAACTGTTGTTTCTATGATCTGAGGATGCAATGTATTTCATGTACGCGCTCGGAAATAAACCAAGTAAGCGCCACACAACATTTTTTTAAGAAATATGCCTCAAGAATTAAAAAATCGTTTATGAGAACTTGGAGAAGATTATTTACTATGCTTTAAAATATTTTCACAGACTTAGGTATTCGCAAAAATATTTTATTGGCATGGAGACAGATAACCAATTGGAGCCTACTTTACAGTTTTTTTTTTCTATCGAGAAACCCACTTATCTCAATGGTTTAATTAAATGCGACGATGCACAGACAAGGAGACTATTTCAAGGAATAATAAATAGTACCAATAACCAATAAGTATTAGCAACTTTGATTTTCTAAAAACTTTGTGTCGCCCGTGTACAAAGAATTTATGAGCTTCGTATGGTCGTATATAAAATAATAATCGCGTGGCTCAGTATACAGCTCACCGACTTGCTGAGCTATGGGTTCTGTGTTCGAAGCTCAAAGCCAATTAGATAGGTCTGTACTAGTAGTGATAACAACGTTTTACTATCAAGTGGTAAAAAGATGTACTTATTAGATTCAATCATAACAAATATAATTTATAATTTATGGAAATCGAAAAGGCAAGCCTAATGAAAGGTTCTGTGCTTGAACATTTACAGAATTATAAAACTTTCCACCCAATTAAACTCCCACTCTTGTACTCTTACTGGTCTCTTATAATTTTATAATCAAAAAATTTAATTTAGTTGGATGTTTCAATATTTAACATATATAGATACATTATTTGTATAATATCATTAGAATAGTAAAAAAGAATGTCTTGTTAGAAAATGTGTGTGCGCGCGTGCGCGCATGCGTGTTTATGTTCGTGCACGTGTGTGTGTTTGGATGTACTACCCAACACTGAATAACATGGCAAGGGGTCTACGACACAAAAAAGTTTGGGGAACTCTGATCTAGAGTTTTTAAAAAGGAATTGTAAAAGATGGAACTGGAATGTTGATAGGATTCAGAATGAGTGGACTTCAGTTTGTGGCGAATATTGCTTAATGTATTTGCTATATGTTTCAGGGATGTTCAATGCATAGTTTTACGAGTATATTTACGGGGAACACATTGTACAACGATATTTTAGTGGATGAGATGTTTCGCTCCTATTTTATAGATAATAAGTAATAAGATTTTGTATTTCATAAATAAAAATTGTAACAAAATTAGTTAATGTATTTTATTGATGATTCAGATTAGCGTTGCAGTTAGGAACAAAGGAGTATAATACAATAACACTGATAAGCCGATGCACGAATAGACAATGACGGTGTTCAATCAACAATAGTTAAAAACAATGGGACGCTAATGACGGTGGAGGCCCTCACCGGATATCAATTAGATAAGAGTTAATTGATCTGCACATCTACGGAACCGTGCATCCCACGCAAAAATGGACCGCAGATTCGTGATCAGAGCATGCCAAAACGTATTTTTTTACGATCGTGAGTCGACGAACGTTGCACCACTTCTGACTCAGTGTGGTGCAACGTTCGTCGTGACCACGTGACCACCTCCTGATTTGTTTCCCTTGTCGCCTCTTACGACACCCACGGGAATATATGGGTCAGTGGATATTCTTACACCGCCACTACACTGTAAACTTACAATACACATGGATAATATGTGGCAGCGGAATCTTTTACATCCACTATACAGTATAGAATTAGACCAGCCTTAGTCCATGATGATATCTTTATCATAATATAAATATATTCATGACAGAAATACCTGTATTGAACACAACAACTTCTCAATGTATCTTACTTTATTACAGCTAATAGTTCCGCTCAAGAGGAGGTTGAAAGTTCAGCAACTGCAGTCCTTTTCTTGAATAGTTTGTTTCTTAAAAGAAGAGTAAGTTTAAAACATAAATTTCTTACAATTCTGTCGAAACGTACACAGTTAATTGAATTTTTATTATAATTTAACATTGCTATTTTACAGTCGAATTTGAAATCAACCCGTCCCGGCCCCAGTGTTCAAAAAACATCACCAAGTACGCCTTACTTAAAAAGCAACTCCCAGGTACGAGAAGAAATAATTTTTTGGGCTCTATTTAAAAATAGTAGAAAATAAATTATAATTTTTATTGTTAATTTTATTTTTTCAGTATGGTTCCAGTCGGTTTACGACAAGGCTGGAACCGCCTTGCAAGAAACGTTTGCTTCAAAAAAAAAAAACAACTGGTCAAGCCGCAAAAAGCATGTTGGTCTGAAGTCATTACTTAATCTGGACTAAATGATATTAAGGAAACTTGTGATAGAAGCACACAAACCGAAGTGGAATATCAGCTACCTCAAATCGATAAAATGGAGTCAATTATCAAAGACTTATGCGCTAAGATTGAGACTTTGGAAAATAAATTAAAAATGAAATCACCGGTTACATCTTATGCTTCAAAAGGGCGCAACAATGTAAAATCTAAGTCTTGTAATCTAAACAGTAGCGACAGTGGCGATGAAAATGTTGCGGTTCCTCGAACGTCGTCGTCAAAACATAAACGTTATACAATATGCGCAGATAGTGATTGGGTGAGGCAAATTAGTTAAAAGTTAATAGTTACAGCCTATATACATCCCACTGCTGGGCATAGGCCTCCTCTCATTTCTGAGAGGTTTAAGAGCAAGGAAATAACCGCCGCGCTGCCCCAACGCGTGTTGGCGAACTTTACATTTCTTCAAAATATTTTTTTTTCTTATTGCTCAGATATGCAGGTTTCATCGCGATGTCTCCCTTTACCGCCGAGCACGTGGTAAATTAACGCGGAAAATTACAATTAACAATTTCATTGGCGCCGGCGGGGATCGAACCCGAGTTGCTCGCGTACTGTGAAGTTTACAGCGAGCGCTCAGCCACTGAGCTAGCACGGCTCTTTTACTAACCGTGCATTGAGGATGCGAGAGAATCCTTAACCACCCCGTGGGTGCCGTCATAGACAGAGGGAAATCAAACAGTAGAGGCCAGCAGCATCTTCTTGGCAACAACTTAAAATAATAAAAAAACTAAGAAAAGTATAATAAAAATTTTGATAGTAATAATACATGAATGTATATTCGATTAAAGTTATCTTATTAATGTCACAATATCGTTATACGAGTACACTATACAGGTTTAAGGCTAACAACTGCTTTGCGTTGGCTTAGTGGCCGTAGATGCGATTGTTGATCATAAGGTCCGGGTTCAATTCCCGGTTCGGGACAAAATCATATATGTATTAGGTTTTTCTGACCGGGGAGGGACCACGCTCTCACAGAATACCAGCGTGAAATAGCAGCTTCATGCTGCTTTGTTTCGTATGGTGAGTGTAAAGATCCGGAGACCCTTTTTTACTGGAAACAAGGCATTCCATCTCAATCCTCGGGGGTCTATGTGCCACAGCATCCACTTAGTATCAGGTGAACTGTGTGCTCGTTTGTCACCCTTATTAAATAAAAAGAAGAAAGTTGGTGGTGTTTCACCACCGTGACTTGGAAAACATAAAAAGCTGTTGGTCCTGTGCCTGATCTCTCTCCGGCGTGTATTTAACTATGATAGTAGGTAAGAGAATAGAGAGCACACTGCGTTCGCGCGTACTCTCTGGCACTAGAATCATGTATAATATAATCAATAACATTTAAGGTTTTGTATAATTTTACTTCAAAGTAGAGGTTACAAATTAATTTGATTGTAATAGTAAAATTGACCACATGTTTTCTTTTATAGAAATTATCGAAACACAAAATATCTAATAAAATTATTGAAGGCACTGAAATAAATAACAAAACAAATCGAAGAACAAAAAAGAAAACAAATGCTAATGCCGATTTGGTAAGTTGTAATTATAAATCATTAAATAAACATTTTTGGCATTCCTCGGGGAAGGCCTATTCGTATGTTCAACAGTTTGTAATGAAAACTCATCCATAGTTTATAAACTTTATAATGGCGATATCGATGAAATAAGTGGTCTATTTTCTGAGGATTTGATACAAAAGTAACGTTAAAAACTTAACAAGTATTTCATTTACAGGTTCCAATTGGTGATGGACATGCATTTGTCCCTAGTCGACTTTTAAAAAATATGGATTGGTCGACTCACACAAATGCGACTCGAAAATTATTGAGAGCTGTTTTCCCTAGGAAGTAATTTTAATCCTTTAAATGCTGCCAACTTTATAAACGTTGGTATTAACATAATATAGTATTATATTAGTGTGAAAATAAAGTATTTCTTTATGTTTTCAGTGTGCTGGCAACACATTCACTTACGGGCAAACCGTCACCGGCATTTCCTAATAAGCCAGCAAAGAAGCGATTGGATCCCGCACTTGTGAACGACATCGTACAAACTGTTGTTGACAATTGTTGTGTGCCAGAGAGTGTTGTTAGGTATAGCTTATATTCAACATCCGACTATTAATAAAATATACTGAATTTTTGTAAGTATATATCTAAAAATTATTACAAAATCTTTTTTCAGGACGATTATAACGACTAAATGCGCCGATGAAAGCAAGATGTTTCGAAGTCGTTTAAGAAAAAGTAAAAGTAATTCTGCTAAAATTGATCAGGAGAATATTCCACCGTTAGTCTGCAAATCAGGAGAATCTGACGAATCGTATTTATCTACCTGATTAAAAATAATATTTCTGTGTATTAACTAAGTATCAATCAGAGCATCTACGATTGTTTCAAGGTAAGTTTTAAATTTTTAATATTTAAATTTAAGGGTAAAACGTAGTATAGCTCAAAATTTACCCTGTTTAAGATTTCTAAATTCAAAACACAACAGTTTTAAAATTGTTTATTGCATTTTTAAGTTGTAAGCATTGTAGGCCTCCAAGTATAAGAAAATTATGAATATTTCGACGACATGTTAAGTCTGCTAATTTTGGATTGGCTTACTTTTCACGCCGAAATACTTATGTAGTTTTCAAGACATATTTTTTTAAATTTGAGGTTGGTTGTGGTTATAAATAAATAAAGTTCGTACATTTTATGTAGTAGGGGTTTACAAAAACTGGTTCACACCAGACGACACATTACGTCCATAAAACTATGTACGACAGGCGAAGGGAGTTGGGGGGGTGTAACCACACCCTCTTAGAACCTAGGTGACTTATTTCGTTTCTAAAGCTTAACATTAAAAACTAATCGTACAAAAATGCATACAAAAATCTTTAAGTTTCTGCAGGGGTGGGTGCTAACTCCCTCCCCGCTCACACCATAGACGACAGGTGCTATGATGCCACAGACAGGCGTTTACACACACTGATACACACTCCAAACATACGACACCCCTCTGTTTTCATCGGGGTTAAAAATTGCAGTTCTGTTACAGTAGTCTGTGCGAATAGTTGAACTATCGAAAAACAAGGTATTGTATATAAATATAACTATTATCACGAAAACAATGTCTGATATGAGAAAATATTTAAAATAAAAATGTAAGTTTAATGAATTTTGCGTAATAAAGATTTTAATACTCAAAACTCGTGTGGGAACCTGCAAGTCTGAGAAATAAAAAAAATGTATTTATAAGACAAGTGAAGTTTGGCAACACGCATTGGGGCGGCGCGATGAACTGCCCTTGCCCTAAAAGCATCTCAGATGTGAGAGGAGGCTTCCATAAAAACCAGTTTTATTTAAATTTTGCTTTACTTTTTTATTTAAAAGATTTTACCACCTCGAATAATTTTATTTCAATATTACCTACCTACTTAGAAATTCAACGAGACTACTGTCATCTCCGTTTCCGATTTTAAACTTGTTGAAAATGGATGGAAATTAAACAATGACGGTTAATTTACCGAGTTGGATCTTAGTGTGGATATTTATTATTATGGTAATAATTAGTTCTTAAATTATTGACTTTAACCAATGTCTGACCGAAGCTTCGGTTTCCGCCAAAAAACCACCTTCGGTCATTATGGGCGAAGTTTTGGCCGTAACCGAAGATTTCTGGAAAGTACCGAAATTGACCGAACTGTTATAAATGAGCGAGTCTTACTTGGAATTCCCCAAAATTATAGCAATAAAATCCAAAATAAATGTTCGGGTTCGGCACTTTTAAACTTTTGTTTTTGTCTTATACACGTACAATGAATGAATACATTCATAAAACTTTCTAAGTAACACAGCTGTATACGTTATGTTTGTTCGTTGTCGACACAGGACACGATTACTTTTAGCAGAGCTTTTCCATCAGTATTTATTTTGGCTTTGGCTGACCTTTAAAAAATAATTGATAAAAAACAATGATATTATAAGTAAAAAGGTGTAGATAGCTTACCTACACAATATTCGATCTTCAAAAACGGCACACTAACGCACACATATATAACTAAATATTCGTCGTAATATAGACTTCAAAGTAGAATGGCATGATTAAATTTTCACAAGCGTTAAAGAGACAAACGTAATTTGCGACAGTGCCTGGTCTTGTGTAGTGGAAACGATGTAGAATAATTAATCAGATACGACATTATACCGTACACCGTGATTTGTGCCTAAAACGCGATTCACTCTTGAGTGCCCGTAGTAAAAGAAAGTAAAATAAGTAAAAATAAAGTAGTAAAAATACATTAAAAGTAGTAAATTAAAAAAAGTTATTGATTTTATTAAAAATTTATTATCAAATAAAGTACTTTAATAATTATTTATATACGAACGTATATACCACTTCGCTACGCTACAAAACAAATAAATTGAGCTTATTAATTAAAATTGACATAGTTAATCTATTACCCCTTCAATAAAACAATAACTATATGTGAATTACGATACTCAGAAAAGATCTATCTGTTTTTTTATATTCTTTGATCAGAAACAATATCACTTCTCTTTCAAACTCACTCATTGGGGTATTTTTATCTCTCTGTATTTTTTCTGACAATACATTTTAAAATACGTAATTTTTTAATTCGTAAACAATAAGAAAATAAATTAAGGAAATAGTAAACGAATGAAATATGATTCCTTTTGACTTTTGGAAACCTTTCTTGTAGTTGTAGTTTGTGCAGAATCTCATCACATATGACTGCATTTTCGGTGCAAAAACAAAACACGAATTACTATCAACACCATTGTCAATGACGCGACGATAGCGCGACGACCATAGATTAGGTACTGTGTATACACTAGAGACGACTGAGCTCAGGTTTGCTAATTAGCCTAGTTTTCTCGTGCCACTTGCGGTGCGCGTATAACCTATCTACCTTTTTTCTTATAATATCATTGATAAAAATCTGCAAATAGTTTAAATCAAAAGAAGATAACGGATTTTTTTAGTGTACAGGTTACTTCAATAATTTGTAATTTGTTTTAATATGTAAAAAATGTATATTATAAAACTTAAGTTTAATTGTTATTCAAATAAAACTCTACAAATAAAAAATATACTAAGAAATCGCGCCTCTGAAAGTCGAAGTTTCACCAGTTAAATCATATGTATCTCGAAGTTCTTGACTTGTGAACTCGAATTTTTTGGCATTTCCCTTGACATTCGAGTTATAGATTCCACTGTAATTAATTTTTAATTTTAGCCCATCTTGAACTGAAGGTTGGGTGTTTAAGCCTTTGGCTTCGGCTTCGGCCAGAAATCGATTTTCGGTCGAACACTACTTACAACAAAATGAAGCATTGTTAAAAATATTAATTTTTAAATGATAGCCATATTAAAGTGAATTTGAATTTTTATATAAGTATCAACAGAAATAATAATATTTGTAAGTTGAGAATATTTGATTTTTTTAGTGCTGTGATGAAATTTATCGTCATATTGACATAATGTGATTTCTAATAAATTAAAATAAAATATCAAAGAAGTTAAAAGTTGTTATTATACCATACCATACCGTACGATCCATACCATAACGGTCTTAAAAGTCCACAGCTGAACATCATGCACCCACAGATTGGCTTATAGGGTCGACCTTGCTATAGTTTGCGACCGCACGCTTGGCGGGCGGGTTGGCAGTTGTTTGTTTTGAGTTGTTATCAGGAAGATGCTACTGCCCGTCCTCTGTTTCACTTTCCCTCTGACGTCTCTTATGCCGTCCCACGGGACGAATTGGGATAGCGGATGATCTTAAACTACACGGTTAAAAAGTAAATTTTAATGTAACGCAATAATTTTACTTCAATGAAGATAGGATATCTAGGAGGAATTTGACTGCCCGGAATGCTGTTCTTGCATTATCGTTTAAAATAATTGAAGCGGATTTGCAAGCCTAAGAGTGGTGCGATAGAATGTACGAAATGTCTGCGCACGTGAGGTATTAGAAGAAACGTTGAAAGAAGTGCTTATACTTATATTACTATGTCTGTATCTTATGTTATATGTATATATATATATATATATATATTCACAAACTACTCCTGCAACGCCAGAAAGTGATTCGAGAGCAAGCGTTTGAACGATACCTTGCTCGTGGCTGCACGTACACTGCTCGGTAGCTCGTTCTACAATCTTACCGTATGAGACGTAAAAGATTTATACAAGAAGCTAGTGTGACAGAGGGGGACATGGAGATTAGACTTTTCCGCAGAACGGATACAACGATTATGAGAATCACCCTGATACTGAAATTTACATTTCAGATAAAAAATAAAAATATAAATTTCTTTACAACTTTCCGCTAAACATATAAAATGATGTGTCTTACCTGGATTGAAGCGCACCTCCCGCCCTCCCTCAATTGCATACACTAACTCTTAGCGGTCAGCCACCGTAGAGTCTATATTACCTGAGGATGCCTCGTGTAGAGGCGAAACACGTGTCGTATTATCGTCGATGGTGTGTCTTGCCTGGAATAGTGGTGTTGAGAGTAGTGGTGCTTGGTCTAGTGGTGACGGAGTTAGTGTATGCAATTGAGGGAGGGCGGGAGGTGCGCTTCAATCCAGGTAAGACACATCATTTTATATGTTTAGCGGAAAGTTGCAAAGAAATTTATATTTTTATTTTTTTTTTATTATAATGGATTTCCGCAAAGTAACGCCTGATTCTATCAATTACATTTCAGATATTCGTTTCAGATATTCGAGTTGAGCCGCGACAAAAAAATGGGTAATTGCGTAGTGAAAGAATGCTATTCAAGGTCACAAAAACGTAATAAATCAAGCGAAATCACTTTCAACATATAATTTTTAGTTCTTGTTTTCATATAAACGTAAAAAACCTCAAATAAATATAAAATTATCGAATATTGCCATTTAAGTTCAATGTTGCCACTTTTCCGTGTCTGTGATTATCCTACATTAATGGGAGACTATATAATTAATGGAGTAAGTTAATTTGTTACCTCTGATTTTAAATATTTTGGAAATTATAGTAAAAACTACGTTGAATAAAACTACGTTTTAACTTTCATACAAAATAATTAATTATTCTTATTTTAGTTTATTCATGAATTATCTATTAAATATATTTTATTACCTACTTATTTTATATTAATAATTTTATATTAATTATATTTTATTACCTATTTTATATTGTTTGATTTATTAGTACAATAAAAATATTTTTTTTTCATCATTATGTTTACTTCTATTCATCTTATAAGCTTTGTATGCTTTTTTTAAGGGGACACAATAAAGATTTTCAAATAAAATATACATTTTTAATATAGAAACAATTAACTGCAGCTTAAAAAAAACTCATTTTTATTGCGTATTTTAGGTAAAATTTCATATAGTAAGCCACATCAACCCGCCGTTGCATGTTTGTGTGTCTATCTTTATCTAATCTTAGCGACGATATTGTTTTCGCAACTTGGGTAAGTGAGATAGATATATGTTTATTTAAAATTGTTATTAGTTTCAAACACGGAGCAAAGTTTCAAAGCTACGTCGTTGCGTTTGGATAGTGGTTACACTTTTTTTGACGCGCGGTAATGTGGTTTGCTCCTCTAGTGTTGTATAACTCAATCGTTTTATATGGTATAGTATGTATATAGTAAATAGTGTATGTAGTATATATATATATATCAAATAACATTATTATGATATACTTATAATCACAGAAATAATAAGACAATAGAAATGAATTAGCGCTCGATTACTTCAAAACCGATGTCGCCACATCCTAACACATACGCATTAAGCAACAAATAGATATAAGACTCGCAGACACTTGCTAAACACCGGTGAAGTGTATAGGGCACTATCTATTATGAACCTTAATTTATAGTACTTACGCTGCATCTTACTCCAATATATAATGTTACACCACTGCAAGCACTTTCGATGTGTGAGAGTTCCTGTAAACAATACTAGAGATTGACAAAATTTTTTGAAGGTGTCGATTTTCTTTTTATATATTAAATGAATTACAAGTAGCAAAGAAAATCATAGATATATACCATTTTTTAATATTTAACAGTAATGATACTTAAGAATGAATGTTACTTATTATTTAAAATCAAGCTATAAGTTAGATTGGTATGAATATAGAAATAAGTTTAATAAACAGAGTTGTGAGTCCTATTTTTTCTTTATGATATTAATATTGTCATCAACTCTAGTGCCACACACGGTCAGTTCAACTGATCAGTTCAAACTAAAACTATTGATATTTTTTAAAATAGTGGATTTTCGATATATCGATAAATAAGCTTGTACATAAACTCCGATATTGATATATTTATAATTATCGATCTATCGAAAATTCAATATTTTAAATAATGTCAACAATTTTAGTTTGAACTGATTAGTTGAACTGACCGTGTGTGGCGTCCATAAGAAACGAGTTCATTGACCCGTAAAATGAAGAAATTTATTTAAAAACTGCCATTTTTTATTTTTTGTATCGCATTTTTTGCGAAATAACTATATATGGATATATACTTCTCCAAAACGCATTTAATCAACTGGACTATGTGGTTATCAAGAGGAGATTAATCATACTGATGATACTGAATATTCGCAAATATATTTGTGGCAACAAAATGACTCATGGCTCTCGCAAGAAAGTGATCCTTGAATGTTTGTATTTTTGCGTCATTTAGCATTAAAATCATGTTCCTGAAAATGGACTGAACAGTTTCGACTATTTTCTGTAGGGAACCAGTCCTGTCTACCCGTAATATTTATCCATTTTTCTTTAATATCAGGATCTTTCGGGAATCTAGAAATAAGTGATAATAAGGATGAGTAAAGTTACAGAACATGCAATAACTGCTAATAAAGTAGAAGCTGGTTTTGTGCAAGCTCAAGCAGATAATCTTCCAAAAGTGGATTCTTTCATGGTATTTGATTACCTAGGTAATCATTCTAAGTTCACCAGCACTGAAATCCGTGGTTGGAAACTACAAAGGTAAGGGTGCTGCTTATTTATCTACGCACGTAGGTTTTTTATAGGATGGGGTAACAAACGAGCACACAGTCCACTTAATGATAAGTGGTTGCTGTACATAAATCGAAATTTATCGAAATTCCACTATTTCTAATTCAGCTACAAATGTTTTTACAATAAAGTCAAGGGGTTGCTGTGTATAGCTAATGAAAATTTTGAAAACAATAAAAAAGTAGAAATATTCGAAGAATATTATGATAAAAATTATTGTACTGATCTTTTAGAGATGTCCACGCATTTTTGAAAAACATCAGTGTTACCGAAAATGGTTGAGACTTAAAATTACTCTTTTATCAATAATATGATATGCTGTTGTGCTTTTGATGTCGCAAGGTTGTCGAAATAAAACTATAAAAGAAACGATAGCATTTTTATTTTTACACTTGATTACTAAATAGACAATTCTGTAAATTAACTAAACCACAGGCTATTGTTACAACATTATCCAAAAAATGTATGTATGAGATATCGACACATGCGTAAGTTCCGATCATTTTAATGTCTCTCAACTTATGCTTCCTTCAACGTGAACTCCTATAGCAGCGATTCTCTTTGTTTGCAAGACTTCCTCCGCTATAGGTTTTGAGTTGGTACTTACACTAGGTGGCCTTAGGAGTGTACAACCATGTTTTCCAGTAAATGGGAAATATTTTTAAAACCTCTGTCAGCTAACACAATTACGCAATACTTCCTTGTGCCAATTTGTCAAGAAATCCGCTGTCTTCAAAAATTGTTGAGTCTGGGGTCCTCCCTCCATATTTCTCAGAGATAAAGTTTATCAAATCGTCAGTTGTAATTGAAATTAAGTATTTAATGGTATTGCAGCTTTTATATTGAGACCATGTAGCCGCTTGGTGCGAAGCGTTGCTAGGTTTCTCGATATGAATTTCGAAACATTCGATTATTGAAATTGCTTTTGAATAGCGCTTCCTAAAAGCTATCGGCAAGTTTTCCCTAACATCATCTGCTGATGGCCAGATAGTAAGCCGATTCATGCACAGTGCAACTTTTGGGAAAGTTTTATTATAATATTTTGTTACAGAACTCTCAGAAAGGCCAAAATGTATTGCAAGCATTGAGTTTAGATCTCGAGATATAGCCATTAAAGCGCCCTTTTTTATATACTCATTTGAAAAAAATTTTGTTCATCGTTTTTGTTATTTCTAAATCATTCGACTCGTTATCACTACTATTAGTACTAAAAAAACAATTAATATCACTTGAGTTTGAGCTGCTGATCGTGAAGCTAACGTTTGGTTCAGGATTTTTAAGTATTACTTTTTTTTAAAACTATTGGTTGTTTCAACATTAACTTGCACTGCTTGTGTTTTTGACCCTTTTCATTGTTTTTTTTTTTTTTTTGATAACACGTCTATTTCTTCAGATATGTTAAGATATTGGCTTTGTTTACAAAAGTTAACAAAAGGAAGATTACTATGGAGAGGACTGACATTGCCCTAGCAAGATATACATTTTTAAGGAAGACCAAAAACATAAATGATTGGAGCAAAGTTGTCTTTTTGGATGAAACGTGGCTAAACGCCAACCACAAAGTGAGTAAAACTTGGAACGACGATACGGCACAATCGTGTACCAAAGTGCCGAAAGGGGAAAGGCGAACGCCTTATTATTTGTCACGCTGGTACAGCAAGTGGATTCGTCCCCAATTGTTTGCTGGCTTTTAAGTCAATAAAAACTACGGATTATCATGAGGAAATGAACTACGAAAAATTCAAAGATTTGTTCATAGGTCTATTAAATTATTTAAAAGAGCCTATAACCATAATAATGGACAACAAACCAATCCAACTTGTATGCTTTTAATTTCAATTCTCATTTTGAAGCTTTATAAAAAAATCAGCTTTCCGAACTTAGCATGTATTATTAGGACATTATATCTGATTGGGATCGTGACATTGATATTGACTACATTATGGAGTCATCGTTTATAATATCTATCACAGATTCAGATGATGAATTAAGTGACAATTCCGATGTTCCTAATTCTGATATAAGTTTAGACGAATAAAATATATTTCTTCTTAGCAACCTTTTAAGTAATCTTACTCTTTAAATGTTCTGTTGTTTCATTTATATAATTATTGACTTTTTAACAATAAAAAATGAACTACGCACAATATACGTTTTTTATTATAAAAACATCGACTATCCATCGTAACAGTACATCTCATCACTAAATACATCTATGGCGTTACGTTATACGCATAACACTGCTTAATTTTTCTTTCAATTTGATTTTATTTGTAAACTAGAACATTCTGGCTGGGTTAAATTTAAGTTACTACAGTTATTAATGATTTAATTACGTGGATCTGAGAAGAATGGGTAAATACACCAACTGGCGCAGGGAGTCGAAGACAAAACGCGACAAGTGGAGGAATATTGTGGAGAAGGCCATGGCCCACAAGGGGCTGTAGTGCTACAGGATAGGAATAGATATTACGAATGTGGTTCAGCTGAAGTACTAAGCAATAATTTATAAATCGCGGCAACTTTCAAGAGTGAAACGAAATGTTACTGAAACTGTCACCCATACCATGCTACACCGCACATAGTATGAGTGTCGATTAAACAAACACAGTTATTATTCCTTATGAAACCCATACTAAGTCTAATGATAATTTGGCAGAAACATACCGGGTAAATTGAAGTATATTTTATAGTGAATTTTTCACGATATATTTTCAAGTATACAACGATAGTACGAAATTTCACATTATTTGACTATGATTTTATTGTAAGATGTCAGATGAAGCTTCCATAAACTTTCGTTGATATAAATAAGTATAAAGAATCGGATTAATAAAAACGCTTACTTTTGCTAAGTCGTAGACTAAATGAATTTATCGATAATGTTTTTTGTTTCGCTAATGGCACATCAATAGAGGTTTCTATGGAATGGAAAAACGGCAACCGCCTCGTAAAAGAAAGAAGGTGAGAATTATATAGCTATCTTATTTTGTACTATGTTAAACGTCATATGTATGGAGACTTCAACTATAAGAATTTTGTTCCTATTTTAGGAATCTCTCTATGCTAGTAATTTCTTCGAGTCTTAATTTATTGCCATAAAGAATTTTCTTCTCCCTTGCACACTACGACCGCCTATTACTATCCTAAGTCTATGCGTGTACCTACCAATCAAAGAACAGTTGTTCTTTGATTACTAAGTACACGCAAACAGAACTATTCAAGTGCGAAAGCAAACTATTCAAGTGCATGATTATGAAGATAAGTGGATTGCGCATGCAGGCCTTATACTGTAGCCTGGAAACTCGCCAAAATTTTCACCGTTAGACTTCTATTTCTGGGGTGAAATAAAAAATCATGTTTACATCAAAAAGGCCCAATGTTATAAAACACGCCACAGTAAAATTATTGCTGCGTTGTCGGAAGTTAAGAGTGCTCAAGCACAGGTTATGTGTTAAAAATAATTTGGGAAAACGTGCTCGTCTAAGCATTGATAGAAACAGATTTCATTTTGAGGTACCAATATTAGTTATTGAAACTACTTGCGTAATTTAGTTGTAGTAGTTTATTCCAACATTTTAAATACGCCATAATAATGACAGTCTCTGGTTACGTATTGATAACTAAAATATTTTATTTTATTTATTGTGATGATCCAAAGCCCGTTAAAAGTGTGAACCGAAATTGGAATTATAATTCGCGTCGTGTAGTTATTAACGTAAGCATTCGTAGTAAGCATGTCACTAAGAAAGTAAACAGTAAGAAAAAAATTTCGAAACGAAAACGTGAAAACTTACGCGTAGTTGTAGCCCAGTAATTAAGAGGGCATATGCGTTTCGCGTCGAAAACTACATGTTGTATGGTTTTTCCAAAGGCGATATCGTAACGATGTGAGGAGATTATTTGCTGAAAATTAGGGCTTTAGAAAGATGAAGTATTTATTTAGTACATAGCAGTGCAAAATCATAGTTTTTAATGACAGTTTTTTAGGGCGAAGACAATCCCTTCACTGTGTTTTACGAAAATATGCATCAGAGTTATCTTTCAGGTTGAATACAACCATTATTATAAGCTAAAATACATTATTTTAAGCGTTATTATAATGAAATATATAATCTTTTAGGGTATAGCAAAACCTAAATTACGATAATATTTCGATTTAATATTATAAAATAATATTATAAAATCACCAAAACTGTCTACTTCAATGTAATTTTTTCCATGTATTTGCTTATAAACATATCTATTTTAATTATTTTATCAAAATACATTTAATGTTAAATATCCAAAAAAAATTTTTAGCTCGTTTTATTTTGTCAATTATTTTATATAATTATTTTAAAAATACTATAAATCACCATGCGCAGACGCAGTTCGATTTAGTACGCTCCGGGTAATCCCAACGACAGGACGTATTACTTTTTCTCACCGACACCGCGCGATCGCGTTGATACACCGATAGGGCTATACTACACCATACTATAACTAGATACCTATAGCACCATCGAGCATTTTAAATGATTCACTTTTATAAGCGATATTTTTGGTAGCAAGTAATTTTGAAATATGATTATGATTGTAATATTTAAATATTAAATGATGTAATGGTGGCAAATTTTCATTTCATACATATTTTATTTAGAAATGAGGATCAAGTAAAAATACAAAATCGTTGGCTTTCACCTTTGGCTCCGTGGCGGAGTGACTTGGTAATGATTTGTAGCGCTGAGCGCCGCAGGTTCGAATCCCACATGGAACAAAAATTTGTATTACCTACAAATAATTGTTCCAGGTCTGGATGTTTGTCCTTGTGAAATTAATGTATTTAAACTGCCCCAACGATGTATGTACTTAGGAAAAATTCCTAGTGTGGAGATAACGTTATGATTAAACAAAGACATGCCATCAAAAACATAACTTGTAAAATAACCAAGTCTCGCAATGTTGATACGACCGTGCCGCTGTTTTGGTCTACATGGAGGGGGCACTAGCGTGCCCCCAGATATATAACATATGAGCCGTGCTTGAGTTGAGTAGCTCAATGGCGTAGTGCTCGCCGTAAACGCGAACAAGCCGGGCTCGATCCCCGCTAGTGTTGCCAGGTGTCCCGATTTGCGTGGGACGTCCCGATTTTCAAAGGTCTATGACACGTCCCGATTCATCATTGATCGGGACGCCAAATGTCCCGATTTTCACTAACCTTCTTATTCTATACTTTAATCCATAATTTTGACAGCATAAATGATTACATCTGTTAGCTACTACCACATTAAAATATTTTTACTACGACATTGTCTCACCAGTCGAAAAAAAACACACAAAAGTTTTAAACAGAATTATATTAAAATGAGTGATTTGAAATGTTTTAATTTGCCTAAAATGAAAAAAAAAGTTCAGTTTTTACGATGTTTGGATGAAAAGTTATTCGTTTATGAGATCAGACCCGAATAATAATTATAAAGCCACAAAAGTAAAGTAAAGTTATAGTCACAATTTCTCGCATTACTCACATACTGTGATATTTACAGTGAGCGTTGACCACCTGAGCTACCACGACTCTCAATAAAGCACAAAAAGGCTACAAAGAAACCTATATTTTGTAGTCATTGTAGTTGTCCGGATATGAAAACCAAATCCCCGATTATTTTTACCTTCCGTCCCGAAATTTTACTTGCTAGACCTGGCAACACTAATCCCCGCCGACACTAATGAAATTGTTAGTTTGATGAATTATGTTTACATTATAAAACAGAACAAAAGTTTATCAAATGATATATATTTTATACAATACATATTTTTCAATTAGAACGTATACATATTATAATATACTCAATAGGGTGAAAATGTAAAACCGACTTCAATTTACTAAAAGAATAAAACAATTTCCATATATTAGCCTCCGATTTCTATACACTATATAAGCCATTATATGGAAATTATTTTTTTATTATTTTAGTTCCAATAGTATCAATGAAGGTATATAATCAAAGATCAAAGTGATTCGTAGTCGTCGTTAGGCAACTATTATATCTTCACGCTCGTCCTGACACGCACACAGATATAACATAGTAGTGTGCGTCAATATTACGCCGTTCCAAAGCGATGGCGTAGATTTCGACTTGGACATATTTGAATATGCGCTCTTAAATTCAATAATTTGGGATAATTTCAAATAAAAGTAGAAGCTTCATTTTTTTATAGGATAGGATGACAAAGCTTCATTTACTCGTATTATCAAAAACTGTAATATCGGTATTTTATTATTTATATCACCATCATCATCATTTTCATTACAGCCCTTCACAATTCCAATGCTAAGCTTCCCCCAAGGAATGGCACAAAGCACGGCCCTGAGCCACCTGAATTCATCGACTTCCTGCATGTCTTACCAGGTCTAATGCGGATATCCTCATTTCTAAGTTTATCACGCAGAGAGATCTCGAGGATACTTAGAGCATACATTACATGGAGGGAGCACTGTGTGAGCAGAAAGCGTGATCGGTGCTCTAAGGTTTAGGTAGAGTCTGTCTCTCTCGCACATGCTTCTGATTGGCTGGCGTGTTTTCCACCGTTGCATCGCGCGAATGACAGTGACTGTGCGAGAGAGACAGACTCTACCTAAACTCAGTCTCTCTCTCTCTACGCCGATCACGCTTTCTGCTCACACAGTGCTCCCTCCATGTAATGTATATGCTCTAAGCGAGCATAGCACTCTCCATAGCTCACCTTGTCTTAGGACAAGGCATAAAGAGTAGAACAAAGATTAACCATAAACACTTTGCCGGTCTTTGGTTTGACATTGAAAAACTAGGGTTCCCATCTTAGGGAGATTCCCCTTAAATGTAGGTGGTAAGAGGGATGCGATTTTTAGGGGATTTATATTTTTAGAGGTATTTTTAGGTCTTTTTTATTTTTTGCCAGCTGGGCTGATTTTTGTTTAGAAGCATACGATGATATCGTCGCAGCTTTCTGTAAGCCTATTGAAAGTGCTCAAAGTTCGGGTTGTATGTTTTACATAAATTAAGTGTGATGATGATCTGATTCACATTGCAATGAAATAACGCTTCACTTAATATTTAATCCATTAAAAAAAGGTATATTTATTTAATATCCAAATTAATTTGTTGAAACCATCAGAAGAAAACGAAATAATTTATATATATATATAAAATAAAGCAATGTACCTATCTTTAGAGGATATCAAAGTAATTAAAAAAGTAAAGATTTTAGGGGTTTTTGATTTGACTTTTAGGGGTAAATATATTTTGGAGTAGGTAATACTGTGCAAAACTTATTGCAAAAAAGGCTAAATATAAATGTCAAAATCAATCAAAAGTCAAAACTGAGGTGAGGTGAAGTCTGTGCTGTGTTGTAATGGAAGAGGGTGTCTAAATTAATTGTTTTGATATGAATTATGCGATTAAATTGCGATAATCGTTTGTTACTTATCTTCGCGACGAAAATCGAATAATGTCAAACGATACAGATCTGTTTATATCGGTGCCGCGATCTTGTTTAAATGATTTTTATAGCAAGTATCTCAATTTAGTTGAAACTTTTTACTATGTTACGTTATCAGAGTGTAAATCAACTGTCACGAAAGAGAAACCTGAATACGTGTTTTTTAATGTTATATTTAATTTAAATCCCGTGGATGGAAATTTCAACCCTCAAGAGCTTGTTGCCCGGATACAGGTAAGTGAATTTTAACTCTGAAGCAGTTTCTTTTTAAATTAAACAAAGATATATAACAATTGTTTGTATTAAAATTCATAGTGTTATTAAACTAAGATACAAAAAATTGTTACACCCACACTTAAGTGTTGAAAATATTCAATGTTGGATAGTAGCGAGTATTAATACAATTTTTAATGGTGAGCAGTTTTACCATTGTCTAACAAATATAGGTATAAATATTAATGTTTACCATAATAATGAAAACATAAATGACGTTAATTACATTTTTATTGTGAAGGACCAGGTATTTAACTTTCCTAAATTTTTTATGCATGTAAGTTTTGCATGTACATAGTACATAACACTACACTATACTTATTTATTTATTTATTCTTTATTGCATTCCTTTATATACAAGAATACAAGGGCAAACTTAATGCCTTGAGGCATTATCTCTACCTCAAGGCATTAAGTCTGCCCTTGTATTGTACTGGCTCTATCAGTCAACCCATGGTGTGATGAGAATTTGATGTAGGTGCGGCAATATAGAATAAAAATTAAAATAAAAATGATAATTAACTACATTATATATCCATATTACTGATATATAAAATAAATAAACTATAGAAATATCTCCTATTTATACATAATACAAACATATACATACATATAAATACATATGAATATACATAATATATAAACCATCTACCGGGTTTTTTTCTAAATATAAATTCTATTATATATATATATATATATTTTTTATATTATACTTTACGACCTATTCTCATACCTACCAAATAATATATGTAATAAATTTCATAAAACTGTTCCGGAGGAGTGCGACCACAAACACTGACACAAGATTTTTATATAAAAATTAAAGGTAAACAAATTTTAGCATTTGTAAATAATTGTGACTTCAGGAGTAATATTATAAGGAAAACAATGCTTTTTTGTTTATTACTTGTGCAATATTTGACTAAGGTTCGACAATAGCAGACAAATATAATGAAAGAATACTGAGATAAATGACAAAATAGTCAAATGCTACTCAATTCTAAGATGTTGTTAAATCTCGTTGTGTCACAGTCACTTTGACTTAAAGTGATAGAGACAGCATGAGGTTTAACAGCATCTTAAAATTGAGCAGGTTTTAAGTAGTTTTCCATAAATCTTGGTATTCTTTCACACTACTATATTAGTCTACTATTGTCGAACCTTAGTAGAATATTGCACACATTTAAATATTTGGTCATACCCATATGAATTAAAATTCATAGCTATTTCATTCATTCATTACAGACTGTCAATTACACAACTGACTAACAATTACACAAATACATAAGCGCCATAGAATGCCTCATATGGGGGATTTTTGCCTTGCTTGACAGTCTGGTTGGCAACTGCAGTTTTTTTTTTTTTTTTGACTTGTTATGAGAAGAAAGTTTAACTGTTATGGTGCACTTTAGTAACAAAGGACTTATGCACTAAAAAGACAATAGACAAGGCAATAAATCTGTGACTATAAATGTAAGGAGGAAGATAGAGGGTTTAGAGAGACAAATAATATTCATATTCTTTAACCAGTTTATTGAACATAAGGATTGAACTTGACTGAAGAAAGGAGTTCTAAAGTTTTCCCCGCATGCAGAGAATAATTTATCACAAAATGTAGATACTGCACAGGATATTGAGGAGGGAAAGATTTTTCTTAGACAGTAAAGAAAAATTTTATTTGCTGCTAAGTTTAAAACGTTCGTTTAGATATGGTAGACTTAATATATTAAACAAAATAAATATTAAAAAAAAATCAAAAACCTGAATGCAAACAAGACAATTAAAAAATAATTTGTAATTTTATATGTGGTAGAGCCATGCTGCAGTTATATTGGAAGTATAGTTGTGGCATCGATGGGTCGGCTCGACCGGAGAAGGACCGCTCTCACAAAATACTAGCATAAAATTGTAGCTTAATGCTGCTATTTTCATATGGTGAGTGTAGAGAACCGGAGACCCGTTTTACTGAAAATGAGGCATTTTATCTTATTCCTCACGGGTGACAATGCATCTGCATTTTGATTCGTAATAGAGGATAGGTGTAGATGTCACAGCAACCACTTACCATCAGGTGGACTGTGTGCTCGTTTGTCACCCTATCATATAAAAAAAAATCGCTAAAAGACCTAAACAAGATTAAGAATAGGAAATAAATTTTAAATAAACTGTAAATAAAGTAAACTCTACTTCGATTTAACAAACTATATTATGAGCTGAAGGCCTAAGTTAAATATCCGCATTAAGTTTAGTAGCAAGCGGAAACTGTTAGTTTATATCAGTTTATAATTTGCATTTGGTTGTGCTTCAACTTTTTTAATGCATACAGCAAAGGAGTGGAATAATTTGCCGGTGTCTATCTTTCCGTCCGAATACAATACAATCTGGGTGTCTTCAAGGCAAGAGTGAATAGGCTTTTGTTACGTTAAGACAGGTGGAATTGTGGTCAAGCTGGCTGTGGCTTATAACAAGTAAAAAGAAAATTGGGTCCCGTTTATACAAGGTACTCATGAAAAACATAACCCTTCCTTGGCAGTCTGTAGAGAGAAAAAAGAATATCATTATTCTGACAAAAACAGATCAAGATAAAGCAATTGAGCTTAGTGCGGTATTCTAAAATTTGGTGATATTAATAAAGTCCAAATAAGATCTAATAATATCAAGGTAACAAATGTCAGCACAGTTGTAGATAGGGAATAGTAAAGATTGGGCAAGTATTATTTTAATGGAAATGGGTAAAATGTTATTAAGCATGTGTTACTAACATTTTATTGCTTACAGTGTTAATTTTGATTGAAGTAATTTTTGAACTATGAATAATTATGGGTTAAGATTATAAAGGGTTCACAGTTAACCCACATCATCAACTCCCATTGAAAATACATGTTGTTGATACAATCAACTGCTTTAGGAAAATCCTCAATGGTGGTTTGTAAATATAATTTTTGGGTCATCTGCATACAGGTGGTAGAGAGAAGATATTTGGGATGTGTTGATATTTATATAAAATTGCGAACAAGAGAGCAGATAAGACGCAGCCTTGTGAATCGCCAGAACGGTATCAAGCCACGAAAAAAATCTATCTTGGACGCGAATTTTTGCTGGCATCCATACAAATAACTTTGAAACCAGGAAATTGCATCTGCTGTTTTATTGCATCTGTCTTTGTCGCTTCTTACAATATCCAAGGAATGGTAAGAATAATATTAAGTAGTTTTTCGAAATGTTTCAAAATTGTAGACGCATTAGTTTCCGTATCTAATGCTTCATACGTTCAGATGCAACAAAACGCGGACGAGTGGCAGAGGTGAGCGGTGCGCGTTTGTTTTGGGGGCCGCATGTTGCAGTGGGCGCGCAACCCGGATCTCAGTGCCCCGCTCCCCTTTACTCTTGGGGCCCGTGCGTTGTGTGCGTACATGCGCTGGCGCTCTAGACGAATGCTCGCTCGTATCGGTAGTATCGCCGCGTATCACGCCGCGTCCGCACACGCGCAATGCGAGACGCGCCCACACTAGCACACACTCACTATGTACACGATTGACAGCACCCAGGTGAGCGCGTCGTATACGACACAATTGAAACATATCCTGTCACGGATGTTAGGCTTGAGGCGCGAGTTTCACAAGCGACGCTAGCACCACATCGTATTGTGATGTTCATTGAAGACGTAACGATCCCGGAAGTAGAGCCGGTTCGTTAACGTCACGTAGGTATGCTAATTACAGTCGTCCAGTGTTCAAATTTTGTTATGCGAAGATGGCATGATAGTATTTTGTGTTTATCTGTATACAGGAGTTGGTGAGTAACGAAAGTTTTTGTGGGTCTTAGGTCGATATCGATCGTGATGGGGAGGTATGAGAAAAACTAAATATTGTTATATAATTGTATTCTCGTTAATTTTTTTTGTGTTCGTAACCAACAGTCTTATAATTCGCTATGAACACGGGCTATGAATGTATGTTGTCATAATATGTACCTACACATATTTAAAAACAAATTATCAGGCGTAATTGTCATCATGTTTCAATTTGAAATGCAAACGAAACTTAAGACAAAAAGGTAGGTAAAAAAACCTATAATAACCAAATTTCAATATCTAAACAAATGTATTAATAAAAATCTATTCCAACAAAAAGATCATAAAGATTATTCCTGTTGGTTTCCATAACATTTTGTTTTATTATACATAATTGATATTTATTTTCATTCCATGTTTATCTTCACTTGGACAAAAGTCTTTCTCAACAAGTAAATCAATCAATATTTAACAGTCTTGTAATCGTTTTTTGTGCCTCTGAAGACAGAAACATTTTGAAGAATGGCAACTATAAACCGAGTAATTAGGGTCACATTAGCAACTTTTTAACGTATTGGTCAACGGTTCGGCCGCACTAATTTTATAATTAGTGTAGGACGACAATGTTTTTTTTTAGGGAAACATCATGGGTATGATTAAATTTAGGAATAAAAAAAACTAGGTACAGTAGATGCGAAAAAACCCTTACCAACAATCGTCTTCAACCTGATTATTGCAACTTATCAATTGTTACCCGTTCTTCCCGCCTCCGAATACTACGACATAAAATATCATCATATATTTCATTTTGTCTTTGTGCATTAAGTAAACATTAATGAAAATCAGAGTTCTTTAAACCGATAATCAAAGAAGTGGTAATTTTTTTTTTATAAAGAATATTAACAATGCTATAAACATTACTAATATTCTCATTAACCACTCGTGATAATCTTAAATTGCTTGTGTTACGAGTGGTTCACGCCAGTAGTCGAATGGCGGATTCGAACCCACGACCGACCACTGAGTTCGCGGTCCGCGCCCTGCCATTAGGTTACTGTCGCTTGACATTTAAATTTATTTAATTAAAAAATTTGTACAACCGACTTCAATATACATACGTATAAATAAAATGAGAACATCATCAATGTAGTCGACGCATTATTAAGGATTACTCAAAAACTACTGGTCAGATCTTGATCAAATTTATATGGGACCACATGAGAAGCATCATCTTTCAAGTAAAATAAGAATTATCAAAATAGTTTCACGTAGAAAAAGTTCTGAGGTAACACTTAAAAAATACAGTCGAATTGAGAATCTCCTGCTTTTTTGAAGTCGGTTGAAAATTACATTAAAAGTTGTTTAAAAAGGCAATACTTAATAATAATTTTACACATTCAACTTTTTACGCGAAAAATTGAATCAGACAGATTTGTGAACTCGGAATGTTGACTCCGTATCAAACATTTTCGAAGAAAAAAATTCTATTTCTGTGGTCCGTTTAGGGGTTACTGGTGCTAAAATGTCGAAATGAATGTAACAATATGGACAAACCCTATGTAAACTTAATAATGATTTACGACGGACGGCCATTTAAATATTTCCGATATCCAAGTTGCTCTGCTGCGTGCTAATTTACGTATATTTTTTTATTAAAATACGTTAAGCGGATTGTAAGTATGACTGACAGAATCAATCGCGTGGAATTTAGCATACAAGATAGCAGGACTGATTGTAAGTTAATTCAAGAACACACTAAGCTCTCGTACAGACGAACGGCGCTCGACACGTTGGCGACTGCAGTTAATATGCCAGTGTAAACAACACAATTAAATGCAGGAGCCAGTTCCAAAGTAAATTTTAAAGAAGTTACACTACTATTGTTTTCTATTTTAACGGAAAAGTAAAAAAAAAATGTTCACTGTGGATTATTGAGATATTGGTTAAATATATAATTATTCGCCTCACATTATTAACGTTTACGCAACATTGATCATAAGCAGTAAGATTTATTCGACGAAAGCCGTCGAGCGGCGGCGTAAAAGAACCCATCATTTCGGCCCGTGGAGGTGATTATGAGATTTTTTAAATTCTTTTTTTAAAATAAGAGTGACAAATGAATACACAGTCCACCGTCCACCTGATGGTAAGTGGAAGCTGTGGCCCGGAGACATCTATCATTTTTATCTTCAATTAAGAATCGAAATGCAGATGCGTTGTCACTCCAGAGGACTAAGATGGAACGCTTAATTTCCAGTAAAAAGGGTATCCGATTCTCTACACAGACCCATCCGAAACACAGCAGCCTTATGCTGCTATTTTACGCCGGTATTCTCTGTTCTGGTTGGCTTCGTTTTTCACGTTTGGAATTTGGTTTCGTTGATGTGTCAGTGTCGAATGAATGTTCCTTTGTTGGCTCCGTATATCGAATATTTGCTGAGTTGTGTTGTGCGCGCCCGCGAAGACTTCTGGCAAAAAAATAATATTTGTTTGTTTACCTGTATTTTTTACGCATTCTTTTCTCATTTCTTTATTTTTATTAGTATCCTATACCATTCATCCGATTACGATGAAATTTTGATGATTTTGCTACGCGCGCGCCTGTGTATGTGTCAGATAGTTAATATTATAGCATAAAAGTGAATGTTATTTTGTTTGTCCCGTATGTGTAGGTGCCTATACCATTCATCAGAATGCGATGAAACTTCGGCGGGTCGATTTGCGTACGCCTGCTTTGGCGTTATTATCTGACAAAAAAATTTTGTTTTGCTTATCTTCTGCGTTCCTATACCATTAATCCGATAATAAAGAATCTAGTAAGTTTTTTCACACAGGAAAAAGAGGTGCTACAACTCACGCTTGGCACAGCTAGTACAGCAGCAGGTCCCACTGGCAAACGATTCCTACCAGAGTCACATAATTGCAGTGCACTATTGACATCGCAATCATGCTGACTGCAGTGAACATGGGCAAACCCTCTTTAGAACGGGAGAAACTAGAGCTGCCCGTATCCGTACTATAATCGTATTATATTTCATTCTATTGTACTGTGTTATAGAAAAATAATATAGTACGAAAAATATTTTAATTCCTAATTTAACTGTCGCCTTATTATATTAACTGTGTTTGGAGTCTGGAACAAGTATGAATGAATGTAAAATTGAAAGAAGAAAGAAAAGGGCTTGTATTAATTAAATTAAAATTATTTTTTAATTTATTTTATTATGAATTTAAATTGTGACTCCTATAATTATTTTAAAAATAGGGTAGAAAGTAAGGTGGTTAGATCATTGATGGCCAAAACCTTTAGGGCAAACCTTAGACTTCGTCTAAGACAAGTTTAGCTTAATATGTTCTAAGTGGTTTCATACCCTTCATTTAGGCTTTGTTGTATAGTAATAATTTGAATAAAATAAGAGGCGCATGGGTCTCGCCGAGTACGACGCTGTGAGGAAAATGTACGATGGCATCGCTGAACTGATCAAAATTGAAAAGTCTCTGTAATAAGCTCTCGATCTCGCGCTATCAGTATTTTTTTATATTATTTAACGTTTATTACATCGATGTTGAGCGGGTGGCACGGCACTAGTCAAAGCGCCGTTCGGGCCCGGGTGGACCCTAGGAGAGACTAGCTTTCTTACCGGCTGATGGTGAAGAAGAGATGTTCAGATAAATTATGTATTGTATGTTTAAGTAGTGTTCCGATAGTGGCGAAAGACGTTATAGTGCAACCAAATGCCCTATGCCAAAAGATTGGCTGTGGGCTCAGATGCAATACCAGATACACATTGACAAAATCGACACATTCAGATACGAAAATATAAGTACGCAATAATATGTAATTTAAAGCGAGTTTGTAGTCCCTGACCTACCACGCCTTAAACAATTCCCTTAACGGTATAATGACGTAAAACCATTTAAAAATATATAATTAAATACATAAGAAGGCGAGCCATTCAAATAATTTTAGATTTTAGATTGATTAATCGGCAAGATTTTGCCTTAAGTCAAGGATACCGGATTCAAATTCCTTGTTCAGTCTTGAGTTTGTGTGTTTGCGCGGGTCGTTCGCGTCTAAAACTTACAAATCTTCTTCCATAATTGAATATTGAGTTTTTATGAAAAAAATTGAAATATAATTTTCCGTTGTAGCATATTTTTAATGCTTAAAATAGATCATCACCGTTAATCATCACTACTGCTAAATATTTTTTCTTTCTTTTAAAAAAATACGTTGCCCCCACACCAGGATTTTCTCCTGTATCGTAGAGGCAGTTTACAAACATAAATTGCACAAGGACAAACATCCAGACCCGGAACAACTATTTGTAGGCCATACACATACTTGTTCCGTGCGGGATTCGAACCCGCAACCCCAGTAACTCATTGCTAAGCCACTGCGTCACGGAGCCGTCAAAATTAAAACGGAAAAAACTAAATCTGACGTCTTATCTCTAAGTGACATTAGCATTTTTATTCTCTTTATCCCCCAAAATAATATAAAAAATAGCTAAGAAGGAAAATCTAAATCTACTCGTGCGTGGGAACCCAACGATATCGCGTACTTTCACTCGGTTGACGTGTAATACGTCAATTTTTTTATTTAGCCGTAACCAACAAAAGTCCGATCACGGATTTAAATTTAATACAAAGAGTTCTTGTTTGATTCACAGGATGCCAGCGTAAAATATCCTAATACATGACCTTCAAGTTATTCTTGCGTTCACGCTTCACTGTTTTTCATTTTTACTTAAGTCAATAAGTAAATTTGACATCTTTGACACCATCCGTCGATATCGAATATAGGTAGATGTTTTCAGAATTTTTTCTACGTCTATCTTGATGCCAAATTTCAAGTGTCTTAGTAACCTAGAACTGTGTGGTTTTTGATGAGTGAGCCAGTGAATCAATCAGTTAGTGATAAAAATGACATTTATTAAACCTTAATAACTCAAGGCTATAATAGGTTAAGTCATGAAGTTTGATTTGGTCTGATAGTTTTAGGATCGAGAAGTTCGAAAGTGGCTCGGAATGGTTCGTGAAAACGTACAATGCTGGAGCAGGTTTCTGATGCTGTTAATGCTGTTAGCCTTTTGGCTTTTACAGCGTTATATGTCTCCGCGGGTTGTAAAAAGTGAATTTAAATCATTACGCATCGTTACTTACGTAACGATGTCTCCTATGACAGTGCACAGTGCACGTGGGTGAGTTATTTAGCGGCTGTTCGAACGGGGATGGCGGGCTATTTTTTTTTTGCGCCCGAAACAAATAAGGGCAATCCTCCGGCAACGGGGTAGGGAGGTGGAGAGTGCTCATAGTATACCAATCAGCCGGCTGCGTAACAACGCAGCCGGCTGTGGAGACTTTTACCCACTAAACTCCACCTTTTGGGATTGGCTTACCGATCTGACGACAGATCTTTAAGCAGTAAACGAGCGCGACCCTCCTTGGCAGAAAGGAGGGCGCAAGCGGCGAAAAGCCGCTTAGAAGTGTGCCTAACTAAGGCAGATTAAGGGATGTGTTATGTCGGCTCGGCCTCAACCGCTAGGAGGCAGTTCAGGTCAGCCGAAAGCTTGTTGGGGGGATGGGGTGGCGGGCCCCGGCTGTGACGGCTAACTCGTGTTGTTCGATGTTCTGGGCGGTGAGAACTGCCCAGAGACGCGGGTGTACGGTGTGTACGCGGTGTGGAGAGGTACGCGGCGGGCCTGTCTGCGGACTCGCTGTGGCCCATCCGTTGTCCTATCAGTGTTTGTGGCACTAGGTGAATGTGTAGTGTCTTTGTGTGATGGGCCGGCGACATTTGTGTCGTCGGGATCTAGCGGAGCTGGGGTTTAGAATTTCGATTAAAACTTTACAGGGCCTCCGGAGGTTTTGCTTTGCGTTTGGAGTCGGAGCGTAGGTTGCTGCGCTTGCCGCTCGAGGGTTGAGATGTGTCTCAGCGCTCTCAAAGTAGCGCCGATACATTTACTTGAAATATTCAGAGATCATCGGAATTTGACAATCTCTGAGCAAGTCGCGAGTTTCGCTGGTACCACCGAGCTCCGTGGCGATGCGAATGAATTTATTTTGGTCTAAAATCGGCCAAACCTGCGTGAAAATGAATTATTTTCTTAACATTAATCGAACGGACGAATCATTTAAAAAATATCGAATTGAGTAATATGAACAAAATCTTCCCTCTGCCAGAAAAAAAATTATACCACAAAAAGTTGAAATAAAAGTACCCATCTATTGTACAATTTTGAAATCTACATAAATTGCGCCAACTTTTGAATACCGTTGAAAGGTCCATGTGGGTACATTTTTTTTACAGTATGAAGGTAATATAATAGTAAGTTCTTACGAGGGTGGATTGAAAAGTACTCGGCCTAACCAAGAAAATAAACACATACTAAATCAGTTATATTTTTATTTTTCTACATAATCACCATCAAGTTCAATACACTTTTGCCACCTCCCCTTCCAAGCATTTAGACCGTTGAAAAAAAATGATTCTTCCTTAGAGTCAAAATATGCGTCTACAGCTGCTATGACCCCGTCGTTTGTCGAAAATCTTTGACCTCCCAAGTGCTTTTTTAGGTTAGGGAACAGAAAGAAGTCTGATGGTGCCAGATCAGGTGAATACGGTGGATGCGGTAACAGTTCAAAGCCACAGTTGTGAATTTCAGCCATTGACTGTACTGACGTGTGAACACGGGCGTTATCTTGATGAAACAGGACTTTTCTTCTGAGCATTCCTCGACGTTTTTCTTTTATTTCCTCTCGTAAACGACGTAGTAAGGTGCAGTAGTAATCAGAGTTTATAGTCTGACCCCTTTCAAGATAATCAATCATAATCACACCTTTCGAGTCCCAGAATACTGAAGCCATCACCTTATTTGCCGACAAAATCGACTTAGCCTTTTTAGGGGGTGGTGAACCAGGTCTTCTCCACTGTTTTGATTGTTTTTTTGTTTCCGATGTACAGTAATGAACCCATGTTTCGTCCATAGTAACAAAACGATTCAAAAAATCATCTGCATCGGCTTCAAATAACTCCAAACAGTCGCGTGAAATAGTCAATCGCGTCCTTTTTTGTTCAACTGAAAGCAGTCGCGGAACCCACCTCGCAGACACCTTGTGGAAACCCAACTCGTTGACAATGATGTTTTGAGTTCGTTCATAAGAGATGCCTATAATCTCGGCTATCTCTCTAATTTTTAATCTGCGGTCTCCCATTATTAAATCAAGTACTTTTTTAATATTTTCGTCAGTAGTTGACGTCGAAGGCCTTCCAGAGCGGGGTTCATCTTTCACACTCTCTCTACCACGCTTAAATTCTGCTATCCATTTTTTGACGGATGAATATGACAGAGCACAATCGCCTAATGTACTGACCATGTCATCATGGATGGCTTTTGATGATAGCCCCTTCTTATGGAGGTACTTAATGACGGCACGCTGCACGATTTGCTCCATTCGCGGAAATTATGTCCGATTACTTTGTTAATAAATTTATAAAATCACAACTAATTATCGCACACGTTTCGAACTTCACACAATGAACTAGTCTGAACTGAACTAAATAATGTGGGTAGATTTGATTTATAGAATTGAATGGGTCTGTGTTAGGCCGAGTACTTTTCAATCCACCTAGTATTTTTTTAAAGAAGGTTTTTATGTTATAGCCGTTGGTTATGCTTCTAATAAAACAATGAATTATACGATACGTCTAATCGTCAATCGCTCGATTGGCATTGATCAATTGGCTCGCGAAAGAACAAGTAATAGGTCTGCTGAAAAGAGTGGTGCGTCACGACAACCTTCTAATATTCGTTGGAACGTGTATCAAGAGTATCCGGTATGATTATTTCTCTGATGTAATTGTCTATAGGCGGCGGCCGGCGAAAGGGGGCCTAAGTCGATGAACGCAGTTTCTTGGCTTATAGACAATTTAGACTAAACAAGCGGAGCCCGCGGCTTTACATAAATTTTAAGATCTTATACAACCTACCATAATAACAAGAATCGTAATAAATATCATCATAACAAATCATAATAATAACAAGAGATAGTTATTACAGTTTAGTTAACAATTTAAGTAACAGAACTTGGGTGTGTTATAACTTATAATTTATTTTTATTTGCAATATTAAGTAAATGCACATATGTGTTAACTTGTTATATATTTTTGATAAGTTGCATGCCACTTTAAAAGCATAAATATTAATAAAAAAATTATATTATTAAATATTAATTAATCTTTCAAATCTAAATCGAATCGCTAACACAAGTGAGTTGAACAAAATTAATTCAAGGTGTTTTGCCATAGTTAGCATAAATTATTGATAAATATAAATCTGTTTAAAATTTATATATACCTAGTAAAGCGACAGTAGCCTAATCCACCATTCGACTACATACTTGTTAAGCCATTCCTAGCTATTTTAGCTTACTTGGAGAAGTCAACGAATTATTTAATTTTAAATATTTTAAATAAGGAGTCCGAATTTAATCTAACTGTCTAACTAACTGATGAATTCTCTTGCACCAACTGATCTGTTGTTATGCAAATACGCGCTACTAACAAAGCGACTAGATCTTGTGGGTAGGTACCACTTGCCAAAATAAAAAACGTAAAGGCAATAAAGATAGAGAGTATTCTTTTATGGAATTAAACTAATTTTACGAAATTTATCGCGTTTAATTTTAACTTTTTTAATTTCCCACGTTTCGAGCACTATACAGCACCCGTAGGCACGGTAGGAACTAACATCCTAATTGACATCCTGATGTCATAGTTAAGAGGATACCTTGAAAATTATGAAGTTTTTGAGGCGTGGCTTATTTCTTTGTCGGTGAAGATCACGGACAACTGATGAAGTGTCGAAATGAGAGTGATGCAATGACTTCAAAATACGCAAATTATGAGATAGCTATACCGAGCACACGCTCGGGAACATAACTACGTATAAGTGTCGAACAACTTTTTTTTTTAAATTTCGTTATAGATTAAAAAATGGTTTTGAGAACTTAGATTTGATTATTTACTATGCCTTAAAAATAATTCCATGAACTTATTTGTAAAAATATTGTGGTGTCGTGGAGAAATGTAACTAATTGGAGTCTGCTTTGCAATTCTTTTTTCTATCGAGGAAATTAAAATTAAATGATATCGTGTTTTCCTTATAAGCAATTCAAGGTCATATAGTCAAAAATCTCATACTAAAATTGTGTTTGGTTTGGTCTACAAAAGTTAAAAAACCTGTGAATTAGAAAAACCACCAAATTTTTAAACCCACCACCACCTTAATGAAGGCTACCTTCAACTTTTATTATTAAGAGGATAGAGTAAGTCAGCTCAAATTCTAATTTCGCCCCCCAGTTCCCCGCGCGTCGTATGCTATGTACCGATATGTTTGTAATCACTAATACTGTAAGTAGAAAGGTCGTTAGACACTTATTTCATTAGGTTTATCATATTTATGCCTGTTTCTTAACGCCAAGCCAGCCGCTTCTTATTTTTATCACGGTTATTTCCCATTTTAATTTTACGTCGTACTGTTGCGTAATGTATATTCTGATCGTAAGCGACACAACTTCTCCCTTCAAAAGCCTAAGCGATACTAAAGCGGGCTACATACGACACGATATCGGTGGCGATCTAGGGTGGAGTAGTGGGGATGCCTCCTAGATTGCCTCTAAATCGTGTCGTATGTAGAGCCATCCTAAGTCGTAGCCGATATCGCCTCCTTAATCGGCTGGCAGGAGCAAAAATGCTTCCTAGATCAGCCGATGCTTCCTAGATCGGGGCACCGCCCCCTCCTTACTGCGTGTGCGTAGGCGCATCGGCCCGATTTCTTTTGGCAGTCGCTGCCGGCAATCCTCGCGGAAGGAAGTTAACAAAACAGTGATACTGAATGACCTTTTTTTATGTAACAAAATTTTTACATTTTAATCATATAAACGGAGTAGAAGCCTATGGCACTGATATTTTACAAAAAACCAAAAAAAAAAAAAGTGAATAAAATAAATAAATTAATTGAAATTTTATCGAAATTCAAATCATATCCACCCTAGCCTGTGACCCTGCGAAGTGACATGGTCAAGAACTGAACTAATTTTTTTATTGCCGTTCGTAAAGTAGAGTGTATGATGTAAGTAAGGAGAAGATAAAGCCTCTCCTCAACAACTAACTCCTATTCCAACGCTATCAACACAAGACCGCACTCATATCTCTTACAACTCCACAAGACCACACTTCGATCTCTTACGTGCCTTCATCCTCTTATCAACAACTAACTTCTACTCCTTCACCATCTCCACATCAACAAACAAGTTATATAAAAGGGAGTTTTATTAAAGAAATTAAAGGTTTCTTTATGTTTAAAAAAAAGATATAAGCTATTTTATTTTCTGATAGTTTTACTCCATAAATAAAGATTACATTAAAAAAAAAGTATACATATTATTATACAAAAGTATTTTATTTCCTTGTTTGTTGTGTGTAATACATATACAGATTTTGACCAAAGCAGAAATGAACAAAGAGAAGAAATAACTAAATAGCATAGGTAGGAGAAATTGACGTTTTTATATAAGTGGCGAAATCATTTCTAGAAGGTTATAAAAACTGTCTTCATCCATCCGGAGAAAATTAATCACGTTATTGGATTACAGGCCATTTAGTACGTTTATGTGGCTTAATTTTTATATCTTTTGAAGCCATTTTTTCACCCAGCAACTTCTCTTTTTCTATTTTCGAATAAATTAACCGAGATGGCTAATGCCAAACCAACACGGTGGTGTTTTAAGAGAGTCGGAGGTATTTTGAAAAACTCTACCGCATATGCATTCCGCTCCAAGTCCGAACGCGTACTGCTAGGCAGGCCCGTGTGTAGGTCTACCCCGATAAAAGCCCCGATTTCTTTCCACCCTAGATCGCCACCGATATCGTGTCGTATGTAGCCCGCTTAACTGGCGACAGGAATCAAGCTCAAGACGCCGATAGTTTAGGTAATTTCTTTTTACAGTGAAAATAATGGTATTTTAAAAAAAAGTAAATTACATAAGCACTGCTTTATAGTTAGTTCAGTTAGTATGCAAAGTTTCATGATCTTATTTAAAGTATTTTATGAATAACAGCGGTTTATTGTTTATTTTGGAGGTAACTTTGGATTTTTTTCTATCGAGAAAATTTTACGAAATCGTGTTTTCGTCTAACATAATCATTAACATTAATCCTCAACTTTACCATATATTTATTTCAAAATTAATGCTGCAATATTTCGGCATAACGAAGGATCTTGCTAAGCCATTTGACATTATATTTCCCCTTAATTATTAATGTTTGGTTCGATTTACGCAGACCGAGCTTACAGTATCATGAAGTCTTGCATTAGTTTTATTATTTTTCTTTACATACATGTAATGCGTTTTTTATGTATATCGTGTAAATCTTAATGTTTTAAAAAATTCTTTTATAAAATTGCAAATAACAATTTATTTGTGCCGGTGGGGATCGAACCGTGGTCGCTCTCGTACTGTGAAATTTACACCGAGCAATAGCCCCTGAGCTACTACGACTTATTTAAAAGGGAAGAGAATTATTTTTACTAAAATGATAAAAACATAAGCCGAGCTTAACAGGTTAATCGTTCTCAAAGAAATCATCGAATACGAGCAATAATGATAAACATTTAATGGACAAATCAAAACAAAATTACACAAAATTGAGATAAAATTGATTAAATCGCGACCTTGTACAAGAATATAAATAATAAACGTAACAATATAGCATTATTATATCATATAATATCTTCATTTTTGGTATTATAAATATAGAGCGTCGTTGTCAGCATGCAACAGATCACGGCTTGATGTAGGCCACCTTTACTGTATTGGGAGGAATGGATGATCGTTTCATTCGGTCGATAGACAATGACAGACTGTTTGACACGCACACTATGACAGTACGTTGCACGTAGCGTATTCGTATATATGTGTGTATAAAGTGTGTCGCGTGCGCCCGCATCCTGTTGCGCGCTGGTGACGCCACATCGCACGAGGCGACGTCGTCCGAATACACCCACTTCATTGGCCGCTGTTATCTCTTCGAAACGCGCGATAGAATTTCTCCCAACGAACAAACGGAACTAATCGTATCCGATACAAAAACGATGTTCATATGCAATGATTTACTTTAAACGCTTTTGTTTGTGAATTGTGATACAGCAAGTATATCGCCAGACGTCTATTAAAGCCATATTTTAAAGTTTCTATTACAACTTATCAAAAGTCTATGTAGGGGGACAACTATAGCAGTGCCGCCGCGTTTAGCGGGCAGTTTAGCAACCAGTCATTTATTTTTCGAGTTGCTTCTTCCCATGTTCTGTTTTATTACCATCGTAAGACGACTACGATACCGACGTTATGTAATGGACATGTGTCAATCATGAATGATTCGTTCGTTTGAGCTGGTACACTTAAAATTAATAATAATGTCCTTCAGAAAGAATTTCGGTCACGGCGGCCAGCCTCAACGGAGACTTGATATCGGCTCAGGACAGGATTATAGTGCCCAAGTGTATGCGCAAGCACAGGTGCACTCTCTATTCCCTCATTCTCATAATACGATGGGACGGCAAACCGACACGACCGGAGAGAGATCAGGCGCAGGACCAACGGCTTTACGTGTTTTCCGAGGCACTTTCATTTCCTGACTCCGGACAGTTACGGGGAATTTCTTGACGGAAAAACTCAATTATTGATTTTTTGGCCCGAACCGGCATTTGAACCGTGGACTTCTTGATCAGCAGTCGCACTACTACAACCACTAGATCAACGAGGCAGTCACTTTTTTAATATTCCGTTACAACCAATCATAAACAATTGACGGAACCTTTTTAACTCGTGATTGGTGTGAATTGTAAATGAGTCGAAAACCGACCGAATCCCGAATGATCTGAATAAATTATTTTTAAGTGTAGGGTAGGTACTGGAGCCCGTAATGATCCATTTGAATTATGGATCCGAATGTACCGGTACGCGTGACGAAATGTACTAGAATGATTCGGTCACGAGAAATGAATGATTGACACATGTCTAGTATGAAATGGAATGGGGGTTTCTCTTGCGCAGTCACCACAAGACATAATATATCTAACGTAATAAATACACCAAGTGTATTTGTTGTGTTCCTTTTACTACTGATAATATGATGTTAATCGAAGTTCCGTTTCACAACGTCGTTTTAATAATCTTGAATATATTAACTGTATTTAAATTTTTACAATCATGACGGAATATGGCTGATAAAATTAAGTTATCATTATCCGAAAACCAGTTTAAAAGTATATTCTTATCTATAGTTTATACTACGCGTTAAATTCTGAAACATCAATATCTTGCTAGTAGGCGGGAACAAACCTGTTATTCCTGGTGACTAGACTAGAGTTAATTTTGCAAATAATATATAAAGTGATTCATTAATTTATTAAGTTTATTACAAATGCCTTCATGCTAATAATTGAGAATGTAAGATCCGATTAGGTTAAGATAATGCTGTCATATTTTTTTAAACAAATTACCTGAAATCACATCATGGACATTTTTTTATAATGATGATGATGATGATGATAGACGTTTATCTTCGATTAAGAATTAAAACGCAGATGCGTTGTCACCACTGAGGACTAATATGCAATGCCTCGTTTCCAGTAAAAAAGGGTCTCCGGATCTCTATACTCACCATACGAAACACAGCAGCATTAAGCTGCTATTTTACGCTGGTATTCTGTGAGAGCGTGGTCCTTTCCCGGTTGAGCCGACCCATTCGTAATACAACGCCTGTCACTTAGAGGGCAGGCAGACAATACAGACTTCCACTTGGCACGATCCTGACATTAATCTCCCGCCTCTTTCAAATCCATACACCTAAGCTTAAATGCACGTCGATTAAGAGTACCTACTCATAGCTTGGCAAATCTTCAAAATAGCGCAAATTTTTCGATTAACTTTCGTTTAAGGTGACCCATGCCTTGCTCACTTTTGCAGTATAAACTTGTTTTGTCACTATCTTCGTTGATTTTGTAAATCAATTCAGAAAAAAAGTGTCTTTCAATTACGCTTATTAACTAACCGCGTTAAAGCATACAAGATTTAAATTTTTTTGCGTGTTGCATCGAAATAAATTACATAATTATAGCCAAGCGGCAGTGTATTCACTGCTGTTTCGGTCTGATAAGTATAGAGAGCCAGTATAATGACAGGCTGGGAGACCTTCCATTTTGATCCTCAGTGGTGACAATGCATCTGGAGCCTTCCTTGTTAAATGTTGGTTGAAGGTACCCATGGGCTGCGGGAGCCACTCACCATCAGTGGACTATTAGTTCATGTTAGCTCTTGTTACTTCAATTTGATAAAAAAAAACAAATCTTAATTTTACGTACTAAAAAAGAAAATGTATTTTATTGTGTTAGTTTTGTATCAATACATCGGGCTGTCTTCTGTTCTAAAAACCTTTTGAGAAATAATAGATTTTACTTTTACATTCAAATCTATTGATTTATTGATGCTCAGTAATAGATTTTACTTTTACTTTCAAATTTATTGTAACCATACATACTTTTCCAAAGAATAAATAATTTTTGAATTTATTGCTAAATCTCACAGAAAATACAGATCGGTAACGTGAGACCGTTAGTTTTTGAATCGCTGATAATTTTTGTTTCGTTGTTTAACGTACCAGGCTCTATTGAACATAACTCTTATTTGAAGAAAAATAAAACAACACAAATTAGCGTTGGACATTATATCATATATATATTAAATACATAACAAAATACCAATTTTTTCATTTCGATTTTTGTGATGCAAATGATTGTTATACTTAAAACGCGGTCTTGGCTCTTGATGGATTCTTTTCTGATAAGGGATCCGCGCGGGTTCTACGCTCCTGCTACTTTTCGCCGCCAAGCAGTCCGAGCTCATTCATTCATTCTTTTCTAGTGACCCGATCATTCAAGTATTGTATCGTCTTACGAACCGGGTCATTCGGGTAGATCATTCGATTTGATAATATCAAGTTTCAGTACTGTTTGATCTATGAGACCCAATCGATAATGTCGGTCGTCGGACATAACTATACTCTGGTCGTAGGTCCTGTCAATCGTTTGATCCGCAA
Organism: Parnassius apollo; assembly: GCA_907164705.1. Lineage (NCBI taxonomy): Eukaryota > Metazoa > Arthropoda > Insecta > Lepidoptera > Papilionidae > Parnassius > Parnassius apollo. Next base: position 2,048,246 of record CAJQZP010000333.1, on the reverse strand, counting down.
GTTCAAAAATGTAATTACAATCATCAATACTTTTTACGACCCGGAACAAAAGACCTAACCGTTCACGATTGACACATGTCTAGTCCGAGTGGTATAATTATCGGCTGTGACTTATCTTAGTCCTCATAGATGACAAAATATCTATTTTATGAGCCTTCTTTGCGCTGAAGTAGCCACTTATCGAGACTGGTATCCGTTTCTATCTTGAAATAATAAATACAACATTATTTAATGTAATTGTGAATAAAATCTACAATGGTGACCTACACGAAGGAGTTTTTTTTAATATAACAGATAGCGGAACTCAACGCGTAATGTGTCCTACGTTCGCAAACAGCTGATGCAATACTTAGACTTTTAGATCGCCTGTAGGGTTGCCTACTGAAAGCTATGGCTCATAGAATGTACTTCTGTTTTCAATTATGCGTTTTCACCGTTGAGGACTAATATTGAATGCCTCGTTATCATTAAATTGTCTCTGGTTCTCTACACTCACCATACGAAACACAGCGACATTATGCGGCTACTTAACAGTGGCCGTAGTCGAGCCGAACCTCTTGTGTTGGCATTGCTCTACCACGTAACAAAACTAGTCTCAATGCTTTAAGTGTTACGTCAATTAAAATCTTGTATAGATATTAAACTAAGTTAGATCAAAGTTTAGTGACAATAATAATTTAGTAAACAAGCTTAATGGTTTAAACTAGAGATGCATTCGATACCAATACTGATGCTGACATATAATATTCGAAGTTTGCCGATATATCGGCGATATTTTTATGGCTGATTCAACGATACCTACTTTTCAAAATTTCGCGCTTCAAAAATATAATGTAAACGCGCGTGTTGTCTCGTCTATTTCCTTGCAAACGAAACTGTCTATAGGTTTAAACGCTTTTATATGGGTTGTCCTTTTATTTGTTATTTTTATATTAATTAAAAAAATAACCCGACTTGTTTTACCTTCACTTTTGAATACAATAAGCGTATCGGTATCGGTATCGCCGATATTTTTATAAGAGCATCGGTATCGGTATTGTATCGGCAAAAACGCGTATCGAGACATTTATAAAACCTGACTGCGTTAAAAATTTATGAAAAAAAACTTTCCCCTCCCATTTTTTGTATTTGCTTATGCAACATCATCATGTATGAAGTTAAATGAATAAAAATATGTCACTCTCACAATTAAGACTAATCTAACGACACCTCGTATTATGTAAATATCCATCAAACTGCTTAGGTTACAGAGCTTGCTAAAAATAGACATACATACTCTCGAAAAGGAATACAATAATAATACAATACCTCCTTCTGGGGCAGTCGGATAAAAATTATGTAAACGCATGAAAAAGTTTAATAAATTATTAAAAATAAAAATCAGTTTTCTGGTCGGTGTGAGTCGTGGTAATTTCGTGGCACGTGAGCAGCCCAAGTACGATTCCTGCCGGCACCAGTAAAATTGTTAATTGCAATTTTAATTGCTAATTTACCACGTGCCTAACGGTGAAAGAAACGGTAAATAAAATATTTCCAGGGTACGTGAAGTCCGCCAACATGTGAGCATTACCACGGCCTCTTACACTATAATTATATATTAAATAAGAGGCCTGCAGAGATGTATTTAGGCTTTGACTTCACATTTATTTTGTGCCGTAAAAGGACCTAATATCACAACGATCAGCTAATCTTTCCGCTTCACTTACATATAAAAGGAGATCAAAAAATAAGGTCCTGACTATGTCTTGTATTTACAATTTTAATATGTATTTTTATAAAGATTATACATAGCGCTATTTCTTCTCGTTAGGCCGGAAATCCATTGCCGGAAATGGGCGCCTCCCGTTCTATGGAGTACTAGTCCTCTCCAACTCCCGTTCTCCCTACAACTACCGCTATTTACTAATCCTGGTAATCTTCTCATTTATTATCTCGCTTCTTAAGCTGAGTTACTCGTTTCTTCAGGTACGATGACAACCCTGACTGGTTTCAATGTGCGGCAGTGATCTGAACAATTCGCACGACCTTCAAACTCAAACGACGTGAGGTGCTATTATGACTTATTGTACATAACTATAACATATTGTTCAAAACTTTATACTAGAATGTACAGTCGCCTCAAGACACATGAGTAAAGACCTGAGGACTAAAATGTAGTTAATTTGTTTAAAAAAGTATTCTCATTGTAATATGGCTGTGGCAGCTCAGATGGTTAGCGCTCGCTGTAAATTTCACAGTACGCGAGCAACCCGGGTTCGATCCCCGCCGGCACCAATGAAATTGTTATTTGCAATTTTAAGTGCTGATTTACCACGTGCTCGGCAGTAAAGGAAAATATTTGCATGTCAAAGAAATAAGAAAAAAACATTTCGAAGACATGTGAGGTTCGCCAACACGCATTGGGGCAGCACGGCGGACACTTCCTTGCCCTAAAAACCCTCTCAGAAATGAAAGGACGCCTGTGCCCAGCAGTGGGACGTATATAGGCTGTAACTTTAATTTTTTACGACTGATGCATTTACTGCTGCTGCCTGTATTTTGTACTGTGACTTTTTAGGAATTTTTGCTGACCTTTTTATTTAAATGTTAGTAATATACAACTATTTACTTTATGTAGTATTTTGCTTAGAATTTCCTTCAAATACCCAAATTACGAATGCTTTCATAAACTTTTAAACTACAATTGCATTTATATCCCTACGACATAGTATAGGCGTATAGTATCGAGTACTTGTATCTTATGTATGGGCGCCCATTTCGATATTATTGTAACTCTAGCCGTGTTGTGTAAAATACGTGTACACGCTTAACCATATTGTATCATGTCAGCGTATTGGCATAAAGTTTTTATATGTGGAATTTTGGATAGACATGCATATAATCAAATTTTGGATGCTACAAATTTACCTTCGATTTTCGTATCTTTTTAACGTCCACATTTTTCGTGACAATGTAGCGGCGTGTAGAGAAAGGATACCCCTTCGATGAACGAAGAAAAACCGAATGGAGATGGGACACGAAGGGTTATATAACATCGTCCTACAGTGTTAAAATTACGATAAAAAATGTGATACAGCGTAAAAATACGTCCATAATATCTATCATGAGACGTGTATCCGATGTATGTATGTACTGTCAGGCCTCTATCACTCTTGCTACCTGCGTGAAATAATTACCTAAAATCGCGACGCGCTCGGGCGAAATAACGCAGTCAGGGCTGGCGCGTTGGAGGCGATTAAATGTTAAAGTTTTTTAACGCTGTTTACGCAAATAGTTTTATGTAAATAGTTGTTGAAATAGTTTTTGTTTAGTGTTTAGTATATTTAATTGTAGGTAAAAATAGTTGTAAAAGTTTTAATGTATTTTAAAAATTATATATTATGTATATTACTTATTTGATAAATTATAATAGCAAAACGTCGTTCCTACTATAACTGTTGAATGTTTTAAATGACCAACAAAAGGTTTCATATCATTTTTTAAGTTACCGAAGAATTTTAGAAGGAAGTTATGAAAAAGGTGAATTTATTTAATTTTTTGTTAGATATGTACTTACAGCAAAAAGAATTAAGTAATAATTTGGTCTACAGAAGAAATACCTAAGTAGTTTATTACAAAAATTAGTTAAAATATACTTCACTATCCAGTTATTTACTTACATACATACCTATTCTTGTATTTTATAATTAAAATATTTTAACTTACAATAACACAAAATACTGAAATTAAAACTTCGTATACTAAGAAGATTTTTAAGTAAGTAGAATAGATCATATTTCTGTTAGGAATCGTATTTCAGGTTTATTTGTTGTTTACACTATCTACGTATTTCTTCCGAACCAAGCGTTGCGATTCCCGACGAATGACCTTTGCATTTTGCATGCGTTAGGCATCGCAGAACTCACATAGGGGCGAAAGTATGGTCAGTCGATCATAGTCAGAATAGTTACTTCACCTAAGAAACAATTTTTATTTTCTATTGACATCCCTTAATAACCACGGAAAGTCCGCCGTGACAAAAAAGATGCAAAGTAATATGGACAATAGCGCGCAGCGATAAAGTTTTATTTAGCTTGCGTATGCGATTTATCTGATTAATAATAATTATGTAGGCTATTAAACGTCGCGTCGGTAAGCAGTCGACATCAAAAGGAGTGCAACTTCTGTACGTAGTACTATTATTTATTCTGTGGTACTGTTACGTACAGAATGTACTCCATAAAGTATCACATAATCGCATACAATTTTGCGTTCAAACTAGCGATAATAATACACGTTTACGCCAAGCGACGGAACAACTATACACCAAAATCTTGAGTAAGGATTTTACTCATGTGCCACAATTATGAAATGTTCACTCGGCTTTAAAATATGTTACCATTTTTGTCGCCGGTGCCCGTTGCCGTGCTCTAGCCGAGTTAGTTGTGCCAAGTTACACTACGGGCTATTATTTGTATAATGAATACGATGTTTTCATACTGGATATTATGCATGAGGTATTGGCGTAGCTCGGCATTATTCTATATGCATTGAGTAGATTACAGCCTTACGAGGGCGGCACTGAAAATTTCGGGAATAAAGAAGTGACACAACATTCCTATTTAAAAATGTATTTATTGCTTTTCGAAGTATTCTCCGCGAAATTTGACACATTTTTCCATACGATGGAACCAATCATTGAAGTAACCATTCCATTCGGAAGTTGCTTCAATGATTTGAGTTGGGGTCTCCAAAATGGCCGTTTTGTACGCGTCCACAGCTTCTTCAGGTGATGAAAATCTCTGTCCACGCAATTTATTCTTTATTTTAGGGAAAGTATAGAAATCATTAGGGCTTAAGGTCGGGGCTGTACGGCGGATGGTCTAATAATTCTATGTTTTCTTGCTCTAAAAACTCTTTGTTCTGTGTGCGGTGTGAGAACTCGCATTGTCGTGATGGAGGATGATGCGGCGGTTGCAGTTCTCTTTACGGAGTTCAGAAACGACCTGTGGCAAACAAATGCTAGCATACCATTCTGCATTAACCGTTCTTTGTCCCTCAAGAGGAATAGTCGTAACATGGCCGGTTTTGGAGACAAACGTGGCCACCATTTTTTTTGCAACACTCCGTGAACGAACAATTTTTGTAGGCTTTAACTCATTTTCGAACACCCAAACTCGTGACTGGTTTTTTTGTTTCGGGTTCGTACGCGTATATCCAGGATTCGTCACCTGATACGATGTTGTATACAGCATTTGAAGATCCTGCGTGGAATCTTTCGAGAGTTCTGACGCACCAAGTAACGCGAGCCGCCTTTTGCTCTCCACAGAGCGAATGCGGTATCCATCGGGAAAACAACTTTTTTACACCTAATTGTTCATGCAACATTATTTGTATTTTTCGCGTTATGTCACATGTCGATCTTCCTCAATCGGTTTACGCACAGCATCAACGTTTTCTTGAGTGACTGCAGTTTTTGGACGACCTTGACGGGGATCATCATTGAGCTTGACACGTCCACGTTGAAATTCAGCAAACCAGCGATAAATTGTGGTTTTGGATGGGGCTTCATCACCAAATGCAGAAATCATCCGGTCAACACACTGTATTTGTGTTAAACCACTTCGAAAGTCATAATAAATCATCGCTCTTGAATTTTCTCGAGTCAATTCCATTTTCTCAACGACTAAACAAATTTGACAAAACCTTGTGACAAGACCGAGAATCTTTTTTAAATAAATAAATGGTATTCGATTTTTTAAACCAAGGAGTTTTCAATTAAAAAGATTTTAAAAAAATATTCCATTCCTGATACTTTTAGTGCAGCCTAGTAAGACACTCCTAGGCAAAAAAGAAGACGCACTTTAAAAATACTACTTCATATTACCCACTTGACATCATTTATTATTTTACTCTTTGCCTCTATTAAAATACAGACTTTTATTACTATTACGTTGTTCATAAAACGCGAGATAAAAACAACTTTCGACCGACAATGTCGATTTGCATACAAATTATAAACATACCTAATCAAGGTTCGCTCTGAGGAAATGTCCTTTCATCTTGTCTTGTTTTGTGATGTCAGCTAATTTCTAGATATATCTATTTAACAACTGTAAACGAATGTTGAATATAGTATGGCGAATGCAGCATGTAAAACACAAAATCATAATTCAAGTGACGTGACAAAAGGCCTCTAAGTTATTCATTGAATAAAGTATAACCTGACTGAATTAAAAGTGAAACAATCGAATTATCTTGTTCATACAACTAAAATTTTTAATTTAAAGTTGTATTTTATCATATGAATAACTATTATCTGATGATTCAAAAATCATTCCTTAATAAATATTGAATTATTAAACATAATATTTATGTTCTTATTTGTTTTAATGTAGTTGAATCCATATGAGAAAAAACGCCAATATTTATTGATTTCTTACGTCAAACATTGAAATTCTATTGAAAAATAAAATCTGCTCTACTTAGAGTATGACTACGTATGTTGCTGCGTAATGCCACAGATTAATATACTGGTTACAACGTAAGTAATACGACCACAAAACAGGAAAAAAATGTAAATAACAGTGCGTCGAATGTAAACGCGCGTAGCCAGTGCGGGAGAATCCAATGTTTTTTTTCTAATAGTATTTTTTCGACGTTTAGTGTTTTCCTTTTTATATTATTAGCCAAGCTGTGATCAAAACAAAGTAAAGTCCTTTCCAATAGTGTATGAGATGAGGTTGCTTTGTTTATTATTAAGTACCTAGGCGACCGAGATTTATTTTTCTTCTTTCTTTCTTTTCATTTAAAAACGTTACCCCTACACTAGGATTTTCTCCTATATCGAGGGGGCAGTTTACAAACATAAATTGCACAAGTACAAACATCCAGACCCGGAACAACTATTTGTAGGCCATACAAATACTTGTTCCGTGCGGGATTCGAACCCGCGATCCCCAGTGCAGCCACTCATTGCTAAGCCACTGCGCCACAGAGTCGTCAAATTTATACGCTCGGTGTTAAAAAATATTTAAACAAAACTAGATTCGAAAAGTCAAATAAAGTAAAGTAAAGTTACAGCTTATATACACGTCCCGCTGCTGGGCACAGGCCTCCCCTCAGTACTGAGAGGGTTTTAGGGCAAGGAAGTGTCCGCCACGCTGCCCCAATGCGTGTTGGCGAACTTCACAACTTCACATGTCTTCGAAATAATTTTTTTTCTTATTCCTCAGACATGCAGGTTTCCTCACGATGTTTTCCTTCACCGCAGAGCACGCGGTAAATCAGCACTTAAAATTGCAATTAACAATTTCATTGGGATCGAACCCGGGTTACTCGCATTCTGTTATATTTACAGCGATCGTTAACCATCTGAGCTACCACTGCTCAAAGTCAAATATTGAAAAAAATTTTTTTAAGTTAAGAAAAGTCAAATATTGTCATTCAATTACAAAATTTCATCCAAATTGTAAAAGTCATTTCTGTATAAACGGAGCTATAGGATTACTTGAGCTTTTTCCATAAAAGAATTTTTGTAATTTGTATATGAAGTTCGATGAGGATAATAATGTATCTTGATGTAAATTAATTTTAAAACTGAACTATGGCTAGAGGTTCTAAAATACTATTGGGAGATTGAATCTTCTGTTTAATATTTATCAATAATCTATAAACAATAGTATAATATGCTTATTATGTAGTAGACGTGTAATGGAATCCATCACAATTTTTCGTCTCGTGTATGTCGTAAAAGACGACCGTTAAATGGCCCAAAAGACCATTAATTGATATATTATGTATGCCAATGTACCATCTCGGCATGCAGCGTTAAAGTTGCGAGACGTCTGATACTGCGATCGTTAATCCACCCACAATATCAAAAAAGATTATGACATGTGGTCTATATCACAGTAGACTGTAACGAGCTGTTGAAAAAGATAAAAATCCTTTTTTAATTATATCGAAGTCAGAGCATTTTAAAGTTTCGACTGGCAAATAGCCTGTTTAGCCTAAACAGTTCTTGTATAATTTGTATTCCATATTATGCTAACATAAAATTAGCTAAGCCCAGAAGAGCTGAAACTTAAGACTCGACTCAAAGTAATTCAAGTCGACCTAATACATTGATTAAAACTACTTTTACGGATCTTATCACGTTTAAGTTTACTTTTAATTATTTTTATTTTTAATTTCCGACGTTTCGGGTGCTTTTCACTGCAAGACCTCAGGACATAATCAGTTCATTTTGCTTAGATCGGGTCATAAACAATAATTAAAAAAACTGAAGGTAAGCCGGGTTTAACAATGACATTGGGACGTCAGTCACCTCAGTCCCCCGTGACCATGGGTGCTGGAAAGCACCGAAACATCTGGAATTAACAATAAAAATAATTAAAAGTAAACTTAGACGTGATAAAAACCGTAAAAGTAGTTTTAATCAATGTATTGGTGATTGTGGTGTGTTTCTGAAAATTAAACGTGATAAAATCCATAAAGGTAGTTTTAATCAATGTGTAATGTTCGCGTAAATATAAGAAATCATTATGTCGACCTAATACGTTGGCGCCACGCTAACGTACCGCCGGTTTTGTGATAAAATTACTAAGCATTTAAATATAATGAGTTACACTTTCAACTTAAATCCGGCAGTACAGTTTTCTATACTCTGTGGCCGATGCGAAGCGTATTTTTTAGAAAGTCGCATCCGGCTCGAGGGGCAATGCGGGGCGCTACCGTGTCTTCGCACCGAGTGCTGTTTAGATTATAGACAACATCCTATATTTATACTAATGTTATCTATTATGTTTCCTACTTTTAACAACTGGCACATCATTGATTATGATGGATAATTTACCAAACTCAATGAAGTTCGTGATGTAAGTATTAAATTTTGAGTATGTTGAAAATAACGTACGTATTAACCTTTTGTAAAAATTGATAATAAAGCTAATTTAAATAAGTCTAATGACACTTTATCAATAAGAAGGGCAATTGTTTAATCCTTCCACTCCTCTTTATTTAAAAAAAAACCGTTTCCAGTATCTTTCTCTTACCCATAATCGGTTCCTTCGATCTTCCCTCAATCTTTCTCTCTCTACACTTTTGTACTATTCTTCCTTTATCAAGAAATCCTTTACTGTAACTGCTGTGCGATTGTGGAACTCTTTACCTCTCCATATTCGTCGTGCTAAATCTCTTCACTCTTTCAAGTCTTGTTAAATCGTATTATTTAGAACGCTATTAGATAAATCACTTTACCTTTCTCGTACTCTTTTCATTTAATCTATTATATGATATTTTATATATAATTTTCACTTATCTTCATTTGTATGTATTTTTATATTTTTTTATTATTATTTTTATTCCCCCCCCCCCCTCTATTTTAACTTTTTTGCATAATTTCCCTACGCAAAGGTTATCTGGAAGAAATCACTTTCAGAGTGATAAGACCGCCTATTGTACATATTCTCATTTAGTTTTAACTGTACTTGATGTTTCTGTATTGTGGTGTACAATAAAGGGTAAATAAATAAATTGCTGCTGTCGTGGTTATTAACGGCTGAAATCGATACACCATATCAAGGTTTCGCCCCAGACGTTTGGTATTTCAATAAAGGAGCCATTTGGAAGCAGAAATACTCATTTCCGTCTTTCAAATTGATAAATGCATGCAACTTCATCTATTAGCGTTTGATTTGTAGCCAGTTTAAAAAAAGTAAAAAGATTTACTATACTGCAACACGAGTACTCCAGATACTGATTGAGATCATTGATCATTGGTCCAACTATTTCAGGCATGGTATTTTTGGATCATTTAAAGTATCTCCAACGTGACATATCACAGCATGCATAAATAATTAATATGATTAATAATTGTATAAATTTAAAAGAAAACTCACTACATTTAAGGGATATTAATAAAAAAAAAAACAAATAGAGGAATGTTACAAACACGAAAAAATAATAATTTCTTAACACTCAAGTTATTTGACTAGAGACAGCGATATACGAAGATAATAAAAGTTGAATCCCTATTCTGGGGTCTTAGTGGTGATCACGTTATACAAGCAAGATAAACAAAGAACGAAAGAATCATTGTCTATACCCGTGCTACAAAACCTACTTTTGAATAGTCCGCAAGGATATCTTGGTTTCACTTGACAGTCACACTCGATGCAGTTATATTGCAGATGAGACATATCCATGTAAATTAGTCGCATTAAAGTGGGTCAAGATAAAAATATTCTCCTCTTTTTGTGTAGGTTCTGATTATTCTAAAAGTCCTGAATTGATAAGCTAATTTACAAATAGTTTTTTTTTGTACTTATCAGTCTCTCTTGATCCTATTGATGTGTCTTACGTCGCATCTGCACTTTTAATCATGATGATATATATCATTCATTGTTATAAAAATTCGTTTAACAGGATTCAAAGTTGTTTATGAGAATATATTATATTGTTCAGATTTCATACATTATTTGTCCAAGAAATGACAGATAATGTATTGCCGTGTTTATATCGCCGGCTCGAACCGGGATGGTACCGTCACCTCACCAAAAGACCAGCGTGAAGTAGTAGCTTTGATAGCAGCGCTCATAAAAAGAAGTATTATTCCGCCTCCAGGTCCTTCAAAAGTGTTAATTGCCGAGGCAAAGTCAGAGCACATCGGCAGAATTGGCGAGAAACTAGTTCGTCTTCCTGCGGGAACACGTGCATTCTGGTCTCTCTCGCCATGGCTGTCCAAGGGAACTTCTGTCTCCCATCTCTGCACAGGGAGGACGACTCACTGGTCCATGCCGCAAAGGACAAAGCCGATCTGCTGGACTCTCTCTTTGCGTCAAATTTGACTCTTGATGACGGGGAGAACACGCTGCCCACTATCCCCGTGATGTGAGTGCTCCATGCAGAATGTGCAGTATATCCAGCGCTGGGTGCGCAGAGCATTCCTATCCCTGGACGTCAACAAGTCGAGTGGGCCTAATGGCGACCCTCCTTGTGTTGAAGACGTGTGCTCCGAAGTTGGCATAGGTTTTAACGCGTTTTTTTCGGTACCCTAGGCATAGTCCCGAAATCATAGCAGATAGCTTTAGTGCACCCAAACCCAAAAAAAGGCGACATCTCAGATCCGTCTAACTACAGGCCTATCGCTATCACCTCCTTGTTCTCCAAAGTAATGGAATCCATTATAAACTGCCAGCTCATGAGATACCTTGAGGTTCACTAGCTGATTAGTGGCCGCCACCAGTACGGTTTCCATCGGGGTCGTTTAGCTGGTAATTTTCTGGGTTGCCTAACTCATAGATGGACGGAGGCAGTAGAGTCCAAGCCTCCCCTTTGGCCGTTAGTTTGAACATAGCGAAGGCCTTCGATCGGGTTTGGTACAATGCGCTTTTTACGAATATGAATCCAGTTTTCTTGCAGATCGAACCATCAAGGTTGTAGTAGACGGTGCATGCTCCGATTACAAGCTTTAATAGGCTAGTGTTCCACAAGGTTGCGTGCTACCAACGCTGTTTCTTCTGCATATAAATGATACGTTGCAAACCGGTAGCATTCATTGCTATGCGGACGCCAGTACTGGTAATGCTTTATACACCGGCCGTGCCAATATTTCTCGGGAATACGTCGCCGAGTATCGGGACAAACTTGTATCTGAAGTCGATACTTTGTTGAACAAAATCTCGGACTGGGGGCGACTAAATCTAATCCAGTTTAATCCCCAAACGACACAAGTTTGCGCGTTTACCTCTAAAAAGAACCCCTTCGTCGTATCTCTTTAGTTGCAAGGCACACCGCCTGCAACTTCGCGGCGCAGGTTCGGCCGCACATGGAATACTGTTCCCATCTCTGTGCTGGGGCTCCCTAGTGCAAGCACCTTCCATTTGATCGTATCCAGCCAGAGCCGTTCGAATCGTCGGTGACCAAGCTGTTTCCGATTGGCTTGGCTCACTGGCACTGAGAAGAGATATTGCATCTCTGCGTATTTTATCGCATCTACCACGGAGAGTGCTCTGAGGAATTGTTCGGACTAATTCCAACCGCACAATTTCACCATCGCACATCGCGACAAAACTCGCGATACCATTTGAATGACTGGCGGACCACCACTGTGTGATTTAAAATAAGTTTCCTTCCTCGCACAACTTCCTTGCGGAATCGATTTCCATCAAAGATTTTTCCGAACCGATACGACTTAGAGACCTTCAAGAAAAGAGCCTACTCTTTTTTAAAAGGCCGGCAACGCATCTGCAATTCCCCTGGTGTTACAGTTGTTCATGAGCGGCGGTAATCATTTAGGTGAGCCTTGTGCTCGTTTGCCCCCCTCTCCCACAAAAAATAAAAAGATAGAAGTTAATAATTTCAAAGCATCAATCAAGTCTATAATGAAAAGTGCAGACGACCCGCTTTGATAGTGTTTATGTAAATGCAACCTGTTGTTGAACCCGACGTCAAGTCTTAGCACGTTTAATCGTCAAGTAAACATTATATTTTAGATAGCATATTTTATTCTTTATGCAAATTAGATAAAGAAACATCCTAAATCGTGGCCTCTCTCCTTGATACTAGTTCGGCCGCATTTATCTCTAATACTTGAGTCATTTGCCTTAACTCCGTGCGTTATTAGAAAAGTGCCTACGATTTCATTCAAATATCATTGAACGTTTCCTGATACTAGCTTTCATAGACAACGGCATGCAAATCGATTTGACGGTCCCCGAATCATTTACATGCCCACAATTTAGGAATAGCTTCACATTTCAGAAAACAAAATGATGCTCATTGATACTTACTTTAATCATTATAGCGATTTCCTTTCTGATGCGATGGTCATGCACGTTTTTAGTTTAGGGTCATTAATAAATCTTTACGTGTTCTCATTATGACTTCCTATTTGTAACGAAATTTTTTATCTAATATATGTTTAATAAAAATTATTTAGTAGAATAAGATAAATAGAAGATTTAATATTGTATCCATAAAATTGATTTTCTTATTCTTCTACTATATTTAATGGATTTAGTATCTTCATAAGTATTTTAGTGGGTCCAGTCTTTCATCTTTGAACTCCTTTCATCCTGGTAAGAGATGCAGGACGGAAGCAGGTGGCTCAGGAGCATGCTTTGTGGCATTCCTCGAGCGAGGCTTGTGTTTAGCAGGGGATTGTCAAGGGCTGTAATGATAAAAGATAATGATAAAGAAAATTATGAAGTTGTTTAAGCAATAGAATCCTAAGGTGACTACGCATTTAGAGCAGTGACCGAATTTACCGTTTAAATCTACATTATCTGCTGGCAAAAGTACACGGCGACACATAATCCGTAATCAGAATTTCGATCTCAGATTCTCGGCCAAGTTGAGTGAACGCTAGTCTCGACACGGATGTTGAAATGACTAAGAATTAATTTTAGTTATGCTCAAGTAAAATCGATAACAGGTTTTATCGTTAGAAACTCGGGAGCGAAATAGGTCCATTGAATGTTAGATTGTAACGTGGGTGAGACGTTTGCGTATTTTCTTTATAATTATTAATTACCGGTACGATCGAGAGTTGAGCACACGGAAAAGGTCAATGATCATCGGGTAGATCCGTTTCGTCGCCCTCGTGACCCTGTCCTACGCCAGCGTCGGAACAGCATTTATTATATTTGCTTATTGATTGCGTCTTAGTAAACACGTGTATTTTCGATATACGGGCTGGGACCGATATCTAAACAGAAAAAAATGGCCAAATCTATATTGATTTCTTATATTTACGCGAACACTACACATTGATTAAAACTACTTTTACGGATTTTATCGCGTTTAATTATACTTTTAATTATTTTTATTTTTAATTCACGAGGGACTGAGGTGACTGACGTTCCGATGTCATTGTTAAACCCGGAGTACCTTCAGTTTTTTTTAATTATTGTTTATGGTCCGATCTATACAAAGACATAATCAGTTCATTTTGCATAGATCGGACCATAAACAATAATTAAAAAAGCTGAAGGTACTCCGGGTTAACTTTGACATCGGGACGTCAGTCACCTCAGTCCCCCGTGACCATGGGTACTGGAAAGCACCCGAAACGTCGGGTATTAAAATTAATATAAATAAAACGCGATAAAATCCGTAAAAGTAGTTTTAATCAGCTCAAATTTATATTAAACTTATATTTTTTTACTATTTCTTGAGAGTTATTATTCATTTATTTAAGAGAATACCTTGAAAATGAATCGAAGTTTTGGGGGTGAGGCTCATTCCTTTGTCGGTGAACCTAACGTACGACTGCGGCAGTGTAAAAATGAAAGTGATGCAATGACTTCATAGTACGCAAATTATGAGATAGCCATACCGAGCAAGCGATCGGGAAAAAAAAAACTAAGTAAGCGCCAAAGCACATTTTATTTATTTTAAAAAAACTTCGTTATGGATTAAAAAACTGGTTTATGGAAACTTAGATATGAATATTTACTATGCCTTAAAAATAATTCCATAAACTTATTCGTAACAGCCTGGCCACGGGACATTCGCCGTAGCGAAAATTCGCGCGGCGCGAACGGCGAGGCGTCTAGCGACTAAAACAAATGTGTAGAAATGTATGAAGCATGCCACGTGTAGCGGCGAGTGGCGACGCGACCGGCGAAATTTACCGGGCGAATCGCGCGGGCGACTGGCGGCGCGGCGGGCGACTAAAACAAATGTATGAATCAGTACGGTGCAAGCCACGGAGTCGGGCGGCAATCACGGCGGCAGACGCGGCGAATAGAATAGGGAACAAAATATTTTAGTTGTTTTCGCCGCGAAAAATTCCGGGCCGACAAAAACAACTTAAAATTCTATCCGTATTGACTTTTATCTCCAATTCTGGTTGAATATTAACAAGAATATAATCGCAGGTTTCAACACTCATTCTGGTATTTACTCGAAATTTTTTTCTAGATGCATTCTATTTGTTGGGGAATTCACCATCTATAACCTGATTCCTATTCAAATCAAGTACTCCGCAATCTCATCCAAATATTATGTCTTGAATCAAAAACAATTACTTTCTAAGCAATATCGAGATAACTTTGATAAAGACATTTCACTCTCGGCCTATCTGGTCGCGGCGGCAAACGTGACTTCCCGTGGCCTGCGAAATTCGCGCGGCGCGATTAGCAAAATAGCGCTATTTTCAAAATCCAGAAATCATCCGTGTGAAGCCGGCGTGGATCGCTGGTGAATGTTTAAAATCTTGTACATTACTTTATGATATTGTCATTTTATGGAAATGATTCCAATTGTATCAAAAGGTAAATAAGCATGCGACTCATCTGATGGTAAGTGATTACAGCCGTAATGAACAACTGCAACCAGGGGAATCGCAGGTGCGTTGCAGACCTTTTAAAAAGGAAACAGCTCCTTTCTTAAAGGTCTATAGGTCGGATCGGTCGTATAGTCGTACCGATTCCATAAAGAAGTCGTGCTAAGAAGAAAATTTTAGGTAAATCGCAGTGTTGGACCGCCAAGCATGCTGTGCATGGTATTGCGATTTGCGATGGTGAAAGGACGATTAATTCCAGCCCCAAAAGCTGGAACTATCCGTAAAACAATCCCTCTGAACTGTTCAGAGGGATTGTTTTACGGTGTGTTCAGACTGAACACACCCCGTCTTAAACACTAAAAATGAATAAACTCGATCGTTGATTCGGGCTGCTCTTTGCTGGAAACTTTCAAGTGGAGAGAACTGGCATTGGAGTGCCTCGGCGAAGAGATGAGAACAGTATTCGACGCCGAATTTGCGCCTTGTAAAGTTAGCGAAATACGACGATATAAGGGGTTCATTTAAACAGTAAACGTTCAAACCTGTGTATTGCGTGTTAAGCTGGACTAGATTGCGACTCTGCCTAGTTTAATTTATTCACTCCATCCGAGACTTTATTAAACAAAAACTGCTTCTGACACAAGTCTGTTTCGGCACTGGAAGACGTGTTCCCGAAAAATATTGTCACGGCCGGTGTAAAAGCAACAACAGTACGTAGCAATGGATGTTACTCTGTGCAAAATATTCATTAATATGCAGAAAAAAGAGTATAGGTGATAGCATGCAGCCTTGTTGGACATCAGCATTAATAGGCTTGTAGTTAACCTGAGCACCCACGCTCAGGAAGAGTAGGGTAGCTTGGATTTGGATGCTTCAGCAAAGGAATCTGTATTAACATGGGTACTAGTACCTTCCTGAAGTAGACCGTTCTTCAATACCGCTACCACGTTTTGGATCGGAGGGTTGTGGGCCTTGTTTACCAGGGAAACGCAGAGATAATAAATACTGTTGCTTCACGTCTGGTATTTCTGTAAGATCGTAGTAATTTAGTGTACTTATTAAATAAATATATGCTATATAGCGAAATAGGGAATACTGTTTTTATTTACTGTTTTTTACTTGGAAGATTCGTTCAAGAACGGTTATTGGAAGTTGTCGCGATGGGTTCGATACTTGAGTACAAATCTCAACATTCCCTACGTTTTGACTTCCATGGATCCTGATTCTGTAACTTAAAGGATGTTTGTGCCTATAATTGTGTATACGTATACCGCTTAATTGAATAATGAATACCTAATTAAGTTTTTACCTAAATCGATTGTGCTGTTTTATTTTAAGAATCGAACTTACGATCTGTTACCAAAAGTACCCTCAATATTCTGTTGTTCAATTCTAACAATGTTGTTTATTTTTTTTAGAAATATGTCGAGTCTTCGCTGGGCTGGGCCGGTGAGCGCGGTGAAGACTCCAGCTACGACTCGGAGTGCGACGATGATGGCAGCCATCGGGCTGCTTCGCGCACTCCATCCGACACACTCGCCGCGGAATTCGCCGAGTATGTGACGTTAGCACCGCCGCCACAGCCGAACCAGGTAAATACTTGGGGCAAACAGAGCAACATAACAACGGAACGGCATGCCACGCTAGCCGTGAATTTCTACAACATCGGGAGATTTCGTTCAAACTTTAACGCTGCCCATTACCATTTGGTGACAGCGAAGCCGGCTTAGATTTTCCTCAATGAGACGCAGGTGTCCAGTCCAGCTGATACTTCGCACCTTTCCTGCCCGGGGCACAAATTAGAACACTCCTTTGTGCTTCGGGCTGGAGCTTGTCTATTCGTCAGAGACGATGTTTCTGTCCATCCATTAATACTCGTAGACTTACAAAAAGAACAGTTATATTCTTCTGCGCAAAGCTAATACATCCACTTAGAAACTTAAATAACAATTTAAAAATAAAACATTTGCTTTCTTTTTAATTCCTTTCGGTCTGTGGATTCAAATTTTCATAATATGCATATCTAATTGTTTGTATATCCAGCTGTTAAATTTAAATGGCACGTTTGTGTTTTTTTATTAATTGAACGTATCGGGCACCCAGATGACATGTTATTAATGGTGGTTAATATAGCGCATAGCGCCATATTATAGCGCGCTATCTCTCCTTAACGCGTAGCGCGTGCTATGTAAGTAGTCGCCATGGCGCTATGGCGCTATGACGCTTTGGCGCTATTCATATCAAGTGGCAATTAGTTCTAGCAACAACGCTGTTGGGAGCTTGGGAGTAGACGTCTGTCGCAAATTTAATCTAACACCACGCTATTCATCGCGCGCGAACTAATTTGGTGTTAGACGTTGTTTAGTTAGTGTATACTGTATATTTATAAGTGATCAAAGGACACAGTTGTCTGCTACAAAAGAAGCCTAACTAATGTTTTTAAATGTAAATAAAATATAGATACAAAAGTGTATATAATAGTGTTTGTAAATAGTTGATTTTTGTATATACAATCAATAAACTTTTAAATACACCTTTAATTGATTTATAATTTATATTAAGGTTAAAATAACGTTAACATCAATTATAATAAAAAATGATTAATTTTATTTTGTTTTAAAAAGTACATGCCTTAAAAATATTTTTAGGATTATAGAAAGTCGTAAGCCTGAAAATTATTAAACAGCGTTCATTGATTTTTCTTTACCACTTTATTTTATTTTAATCTAAAATGCGACATATTACGAAATAATTTTCCTATATAGCACGCGGTTTATCCAATGAACGATACGTAATGTAGCGTGCTCCCAGGTATAGCGTGCTGCTAAACTTAACGCGCTTGCCGGCCTCCTACACGCTTTCTTATAAATAGCGCGCTATAACATAGCGTATTTAATAGCGCGCTAGAAATTTATAGTTTATAGTCTGTAGCGTGCTATTGATTTATAGTCGTTTTGAACAACTTTACATGTTATCGTGGCTCTATCTCGTAATAATAACAATGTAACCAAATTTGTTAAGTGTGTACTTTTATTATAATGGTTAATAATATTTTGTGTACTTCTTGTACATATTATAAAAATGTAGTTATTGTACAGTGTCTCGCATTCGTATAAAGAACAGTAGAGTTTTTATTTATTTATACTCTCTAATTTTTGTATTTAGAGATGGCATCAGAGATTGCATTTTCCCATTTTAGTCCGTAGATGTTCCAATCCCAAGGTGTGACATAAATAAATGCTATTATCGGTAAATGATAATACATAAAGAACACATTTGTAAATGTTGTTATTTGAATTTGAAGTTGGAATTTTAAAAAATATCAAATTATTACCTCCACGTAGCGCCCTTGATTTTGCGGGCAGCATTAGATATGATGGATATTGCTAGCAAGTTGAGGCACTAGCCATTACATAAGATTTAATAAAACATAAGTCCTTGCAAAAGAACATCGATACCTACCAAGGATGATGCGCGAGGTTATTGAAATTTAAAAAAAATCCTAATTTGAGAGAAGATGGATGGGAAATCCCGTAATCAACAAAATTAAATCCAAACCGAAAAATACCACTGCAGTACTACAAGATATTGTAAGCTCCTTCTTCGTAGATGGGACCAAAAATTAATATTAAAAAACTGAAGGTAGCCGGACTATGATATTTTACGTGAAACATCTCAGTACCGTGAATTCTGTATAGCACTTGAAACGTCGGGAATTAAAAATAAGTTAATTAAACGCGATAAATATCGTATAGTTTTATTTAATATCATGAATTTGAATAGCGTCGTAACTTCTATATAAAATTTGCAGGATTGGTTTGTATGCTCTAAGTAAGTTCAAAATCTGCACAATGAGACTCGCGAACACCTCTTACCTTTTTCCTCAATGAGACTCCGAACCCTTTTTTCTCTTTTTTTATGAGATCGCTTTTTTTTCTCGCGAACACCTCTTACCTTTTTCCACTTAAATATTATGTCTTCTTAATATTTATCAATTTGTAGGCTGATTGGTGTTTACGATGCCACCTTGCTCCCAATATCAGGTTGTACTGATATTGTCATCATGACTGCCTCGTTGATCGAGTAGTTGTAAATGCAACTGCCGATCATGAGGTCGAGGGTTTGAATCCCGGGTCGGGTCAATAATAGAGGTGGGCCCAATATTCGTTTTATATTCGGTATTCGGCAGGTTTACCGAATATTCGTATTCGGCCGAATATTCGGCTAAATCAACGAATATTCGTTAAAGTGGTACTCAAAGTATTCACTGTATGAAAATGTACGAATTGAGTAATGCCATGTCTTTCATAATTTTACTGTTGAAAGTATATTTATTTGGGTTATCTACTTGTATAGGTAATCTTTTTGAGGATGTGTTTCCAATTATAGCAAATAGATGGCTTGATAAAGTTTTGTTTGGAATCAAAGAAACATTACATTACAGTCGTCTGTTTCTCTAAAATTGATCGAAATAGTAGATCTCCTGCTCCTGCCACTCATTTTCATCACATACTTATCAATTTTCACTAAGAATACTTTTTTTCTCACACAAATAGTCAATACACAAGCATGTGCCGGCAATTTGCTCAGTACTGGATGATGCAATAACATGTCAGGTGTGGCGGGGGAGCAAGGGGAAGGCTCTGACGCTAATCCTGCGCGCTTTACGGTAACAAGTTTCGACATAAATTGGTTAGAAATACCGAGGTAATCCTGCGGAATAATGTTCGGCCGAATATTCGGTTCGGTAAAAATTTTACCGAACGTTCGACCGAATATTCGTATTCGGTGAAATCCATATTCGGCCCATCCCTAGTCAATAACGTCACGTATTGAGTTTTTTTTTGTCAAGAAAATCTCCGTAGCAGCTCAGAGTCGGGAAGTGTTTCATCTCCATGCCTCAGGAACCCCATAAAGCTGATGGTCCTGCGCCCGATCTTTCTACGGTTGTATTGGCCTCCTATTGGACTCTAAAAGTGAAGGAATGTACAATGATTTCGAATATTTACGCGAACACTACACATTGATTAAAACTACTTTTACGGATTTTATTGCGTTTAATTTTAATTATTTTAATTTTTAATTCCTGACGTTTCGGGTGCTTTCCAGCACCCATGGTCACGGGGGACTGAGGTGACTGACGTCCCGATGTCATTGTTAAACCCGGAGTTCCTTAAGCTTTTTTAATTATTTTTTATGGTCCGATCTATGCAAAATGTACTGACTATGTTTTGAGGTCTTGCAGTGGTATGTTTGGGCTTAGTTTTAATTTTATTGATTATAGGGTTCCAAGCAGGTGGTAGTACCCAGCCTCCTTCTCTATTGAAATTAGGATTTTTTTTTTAATTTCAATAGCCTCACATATCATCCTTGGTAGGAATCGGAGTTCTTTCGCGAGGATTTGTGGTCTATCAAATCTGGTGTAATGGTTGGGGCCGTCTAAGGACATGATCACAAACTGCAGACTTCCTGGAACGTCGAGCTTCACATCAGCTATATTTTCTTTTATCTAGCGATAAAATCAAAATCAAATAGCTTTAATGAATGAGGGTTCTTTAGTTATCGACGAGGTTATCTAGTTGTGAATTTTGCATCAATCTGCGCGGATTGCTAGCCTTCGTTGAGACTGACCGCCGCGACTGAAAATCGGTCTGGAGAACATTATTATTTTTCTGACATGTTATATCTTTATAATTACATTTTAATATAACATTGAATAAACGGAGAAAGTTATGAAAGTCTTATCACTTACTATTAAAGGCAGCCGGATGCAAGTTACGGGCGTATTAAATTGGAACTTTCATAGTTGAGGTCCAATAATAATGTACTTTAACTTTAAATGTGTTTTGTATATCTTTAACGGTGATCTTTAAACCCATATGTTTAGTATACTTACGTCATAATTGACATAATCGCGAACAATTTAACCTTGTCGATGTAAAAAAACAGTTCCAATGCCAGATACAAAGTAGGTCAATATTATTGCTTTTATATCTGCAATCGAAAGCATATTAGTTTAGAATTATATTAGCGCTCTACTTATGCTCCGGTCTCGTGTAAAATTGACGCACTCTAATATCAACAAAATACGTAACGTGCGTCACTGAACGCAATGCAATCGTTAATGTTTAGTACATACGTAGACGTGACGTTAGAAATATAGATAACAAAAATAGGTCGCAGTTTTAAGAGATAGCTAAAAGAAACTAAAACCAAACACACTAACATAATAATTACATCTATTAAGTTAATTGTTAGCCTTTACAAGAATGCGCAAGCTTACAAGCATTACTTGGAAGTTTTATCCATACTCACCGTAATAGAACAAAGGTGCAAAAAATTTTTTCACCACTCTTCAATAACAAATCGCGAAATTAGGATTACGCATCTTAATTTTGATTCTTGATCGAAGATTGATATAGACTTCTATGGGCCACAGCAATCACTTACCGTCTTACTAGGTAGATTGTATGCTCACTTGTTACCCTTATGCAATAAAAAGAATATGAATTTGGACAGTAAAATTGACTCCTAAGGGTGAAAAAATTGTGATTAAGTTGTAAGTGTAACTATTTAGACGTGATTCTGGTGGTTACCGATAGTCGGCTCTTCAAAGATGGTCCCTTATAAATTTGGACAAAAACTTCGCTACTTTAGTTTCGCTATTTAGACTCCTAATCTAGTTGTGACCTTGCGGGGCTTGTAATGTCAATTTTTTAACTTTTAATTTAAAGTGAAAATAGTTCTTTGAGAACTAAAAATAATAAAAAGATTTCCACATAATAGCTTCGGAAAACGGGGCTTAAATTCTTCTGTACACGACGACTTCTGAACCTGTAGGTAATGTGGAAAATAGTTTATTTTGATCTTATATATTAGTTTTTCTTTAATCTGCTTTTACTTTTTTTAAGTTGTTTTTCCAATGTGAATCTGATAATTTATCGTATTTTTATAAATCGCAAATCATATATAGAAATTGCATCTCTATTGTAAAGTTCATATGATAAAACTGATCATATTATACTTTAAAAAGTTATTAACTCCGTAAGAAAGCACTGTTTGTAGTTTTGTGTGATTTAGTATATAATATGTCATACTGTAAAAATGGGTACACTATCAACCGTTCTATACTCACATTAATATTGTATTTAAAATAATTTATATTCTTTAATAGGCAAAGATCGATTTCGCGGTAAAACTGGGTTACTCGGAGCGTTTGGCGCGAACAGCTCTACAGCGGCTCGGTCCTGACCCGCCGCGAAATGAGCTGTTGGCGGAGTTAATCAAACTAGCGGCTAAACAACCGCCGCGTGCGAGATCACCGCCACCGCCCGTTGAGCCTGACCCGCCGCCCGACCGCGCGCCCTTGCGACACATCGTCATCGACGGCAGTAACGTTGCTATGAGGTAACAACCTTTTGTAATACCTTTACGTAAGGATATTTAAAAGTAACACATGCTTTCAAAAGTAGGTACATGGTAAAGGTGAACAAATAAACACCTCTACATTAAGTCTTTATTTCCATTCAGTTAAAAATTACAATTCATGAGTTGCTGCGTACTTTTTAACGGAAAAATGCTGAATGAGTTAATGTCATGTATCGATTTAAAATAATATTCGTATTAATACATAAAAATCAATTGATAAAGATCGGAATCGAAAAATTATTAAAGCTGTGCGCTGTTTCTACATTACGAGTACATTTTTTTTGATATACAAATCCTATACCTTTAAACGAGCAATTCTTGTATATATATATATATATATATATATATATATATATATATATATATATATTATCGGAATCTCGGAAACGGCTCCAACGATTTTTATAAAATTTTGTGTGCAGGGAGTTTCGGGGGCAATAAATCGATCTAGCTAGGATTTATTTTTAGAAAATGTCTTTTTGTCCGCGTTTTTAGGCAATGAAAAACTGCTACAATATCGTTAGAATAAGAAGGTAAATTTTGACAGTTTATTAATGATTACAAATAGGCTCATTGGTATATTGGGCGGTCACAAAATCGTAATACCGTGGTTCGAACCCAGACCGACCGACCTACTTTTTTTAATTTTTTTTTTCAAGTTCCTTTCCTTTTTGAGAAAATCTATTTTTTCGTGCCCTTTTTTTAGTATTTTTTAAAAACACGAAAATTTAAATTAAACTAATTGCACTCATGATTTTTAATTCAAATAACCAGTTCAGTTTTTTCTATTATGTCGCTAAGATCAAAAAATATTATTCGTATTTCATCAGTATGTAATTTGTATCTAAATATAATTTCCAAAACACACGAATTAAAAAAAACCGTGCGAAAAATACCGAGCAAAGCTCGGTCAACCGGGTACTATACTATAATAGTGATACGAGTACATCAAATCTACAGTTTGATTCATTTTTCATATTTTAATTTTTGAATAAATATTAGGATCCCGCTGTATTTACATTGTCTATACGATAATAATAATATCGTAAAAAATGTAGGTAACATTTTTTCTTTTATCAATAAAGACTTCATTGTCAAGTATGTGCAATTATTTTATATTTTTTTAATTTAATTCGAACAAATTGCGAAGTTATTGCAAGAATTTATCTATCGTAATGTAGTAGCGGCGCGGCGTTAAGAAATCCAATACTCTATATCATCCTGTGGGAGTCATTAGAGGCGACCGATGGAAGAGAAGCATCTTATATAATCATCTTATATCTCATTAGAATAATCCAAATTTCGTGAACGCAATACGCGGCAAACGTCCCGATACCATCCACACCATCTGGATGCTTTGCGGTCTACCACTGTACGTTTCAAAAGGAGTTTTCTTCCGCGTACGACCTCTCTGTGGAATAGTTTACCACCGGCGATTTTTCCTGACCGATACAACCTGAGGACCTTCAAGAAAAGAGCTTACTCGAGCTTTCTAAAGGGCCGGCAACGTACCTGCAATTTCCCTGGTGTTGCGGTTGATCATAGGCGGCGGTAGTCACTTAACTTCAGGTGAGCCGCATGCTCGTTTGCCCCCTCTTCTATAAAATAAAAAAAATCTTCTTAATTACAACTCTAAATAATGAAAAACTGCGGTTGCTAATCTAGTTTCCATGCGTGACAATTGTGATGAATGAATAAAATGTTTACCTTAAAGTCGGGGAAAAAGTGTTTTCGTATTTTATATACAAATTCAAGACTATGTTTTTCAAAGTTTAATTACATTTAATTATAATTTATAATATATATGTGCCATTTTGTTCGATAACTTGTTGCAATCTTGTAGGTAGCGACATAATCCCGTTGCTGTAGAAATCTTGGGATTTTTGATCAAAAAAATGAGACAAGTAGTTTTTACAGATCTCTTTTAACCTAACTTTCCAAAGAATTCTGAAGAGACTGAAACAAGTGAAAATCTGAAGGAGCAGCGTCAGGAATATATGGTGGATGCATTAACACTTCCCAACCAAACTCTCATTTTTGGTGAGTGGGTAAAGATGTGTGTGGTTCAACGTCACCATGATGAAAGATCACTCCTTTTCTGTTGATCCATTTCGTTAGTTTTTTCTCAATTTCTTGCTCGAGTCTCATTAGTTGTTGATAGTAGAGATCCAAATCGATAGTTTTGTCCGGCGAAAAAACTCGTAATGAACAATGCTCTTATAATTCCACCATACACACAGCATCACCTTATTGCGTGTTAATCCGGGTTTTGCTAGTCTTTGAAGCCTACTTTTTGACCATGATCTATCTAGCATTAGCACGTACTTGTCGTAGGTGATTCACTTTTCATCAATAGTGATCAATATTTCAAAAATGGTTCGGTTTCATTACGTTTCAACAGAGAATTGCAAAATGAGTACACGATTCATTAGGTTTCTTTCAGTGGGCTGGGGTGTACCCAAATATCGAGCTTTTTTGTAAAACCTGACTTTTCCAAATGGGTCAAAACAGTTTTGTGGTCAATCCTCAATGCCTCAGCTATGTCGTAAATACTTACTGTCGATCTTGCTAAAATTTCCAAAAAGGGCATCAAATTTATTATTCGTATGAGGGCGACAAGAGCGATCTGCATCTTTGACATCAATATTCCCTGATTGAAAACGCTTGAACCAACTTTGTGTCTTACTGACACTGCGCATTAAGTCCATAAACGTTATAAATTTTTTTCGCGACTTGAGTCGCATTTTTTCCTTTTTTTGTAATAAAACTTCAGAATATATTAGATTTTTTTTTGTAAGGTTAACTCATTTTGGTATCCATAAAAACAATTGAAAAATGGCGGGAAAGTGTTTTATACTTTTTTTTTTCTTTTTCTTAATGCCCTGTATGTATTGATATTAAAACTAGTTAGACACAGACAGTACAACCAAAAAGATTTTTCTTCAATTTTATACAAATAAAATACAAAGACACTTTTTCCCCGACCTTAATTAAAATGAATCTGGAGACAATAGATTTCTCATATTTTTAGCCGTAAACTACACATTGAATAAAACTACTTTTACGGATTTTATCACATCGTCGGAAATTAAAAACAAGTAGAATTAAACGCATTAAAATCCGTAAAAGTAGTTTTAATCTATGAAACTGGAGACATCATTACAAAATCATTTTTATCTATTTCTTTATTTAAGACTGTGATACATGTTATATTTTTTTAAATAACCTATCTTTACCTTTCAGCCATGGCAATAAAGAAATATTCTCATGCCGCGGTATCGAGATATGCGTCGATTGGTTCCGAGCGCGAGGCCACAAGGAGATAACTGTGTTTGTACCGAAGTGGCGCAAAGAAGCTTCAAGACCCGACAACCCCGTAGCCGACAGAGACGCTCTCGATCGACTGGAAAGGGAAAGAGTATTAGTGTACACACCGAGTAGACTCCTCGGTGGTAAACGTCTTATCTGCTACGATGATAGATACATATTGCGCCTCGCCGCCGAAACAGATGGCATAGTCGTCTCCAACGACAATTATAGAGATCTTGCCGCCGAAAGTCCCGAATTTCGTAAAGTCGTCGAAGAACGCCTCCTCATGTTCTCGTTCGTAAACGATCGCTTTATGCCACCAGATGATCCTCTCGGCCGATCGGGTCCAACTTTAGACGCATTCCTACGCGCTCCTCCATCAAAAACCGATCCACCACCCGCTTGTCCCTACGGTCGAAAATGCACATACGGCAACAAATGTAAATTTCACCATCCAGAACGCGCTGGTCGTCCGCACAAACCAGTTGCGGAGAAACTATCCGAACGGGCGGCTCGGGCGCTGAAGGCGCGCGATTTACACACGCTCAGCTTACCACCGAGCGGTCGGCCGGCGGATAATAAACGCCCGTTAGCGCGGGCGCACTCCGCCGCACCTCGGTTGCCGGATGCGACATTAGCGACACACTTCGACCGCGCTCAAATCTTACCCGGTCCCTCGCAACCGCCACAACCGGACACGAATCCTCATCGGAAGTTGGTGAGGCAACTCACACTGAATCCGGCTTGTGATCCGAGGCTACACACAACGGCGGCTAGAGTCGCTTCAGCGCCAGTGGGAGCTGCTGCGGCAATCGGTAACGGATTACCGCTCTCTCCTTGCGCCTCTGAAGGCGCTTTACAACATTGGGAAGCGCGGCGTCGCATGCACTTCCACCTGGCGGGCATTTTCCCCGAGGCCCAAGTCGCTGAAGCGATGGCCGCTTATCCCGATGAAACAGACGCACAGACAATGTGCGCGATAATATTAGACCGGTACAGACCGAGCGAGGCGCAAATGCCAAGACTCTCGCCTCTATGAGTTATCGCAGGTGATGCTTTGATCAATAATTGATGCTTGAATTATTCTCCATTTCGTTTTGAAATAGAGCTTATAAGTTCATTGCATCAATGACTTTTCCTTAGTAGCCATGTCACGGCGTTCAGGCATTTTCAAATCTTTTGAAAGCTTCGAAATCTAGCAACATTTTAACTAAAAATATTAAAAATTTGAGGGTCTATCATTCGGCTTAATGCGAGGTTAATGGCTGCATTACAACAAATAATGTTTGTCTCCCAAGCAAGCATTTGCTCTGTACATTCTGACTTATTGTTTTGTCATACGCTTCTAAGAAGCGTGTGTCGCTATTTAATAATTACGTTTTAAGTTTAGTTTCTAAGGATGTACAAATTCACAATGACTTTTAAATTAATTATTTCTCTAGGGAGTTTATATATTTCTATATAGTTTATATCACATTGTTAAATAATTTAAAACTAGTTAGACATTCAAAGTACGTTTATTCAGAAGCAATAAGGAATAAGTTCCTTACATATTTCCCTGTGGTCCATTTTTGACCCAAATGTTAGAAGTAAATTTATTTTAAAACAATATTTTATCTGTAACCATAATAACACCAATTATATATTAATAAACTTTATATTAGTATAAATGTATATGTTCATTTTAGGTAATTTAATATACATACATTGATATTTTCACAAGTTTAATACATTACATTTTATACAACTTGTGTGATGGTATAAACCATATTATTGGTACTATGTACTAAATTGTTAAATACATGATAGTTAATAAATGGATTCATTAATACATATTTTAAGACAATGTATCTCTATTCTTTACAGAAGCCTTTTGCTTCATAAAGTGTAGGGAACATCTAAAGTACACTATAATAGTTATGGCTTACAATAACTATAATGACATATGAATTTTAACACTACTAAAATATGGTCATTTCTATTTAGTATATTTTAGATGACAATTAAGGCCAGATTTATTATGGAATTTAGTCATTATTATTATAGAAATGTCATGAACACAATTTATTGTTTGATTTATATTGAATTGAACTGTAATAAAACTTAAATGCAATGCATCAAATGAAAACGTAAGATAAATGTATCTATTTGCTTAGTGCACTCCATTATGCAATCTTGTTTTATTTGATTGTTTATGGAGTCTTGTGTTTAAGTCTTATATTAGGGTTTCAAATTTTTTCAACAATCATGGATGTAATGTACAATCAAAGAGTAGCAGTACAGAATGTAATATGGTGTGTACACTTCTCAGATTTGAACCAATCAAGGTTTTATTTAACTCAATTATTACTTCATGTTGAAAAATAAAAAAGTTTCTACTTATGTCCGTTATAGACTTTGAAACCATCCAACCGATTTTGATGATTTGTTTTGTGTTTGAATTAGATGGTTTATATTTACATTTGGACCCGGTAGATGGGGCTGTTGTCGAGATCCAAAAATCACCCGTGCGAAATCGGGGCGAATAACTAGTTATTCATGATTGTTGATCATGTTTGAATATTATATCATACTCAAAAAATGTGATAGGAAAATTCTAAATAAGAGTATATACACTCACCGGCACGGAAACTTGGCCACTCGTGAATTTGCTGATTATTTGCACTGAAACGTTTTTTTAACAGTAAATTAAGGGTAGATGCATTCAATAAGTGTCTCTAATGGTTTTAGAACATAGAAATTTAATGTTTACTTCACCGAAATTTTTCTTTTCAAGATAACATGTTTTCACTAAAATTAACATCTTTCCATTGTCACTTTAAAAACACTACAAAGTTAAAAATTAAGTCTGTTTCTTTATTGTCTATCAGTTTTAATATCGGGTGTTTCCTCCTCTAGCCCTGATAACCGCTTGCATTCGATCTGGCATGCTTTGAATGATGTTTCTGACATCAACTTGCGGTATGCTGTCCCAAGCGGCCAGCGCTGCATTTCGGAGCTCATTTAGAGTTTGTGGCGGTTTGGAGCTGGATTTTATCTTTCTTTTGAGCATACCCCATACATGCTCAATTGGATTTAAGTCCGGGCTACGAGCTGGCCACTGTAATTTTTGTATTCCAACCTCTTCCAGATATTCTTCTACACAATGTGCGACGTGCGGGCGTGCATTATCGTGCATGAGGAGGAATTGGTCGTGTCCAATGAATCCCGAATAAGGCATTACGTGCTCCTGAAGAACTTCCTCGATGTATCGAGTAGCTGTAAGCCGATTATCGACGATGACCAACTCTGTACGTGCGTCGGAACTTACACCTCCCCATACCATTATTGAGCCTCCATGGAAACTCACAGTTTGGGTGGTGGTAATGGGTAGAAACCTCTCTCCTCTTTTTCTCCACACTCGTTCTCGACCGTCTGGAGCACGTAAAGCTATTCGACACTCATCTGTGAACAACACTCTAGCCCATTGCTCGTGGGTCCAATTGACATGTTCTCTTGCGAACTGAAGTCGGGCTACTCGGTGCTGTCTGAGAAGTTCTGGACCTCGTGCTGGTCTACGAGCTTTTAAATTCACTTCCTCCATTCGTCTTCTCACCGTACGCTCACTAACATTAACGCCTCTTGCGATTTGGAGCCGCTGGCGTATCTCAACAGCGGTCAGGTAGCGGTTTCTCAAAATCTCCATAACAATAAAACGATCGTCCCGGGCCGATGTGCACCTTACGCCCCCACTGCCTGGCCTGCGGGTGTAGCGGCCTGTCTCCTGGTATCGTTTCAGTGAATACTGCATTGAGGACCGTGGTACGTTAAGCACAATAGCAACTTCACGCTGTGTCAGCCCTTGGTCAATTAATGCTACTGCTTGTGCAACTTGTGCTGGTGTTAATGGCATTTTTATTGGCTTTAAAGCACCTTTAGTTATTTAATTAAGACACAAGATCACAATAATTGAATAACCTTACAGTAAACTTTTCACAACACACAAATTTAAAATGTGAACTTAGTCGCTCAAATGACCCGATTCAACTAAAAATTAAAGAATTCGTCATGGTGCACTTAAACATAATGAACTACCCTTTTGAACTTGAGGGTAAACATTTTTTTGACATACTTGCATAACAAACATTCATCAGAAACACTTAAAGCTTTTGCTATCGCGAGATAACCGCTTGGCCAAGTTTCCGTGCCGGTGAGTGTATTAGGGAATTCGAACTTCATCCTGCAACAATTTTTGAGTACTGTAAATTAAACATTCCTTATTGAAGGAATGTCTAATTCATATTATTATGTCTTTTTTGACATTAAATTTATAAAACTAAATTTATTATTAAATAAATCATCTTTATTTAAAATAGACTTTTATTTTGTATTATTATAATCCTTCTGTCTGTTAGGATTGTTGGATATTCTCTTTACCACCATTTTCTTATATGATTTGTTTTCTTTTTCAAGTTTTTTAGAAAATTCAATGAAGTCTTGCCCAATAAACTGTTTTTTAATTTTAGTTGCTCTCTCATCATTCGTGGGTACAAATACTCTTTTTTTATCAGATCTATACAAGTAAGAAAAGCGTGGGACATTGTTTGGAATTTCTGGTTCTTTTTCATTGTCTGCGCTATTTATCATTTCAAAATTGGCTAATTCATTGTTATTAACCTTAACATTATTTGTTTCTGGAAGATTATGATTCTTTGATATATGAATAACAGTTTCTGTTAAGTCTGGTAAAAAATTTGACTTGACTCCCAAACAGCTTGTGGATATGCCAAAGTTGGATGCACTGGATTTCTTCAAGCCAGGTAAACATATAACCGGCACTTGAGTATTAATACAAACTTCTATTAACGGCTGCACTATGGCTCTTGGGTTTATTTCAGCTTCCAAAATTAAAGCAGACAATTGCTTAATTTGTGAAAACAATCGACATTCTGATAATCCAAATATAAGCCCATCAACTTTCCTGTGAATAATGAGTGCACAAATTAAAAAGATAAGGTGAACATTTTTATTGATTTTACAGCTTCTAATTATCATCATCATTAACATAATATCATCATCATCACCATCATTACAGCACTTCACAAGTTCACTGCTGAACATTGGCCATCCTTCTCCAAAGAATGCCACAAAACATGGTGCTTGAGTATTAAGTCACCTGCATCCATTAATTTTCTACATGTCTTACCAGGTCGTCACTACATCTAGTGGAGTGCAAGCCCACACTTTCTTACCAGTATGAGGCTGCAACTTGAGAAACTTTCTTTCCCATCAGTTATCTATTTTTTGAGATATATAGCTAGCCCATTGCCACTTCAGTTTACTGATCTGTAAGGTTATGTCCAGAGCCGTGGTAGCACAGTATGCGAGCAAACCGGGTTCGATCTCCGCCCGCACCAATGAATTTGTTAATTGCAATTTTAAGTGCTGATTTACCACGTGCTCGGCGGTGAAGGAAAACATCGTGAGGAAACCTGCATGTCAGAGAAATAAGGAAAAAAAATATTTCGAAGACATGTGAAGTTCGCCAACACGCATTGGGGTAGCGCGGCGGACAATTCCTTGCCCTATAACCCTCTCAGAAATGAGCGGAGGCCTGTGCCCAGCAGTGGGACGTATATAGGCTGTAACTTTACTTTTACTTTTAAGGTTATGTCAGCTACTTTAGTATTAATGTGAATATCATCATTACAGATTTTTCCACACAGAAACTCTGAGCATAGTTCTCTTCATAGCTTGCTGAGCGCTTTTAAGTATGCACATACGGCAAGCAGTGAAAACCCATATCTTAGATCCATATGTCATTATTGGCAACATGCTCTGGTTGTAAAAGTAAAAGGAAAATAACAGCCATTATACATATATTAGAAATTTCGATTGCTGACAGTGTATAAGTGGGAGTTACAGATTTTATGTCAGTCAGATTCCAGCCAGGCTCAAGTGATAATGAAAAAGTTCTCAAAATCAAATCTTGAAGAGTGTGAATAACCTAGAAAATTCTATTCCGGAATATACATAAAGTCATTCCGGGTAGTTTCAAATTTTTAATTTTAGTGTAGTTGTGCAGTTTAGAAAGATTTGGAACTAGAAATTTCGATTGCTGACATTATATAATCGGAAGTCAACGCTTTTTTTGTCAGTCAGATTTCAGCCAAGCGATAATCAATTAACAAAGTCCTCAAAAAAGCTCTAATCTTGAAGAGTGAATAATCTAGAAAATTCTCATCTGGAATATACATAGTCATTCCGTGCAGGGTTTCGACGATTTTTTGAACTTCAGTGTTTATGCAGGCTGGAAAGGTTTGGAACTAGAAATTACGATTGCTGACAATATATAAATGGGAGTCAACGCTTTTTTGTCAGTCAGATCTCAGCTACTATCTGAAAATCAACAAGTGAATGATGTCAGGGTAATAAGTGATTAAAAATAAATTAAAATATATAAAAATGCCTAAGCGTAAAAGATTATTTACCCAATATCATGATAATGCTCAGAAGAAAAAAGCAGGGCGTAAAAATTAAACAGAAATACAACGAGAACAACGGCTTTCGAGAAATCGTAAAAGAGTGCAGCAAACTAGAAGAAGTCAAAACTGAAGAACAAAGAACGCTGTGATCAATCAGTTGATCGAAGGGAACAAGAAAATGAACGAAGTAGAGTAAGAATGAAGTAAGAGTAACAATACGCCAAAAAAGACTTACAAACGAGTTTAGAACAATTTCGAGTTCAAACATTTCATTATGATACAAAGGAAAAGTTTGATGAACATCCAAGTATTGTTATCGGAAAGATTAATAGGGTATATAAATATTGCAAAGCAAATAAATTTAAGAATGAAACTGCTGATATGTGCTGTACAATTGGTAAAGACAAATTACCATAATTACAAGTATCACCACCCTAGCTTTTCACTTATATGAATGGAACAACACCAGAATTAAAACATTTTCTACAAAGTATATGTCGATACAATAATTGTATCGATTGTTGCTTTTAAATGACTTCTTTTGGGGCTTACATCAATATGTAAAGAAGGTAATTTCAGTCCGGTTCTCAAAATTCAAGTACAAACTTATTTTATTTTTATTTTATTTTATTCTTATTGGAAAACTTACAGCTAACATTAACAGTAAATAAGTGAATAACAACTAGAAGGCCATTTAAAAGTTTTCACCACTAGACAATATGAGCTTAAAAATAATAATTCCAGTCGGTAAAAGATAAACATCGATTAAGACAAATACAGTAAATTAACTAAATTACACAGAAAACATTCAACAAAAGAATTTTTTCGCTAAAATATTTTTGATTCGAGAAACATTGGTACTAAACAGATCCAAGTCAACGCTATTGGAAATGTCATTAAAAGTTCTGCATGCACGTATTATAAAAGAATTTTGCCTGTATTTATTCCGGGTATGCGGCACGTGGAGTAAGCGAGGCTTTCTTAATAGGGTAGCTCTTGTTGTAAAGCCTAATTTACTCAGTAGCTCCGGACAGTCAATATGACCATTTGCCAATTTAAAAAGATAAATCATATCTGCTATGCGCCTACGTTCGTGCAGAGGCAAAATATGAAATTTTTTACATCGCGAAATGTAGTTATTAGTGTAAAATTGCGTCTTAAATTGCAGAAAACGTAGAAAACGTTTTTGTACTTGCTCAATCCTATCTATATAAATGTTATAATTTGGATTCCACACTTGAGAGGCGTACTCTAAATGGCTGCGAACAAGAGCGCAATAAAGTATCTTATATGTTTTAATATTATAAAAATCAGTGGAAAATCTCAAAACGAATCCAAGTGCTCTATTGGCTTTTTTTAATGATATTGTCAATATGTGCATCAAAAAGTAATTTAGAATCGAAAAATACACCAAGATCCTTTACTGACTGTAATCTCTCTATAGTAGTGTCTTGTAATTTGTAGTGAAAGACAGTGGGATTGGGTTTACGGGTAAAAGTAAGGATAAAACACTTGGACACATTCAAGTCAAGTTTATTGCGTGAACAATATCATTCAAGTTCATTGAGATCACGCTGCAAACCAAGGCAGTCAGAAGTATTTGTAATGGGACATAAAATTTTCATGTCATCAGCATAAAGGATTATTTTGGAGTAAGTGAAGCAGGAACCTATATCATTTATGAAAATCGCAAATAGCAAAGGACCTAATAGAGATCCCTGCGGTATACCTGAAGGGATTTGCACAGTTGCTGACGTATACCCATTGAGTACTACTGTCTGACAACGATTCTCAATATAAGATTTAAACCACCTAAACAGGTCGCCGCTGATACCTACCTCGAGTAGTTTTCTGAGAAGTATAACGTGATCTAAACGGTCAAACGCTTTACTGTAATCAGTGTAGACTACGTCAACTTGTAAGCGCTCAGACATGATGTTAGTTAAATAGTCAGAACAGACAATAAGGTTCGAAACCGTGGATCTACCTTTTAAAAAGCCGTGTTGATAATCACTGAGTGTTTGTTTGATGCCATGATATACAGACGAGTATACGATTTTCTCAAAGATTTTGTTGAATAAACAAAGCTTGGATATTGGCCTATAGTTTTCTACACGGTCTTTTGGACCATTTTTATGGATGGGGGTAATAAATGCAGATTTCCAAATAAGAGGTACTATTCCTTCCTTGAGAGAACGTCTGTACATTATTGTTAACGGTATAGTCAAGCTTTTAGCACACTTACTTATAAGAATGGGTGGTATACCATCTGGGCCTGCAGATTTATTAAGGTCAATCGAGTTTAAAAGCTTAAAGACTTCAGTTTCGCTAACTTGTATCGAGTTTATACCCGACACAGTATGTGATCGCCAATTATCGGGCTCATATCGGGTGTTATAGTTATTGCGAACTTTGTGAAAATTACCATAGAAAAAATCGCTAAACATATTACAAATAGTATCCCCTTGGCCTGATGATATGTGTCCATACTTCATTATAGATGGACAAGCGTTTGACGCTTTTTTATATTTCACGAAAGACCAGAAGGTCCTTGGCGATTTATTTATGCTGAGTTCTATCTTTGCTATATAATTGTTGAACATTTCGGATTCTAATTGTTTGGCGCGATTACGTAATACTAAAAAAGACTCATGATCTGACAAATTGCCATATTTTTTATATTTGGTATGATATTTAAACTTTTCCTTTAAAATTTTTATAAGAGGGGTTTTATACCAAGGGGGATATTTAGAAGAAGATTTTACTACTTTTGTTGGTATGTAAGTGCCGCACAAGTTGTTTAGTCGAGTATATAATAGTGACAATGCATCGTCCACTGTGCCCTTAAAAAGATCGTGAGACCATGTAAAATTATCAAGCTCTCGTGATATAGAGGAGAAATCAGCTAAATGGTACATATACTTAGTCCTTGGCTGGACTGGTAAAGTGTGGTACTCGACAAAATCCGTTAGAACATTAAGAGCCACATGATGAGGGTCTTCAGGCACTAAAGGGTCGGTACATTTTGTTGCGGATAAGTGATTATTACAAAAAATTAAGTCGAGTATTCTGTTGTTAACATTGGTATGAGAGTTATATTGCTGCAGATTACACGTATTTAAGGTGTCAAAAAAGTCGGACTGAATGGACCCCTCAATATTTTCTGGACAAAGAGAGTACAAGTCATCGTCAAGAGTCCAAGTTATATTTGGTAGATTAAAATCTCCCAAAATAACGAAAGCATCAGGTAGATTGGTCGTTACTATGTCGTATAACTTTGTATAAAAACAAGCTAACTGTGCAGATAATGAGTTACCCAGGTTTTGTCTGCATAAGTAAATCGTACAAATATGCAGTTTATATGTCATTTTCGGTTTGGAACGCCGAAGAGTTAACGATACCCATGTGTCTTCGGCAGAAGAACGCCAGTCGACCCGCTCCTCCACTGCAAGCTCACGCTTAACAGCAATAAGCACACCACCTCCCAACGTTTGATTTGTAACATTATGGTTTCTATCACGTCTCCAAACAACATAACGGTCATCAAAGAGCTCGTTATTACAAAAGTCATCGTTAAGCCACGTCTCCGTCAAGCATATAACATCATAATTGTTATATAAAAAGTATATGGATGTGTTTAACTACAGCAAATAACAGCGCCAATTTGTTCATATTGCAGCAATTGCTAAAGAAATAAGACGCAAAATGTGTAGTATAAGTATCAACGAAGAAGTATTGATCATTTATACAACAATAAAATACCGCAAGAAATAATTTAATATTTGTCAAACTAAACGCTATCTTAACTAATATCACATATAGTTTAAGGTACAAATAAAAAATGCACTGAGCAGCTATTAAACCGAGCGACAACAGAGCAACAACGTGTACCGTCAGTGATAAGATAAATAAATAGAATAGACTTAACTTACCAGTGTTTCTCAAACTTGTTTCACAAATTGATATAGAAATGAACAAATTTATATTCAGAAAATCTTCTTTAAATCTGCTTCCGTTTTTATTGCATATGTAGGAGATGTCGCATTCTTTTTCATTAGAATTGTACAGTTTTTTACCCATGTATAAGAAAAATTTTTCTCCCTTGCAAGAGCTTTTGTCTTATTAAGTAGCTGTTTATTCTCAAACGTAAGGTGGTCATTAACGAAAATCCTGCTATCACTTCTCAATCCTAAATCCGCAGCAGTTAAAGTTTTACATTTTTTAGCAGCAGCTATAAAATTATCTCTCAGGTTATCACCGAATAGGCTTGCTAATGCTTTCACAGACCAAAATTCCTTCAAGTATACCTATTTCATTGGAAATGAACAGCTTGAAATACATCAGCGTTGCACTCATATTCAGGGGCTAAAGAAAAATATTATTTAAAAGTTACAACATTTGCTTCATAAACATAATCCAATGATTAAAGTATTTAACATCTCTCTAGAACAAATGGTTGCAAATAACTATAAGATCATCATTCAGGCAGAAAAAAGACTAGCCAGTGAACACAAACAAACATTCAATGCAACTCAAGTGAATGAAGTTGCAGTAGTAATTGTTGATAATGAATATAGTCATTGTGATATCATTTTTCACCACTGAAGTTACCAACTGCAACATATTACTGAAACACATCGCAGTTACGATGCGATGCAGTATCCGTTAATATTTTGGCAAGGTGAAGACGGTTACCACTTTAACATCCAACAAGTAAATCCAACCACAGGTGCTGAAGCTACAAAAAAAGTATCTTCGATGCATTTCTACGCTTATTGAATTATGGTTAGAAGTGGTGAATATAATCATATTCTAAACTGTCGGAAATTATTCCAGCAGTTTATTGTTGACATGTATGCAAAAATTGAGACAGAAAGATTTGAATTTATTCGTCATAATCAACAAAACTTGCGTTCGGAAAAATATGTCTATTTAAAAGACACAATGATAATTGATGAAAACATAGAAAACATGGGAAAATTGGTAATTTTACCATATAAGTTTACTGGACGTTATATGTACGAATACACTCAAGATGCAATGACCAATGTCAAAAAATATGATCGACCTGCCTTATTTATAACATTCTCATGTCCTTCTTGGTAGGAAATCAAAGAATAATCACAATACGGACAGGTGGCCAACAACCGACAATATGTTATTGTTCAAGTTTTTCGACAAAAACAAATTAAATTTGTCGACACTATTGTCAAAAAACCAATATTTGGTGATGTTCTCAGCTGGATGTATTTAATTGAATGGCAAAAAATACTGCCCCACTCTCACAAGTTAATTTGCCCCGGATAAAGTAGACTGACTGACTAGAAAGGCTGAATTTCAAAGATCCCGAACTATAAGAATTTATAGTGAAAAACATGGTTCATGGTCCTAGCCCCGGATTAAATAAAAGTACTCCTTGCAAGAAAGATGATAAATGTAAAAACGCTGTCCAAAACCATTTCCTAATGAAACAATAACAAGCGAAAGCGGATATCCAAAATAGACTATATATATAGAATAGGGGTTTAACAGCAAAAATTAAAATATGAGGAAATGAAGAACTTGTAATTAACGATCAATGGGTAGTTCTATACAATCTGCTTCTATGTAAAATGTTCAAAGCACACAACAATGTCAAATACTGCAATTCTGTTAAATCCATCATATGCAAGTATATTCACTCAAAAAAACCAGCACAATGAGACAATACAGTAACAAATGGATCGTTACATCAATGTTAATGAAGCAATTTGGCATATTTTGGATTTCCCAATACACTATCGCAATCCAGCGGTTGTCCATCCATCTGTTGGCTTAGAAAAATATAATCTTTTATAAAACTGTAAATATGATTATATTCAATAAAACATATTTTTTTATTTATACAAATTACTTTCAAATTTGATTCATAATTATTTTAATAAGTTAATTAATCAGTCAATTATGTATACACTATATACAACATACGTATATTGGTACAAAGATTTGTGTACATATATAAGATAGAATAACTGATTTTATAACAATTAAGTGTGCGATGTATTTTGACCCGGGCAATGCTGGGTTTCGCTGCTAGTCTTTAAAATATTAAGAACTTACTTTAATGGAGGAGGTTTAGGCCTTGCATTTTTAGGCATATTTTTTAAAACATCCCAAGTCGGTTTTTTGAATTCTGGTATACTTATGTGGTATTTATTTAAAATAGACTCTATTTGTTTGCTCTCTGCTTCAGATGTTACAGGCCTAAAACAAGAAATTTAAGTGTTAAACTGACCTGCATTTAGTTTGTTTATAAAAAATGATGAGATGTCCTAAGCAATGCATACTGATTCTTAGAAATATCCAATTAGAAGAGATTATCCATATTAGAAGTACAGAATATTAAGTATAGATTTATCCCCTTAATAAAAATGCTATCATTGTAAGATGTATAACAAGGTCCAGGATTATTTAAGTGTCTTCTAGTGTATTGACATTTTCTTATGTAGAGAATCTTTGTACCATTAAGTACAAATAAAGAAAATAAATAAAATGTTTTCTTTTTCTACATATTCTCCCCTTCTCAATCCACTTATACAATCTATGCTGCTCTTATAAGCCCATTCCTCCAACTCTTCAAAAAACTGCTCTGCCTCACCTTTTTGTTTGTGGAGAACTTTCTTACAGCCAGGTCTATTTCAATTTAAGGAACAGTAAATAGTCCAATGGTATTTACTTAATCAAAAATGCATGAAATTAATTGAGCTTCATTTCTCCTCCAAATGCACGTAAAACATCGTATTTGTCACAAACATCCAAATTTTCTTATTTGGCAAGTTTTCAAATGCCAATGTTGATTTTTAATTTATTTTTTGGAGATGTATAAAAGTCCACAGTGCTGCCTGAAGATTTAAAACTTCACTAAAAATATTTTTTCTTAGGCACACAGATTTCTCACAATGTTTTTATTTCACTGCTGTGCACTTAAAATCACTACCTTTTATAATGCTAAAGTGACGATCTTACGGTCTACCATCTGATCATGCAAATATGAGGAATAGTTTAATACTTTGAAACGGAGTTCATGGAGCTTAACCTTATACAACAACTGACTTGTGTACTGGTGCATTATCCTGACG
Source organism: Parnassius apollo (assembly GCA_907164705.1). Classification (NCBI taxonomy): domain Eukaryota; kingdom Metazoa; phylum Arthropoda; class Insecta; order Lepidoptera; family Papilionidae; genus Parnassius; species Parnassius apollo. Next base: position 2,008,656 of record CAJQZP010000333.1, on the reverse strand, counting down.
GAAAGGATTTTCTTTTTGGCCAATCACAGCAGCTTTTCACAAATTTTGTCAGCTAATTTATCTAACTGGTGAGCATAGTATGGGTCTGTTATAGTCTGTCCTTTGGAAAGACATAATTTATACCATGATTTTGTAAAATTATTTAAAAAATTGAGTCTCAAACATTAAGTGTTGAATCAAATGTCATCTAATATAATGCAGTATGTGTAAGACTATATGTATATTCTTATACTATTTGGCAAATGCCATATGCTTAAAACCTTGAGACCTATATAAGTGCTTAATATCAAATGAGTATTTATGTGACCAGTCAAAAACCAGCTTGAGTATATACATCTCCCCTGTATAAAAGTAAATAAAAGAAAAAGGATCTTAAACAGAAATATTGTTAAGATCACATCATATTTTGGTTGTTTAAATTTACTAAATTTTCTTTAAATATATTTTTACCTTACATTAACCTGATTCAATCTAATAAGTCCTTGCTAGACATGGGGACATAGATTATGCATAGGTGTTCTTTATTAAAGTAAAAATTAACATAATAATTGTTATGCTTTGCTAATAATTTGCTCGACATATTACCAATGCTGCTTCTTTTTCAGTCTCCTGCAGTCGAAATTTTTTTAATTTGGCTTAAGTAATGTAGTTTTAAACCTAGACCTGAGATAAAATAGATTTACCTTTAACACCACCAGACTTTTTCACAATACAATACTTTAATCATTTACTATTTATTAGTTTTATTATATTATATACTTTGAGGCAATAAATGGCCAGCAAGAATACATTATCTAACATAAACTTACCAATAAACAGGATCAGGTCTACTTATGACATTTTTTATTGTTTTCTTAATTTTACCTTTACTGATCGTGGTTTTTTTCTTTTTTAAAACGGTGGCTTCCATGAGTTTTGATCAGTAAAAACTTATTAAGTATGTGTTTAACTTCTTTTTTTTCCTTTTACTTGCAATTCCGGCTTGTGTTCTTTTCCAAAATCAATACCAATATCTAAATTCTTCACAGGCAAAGTAAAATGCCCTGTACCTGTGTCGCTAACTGTTCCTGCAAAGAGTATAACTATAATATGTGTCCCTGTAAGTATGTTTTTACAGAATAAGAATAACAAATAAGCAAATAAGAATAACAAACGAGCATAATATAAGCCGCGCACGTTGATATTGCGAATTGCGATGTCACAATAACACTTATCAGCTGTCAGCTGCGTGACGTCATCCACCGCAAAAAAGTACAGACAACAAAAAAGTTAATCCTTGTACGGGGCCTTAGTCTAAGATCCCGCTGCAAAATCACTATGCTTATTACGTTGTGAGTCAAACGCACATTTTTACATACGTTTACGAATAGGAGAATACACTGATAACACCGTATCCAGTCGAAAGTGGCCGCAAGTAAATTTAATTAAATTAATGTTAATTAATATTCGAAAAAAAAATTCGTTCGGTTGCGGTATTATCAGTGTATTCTCCTATTCATAAACGTATGTAAAAATGTGCGTTGGACTCACAACGTAATGAACGTATGATTTTGTTATAGTGATTTTGCACCGGGATCTTAGACTATGAGAGGTGTTGCCACCTCCGGTGAAAAAAGTTAACAACCTAGGGTTATAGGTATTTATATTATATTATAATACATATATTTATAGGTATTTAATTATAAATATTTCCTATTAAATTACCTACTAATATAATAAAGGTGAAAGAAGTCTTGTCTGTTTGATAAGTTTTCATTACACCTCTCAACGAATTTTATTGATAATAAATAAATCGTCAGTTATTCGGTCTTTACGTCAGTATTCTTTTTTAAGTCTCTTCGCGTCATTAAAACTTCTTTCTTCCAATCATCTGCAGTCTTAGACCTTAAATGGTCTAAGTCTGTAGTTATTGACGCCAACGCCTCCAAGGTCTAATTTTCTACATTCTTTTCTGAAATTCTGTTTGACTAAGTTCCATAGGATTCGATAGGATTGAGGTCGCAGTTATATGGTAGCAATATTACTACTTCGTGGCCATTGTCAGTTAACAATTTGTCAGTTTTATAATTTTTCGGCGGTTTGTGCAGTTTTATTAATAATTATAACTCCGGTTTAGTGCAATTATTTGAAAAGTCGATGTTGTGAGCTTGGAGCCACTCAACCATCACTTGTTTTCTCGAATTCATGTTGGAGGTTTATTTTCTTCTTTATTATTGTTACGAGCTTGAGGTTCGTGATAATTAAAAACTGCCGATTGAATTACCAAAATTAATTCTTTAATTCACTTCACACAAATTAAAACTTAGACCACTAATAATTAACCACACTGATTCACTTTATTTCGCTCCGAAGCTTCGCTTGTCTCGCTAAATTCAATACTTCCCCGCTCGCATCTTGCAGCGCCTGTAAATACACATTATCACCGAAACATCCAGATTATTCAAGTAAATACGCGCGCCAATCGACTAGGCGCCGAAAGTTCGAGTGTCGGGCTTCTAGAAGCTTAGTTCTTCGTTTCGATACTAGATGGCGCTGTCGGTTGAAAGATTAGTGATGTCATTTTCTGGAAAGCTCTCCTCACTCCGTTACCCGACACAGATGGCGCTAATGCCAGACGTCAACTTAGGCGCGCAACACTGCCCCCTCCTAAGACATGCTCGTCCCGAGCATTATCGGCCCCATAATAACGCGCCAGGCGATCCACATGGACGATCTTAGGAGTCCCTCTTGCGCCTTTCTGTATCCGGTAGGTTACATCGTTGATCCTGGTTACAATCCGGTACGGGCCGTCCCATTTACCTTGAAGCTTAGGAGATTTCCCTTTGCTGCGGACTGGATTGTGCAACCACACTAGTGAACCTTCGTCGAACCCTTTGTTGTTCAGTTTGTGGTCATACCGGGTTTTCATCTTTTCAGACATTTGCTGGCCCGACTGTCTGACGTGCTCATAAATGTCATTCATTTTGTTCCACAAGTCATTTGCATAATCGGTTATACTGCGTGGGGCATTAGGTGGTATTCCGGTGATCAGGTCTACAGGCAGCCGTAATTCTCTTCCAAAGTTTGCGAAAGCTGGTGTCACTGCTGTACTTTCGTGAACAGCGCTTCGATATGACAACAAAAACGGTTGTATGTGCTTGTCCCAATCTCGTTGCCGATTGTCTACAACTTTTGCTAGGTACCTCTCCAATGTCTGGTTAAATCGTTCTACCATTCCATCAGATTGCGGGTGATAAGAAGTCGTTCTTGTTTTATGAGTACCCATAACTCGGCAAGTTTCTTGGAATATTTGAGACTCAAAATTCCTTCCTTGATCGCTGTGAATCTCTAAAGGTACTCCAAAACGACAGAAGACTTCATGAACTAGTTTATCTGCAACTGTTGAAGCTTCTTGATTTGGAATGGCGAAGACTTCTGGCCACTTAGTGAAGTAATCCATCACAACCATGAAATACTTGTTACCGCTTTCACTCTTCGGAAACGGCCCCGCCACGTCAATGGCTATTCTCTTCCATGGTGCACCAACATTGTACAACTTCAATGCACCTCTACTACGAGTCTGAGGTCCCTTTACAGCCGCACAACTTGTACATTTGCGACAGCAGTCCTCGACATCGTTTCGACAGTGGATCCAGTAAAACCGTTTTCGGATCTTCAGTAGAGTTCGTTTAACTCACAGAAGGCCTCCTGAATAATCATTATGGTACAGCTATAGAACATCCGGTACTTTAGCTTTAGGGACAACCATTTGCAAATGACAGCTGTCTCCCCGAACATTTTCCCATTTACGGCACAGAACTCCATCCTGAAGCAGCAAGCTGTCCCACTGGGCCCAATAGCTTATAGTGGTCGAACTCATCGCTGAGACGTCGCTCCACTTGGGCTTGGGAGCACTGGCCTTCATCCATTCCAGAATCGGCTTGATGTCCGGATTTTCCTGCTGTGCACGTTGTAAGCTGTCCTTCCACTCGTTGCTGAGGTGGTCTGCCCTGAGCATCCTCACGGATACCACTTCCTTACTCTCTTGCCTAGTACAATGTTTGCAATCTTCAGGACAAGGTCTTCTAAATGCTGCGTTGCCATGAGATTTCCCGCTGCGATGTTCGATCTCAAAGTCGTATTCCTTGCAGTAGTTCAATCCACCTCGCAGCTTGTCCTTCTGGATTTTTAAACTGCAATAGCAATTTTAGTGCAGCATGGTCAGTTCGTAAGTGAAATTTTCGCTCCAGAAGATATTTGCTAAAATGCTGCAACGACTTTACCACAGCTAGCAATTCGCGTCTTGTGACACAATAGTTCCTTTCCGGTTTTGACAACGACTTGCTGAAGTACGCTATCACAACCTCTTGGTCACCATTCCGTTGAGACAACACACCGCCAAGTCCAATATCACTTGCGCCTGCGTCAACTATAAATTCTTTGCTTGCATCAGGGTATCCCAAAATAGGTGTTTTGCACAGACAGTCCTTGAGCTCCTGGAATGCGATATTGCAACTGCGATTTTCTCTGGATTCGTGCGGATACCTTCTCCGACACTACATACCCCAAAAAGTTGACTTGCCGTTTGAATAGTGAACATTTCTTCGGACTCAATTTGAGGTTGGCACTCTGAATCTTCATGAGCACGCGTTCCAGGTTTTGAAGGTGTTCCTCAAACGTACGGCCCACGATGATGATGTTGTAGCAGCCAGGCTAACCAACCCTAAACGGGAATAAACAATATATACCCCGTTGCTACCATAACACAGAAGGCGAAAATAAAAAACATTTATTTCCTAACTATCCTCGGCTACTGAGATACTGCGGACTGCATATCGATAATTTGACGTATATATTTAACGTTCTTATAAAGAAACAAGAAGCAGCCGCAAATATATTTCAGCGCCACATCGTCTTCACACGCCGCTATCGTCACGTATCCGTCGACCAATTGTGAGCCGTTTCTTCAACGCCGCAGCTCGCTTCTTCTTGCTGTCCCGGAGCTGTGTCCAACGCCGCCGCCGCTCGCCGACTACCTAGTATATAGTCAGTAATCTATGCCGACTACGTACGCGCGCCGACCTGTATGACTTTTATAGCCCGGTCCAGCGTAGCTACGTGAAGATAACACGAGTCTCACGCCGGAAAACGAAACGTACATTACAGTTGTGTAATTTGATTAATCTTCATAGATATAAGCATTATAATTGGCTAGGGAAAATAAAAATTGTTAAACCAACAATGTAGCCGGCCATATAAATATAGGCAAGGTTGACGCAAATATATTCCATTCCATTCCATATTCATACTCCATTCGGCTTTACATAAATAGTAGTTTCATTTCTCCACCTCAAAACCACTTGGAGTCTGTTAATAGTGGACCGAATACCACCACTATTACAATGTCATCCAAGTAGACCAGACAGGCATCGCCCATTAGCCCGGTAAGTACAAGCTCCATCAGCCTTTCAAACGTTGCTGGAGCATTGCACAATCCAAACGGCATTACTTTAAATTGCCACAGACCCTTTCCCGTCGAGAACGCAGTTTTCTCCTTGTCCTTAGGGTTAATTTCAACTTGCCAGTAGACACTTTTTAGATCCAGCTTGCTAAACCACTTTACTGCTGTAAACATGTCCAGGGTGTCATCGATTCTTGGCAAGGGATAGCTGTTCTTAGTAAGGTCGTTCAAACGGCGGTAGTCAACACAAAACCGCATGCTGCTATCCTTCTTTCACCAGTACCACGGGTGAACACCATGGACTAGATGAAGGTTCAATAACACCATCCTTCACCATTCCCTCAATCATGGTTTCCACTTCCTTTTCACGTGCTACCGGCAACCTTCTTGGCCGCTGACGGATAGGCAATTCTTCACCTGTGTTTATTTTGTGTTGAACTAAGCCAGTCTTTCCTATGTCAGCTTCGTTTGATGAGAATACATCGGCATACTTGAGTAACAACTTCTTCGCCTTGACCATTTCGGTCGGGGAGAGAACGCTGCGACAGTCTTCCAAAAGTGTGGTCACTCTCGTTTGTGCATCCTTGCTGGGGGTCTCACTCGATAGATATTGGCACCGACGTAACCAATCCACTTCCTCACAAGTACCAACCAGCGTGCCTTTTTCTATAATCTGTTCCCGGTCACAAAGGTTCAGCACACGTACTCCTGAGATGTCAGTGGTTCTGACCAAGGTTCGAGCTACTTTCCATGTAGCTCCATACTACTTTCCTGGAAGGTCATTGTTTACCCTTTCCACAAGTACACAACGGTGAGCTTGCTCAGCGTTTCGAGGAAGACTAACCGGAACAATCGTTTCCGATCTTGGCGGAAGAACAATCTTCTTAATGCTGTACACGTTCCCTGGTAACGCACCTTCCATAAAAAGTTCCTCCTGTCCACATTTCAAAACACCTTGCTTAACGTCGATCTCACAACAGCTATTCCTCATAAAGTTTAGGCCCAGGATGCCGTCGTCCATTATATCAGCCACGATGACATTATGCAGGTAGATCACGTTGCCTAGCTTCAACTCTATCTCCTTCTGTCCACGGACGGGTATACGCTGATTAGTGGCTGTTACCAAATTAATGCGTTCTTGGTTGTATGCGGAGTCCCCAAGGAACTGACTTATAAGTTGGGAACTAACAATCGTACGAGAGGCTCCAGTATCTATGGTCAATTTACACGGCATTCCGTTGACTTCGCCCTTGATGATCAGACTGTTCCCATCATGGGTTTGTGAGATCGAGATCCTTGGGGCTCTTTTAACATCAGCCAGCACCCGCCCCGCAGTTCTGGCTTTTACTCGTTTCCCTGCTGCTGCTGGGCGGGGCTGTTAGCCGCACCACCCTCCTGATATCGTTCACCTTCCCTTTCTACGGTTCGCTTAGGGCAGCTGGATCGAAGATGGCCCCTTTTCCCCCACAGCCATAGCACCTAGGGCTGTATCCTTTATTGCGGTCGCGAACTGTAGCTGCTACAATCTCCCTGACGCGATGGGAGCGAAGATCCTGCCGCACGGCTTCCACCTCCAGTGCATGGGCCAAGGCGTCCTTAAGCGTCTCGTGGTGCCCGAGCTTCACAGCAGCTCTGACTTCAAGGTCGCGGATGCCGTCGATGAACGTCTGAACCAGGTTCCCTTCAATGAGCGCAGGTACAGACTGGTATACTTTTCGAACCACCTTCTCCACCTCAAGGGCCCACTGCTGCAGGATTTCGTTGCTGCGTTGCACGCGATCTTTAAGCTGGGCGCGAAAGACGTGTTACAGGTGAGCGTCGCCATATCTCGCCTCCAACGCCTCAAGGAGCTGCTCGTTTGTCACTTTCTTACCGAGAGCTTCCAACACAGTTAAGGCTTAGTCGCGAAGGCCTAGGGTGAGTGCAGTCTTGGCTTGGCTTTTATTCTAGCCGTTCGCCTCCATGACGGCCTCGAAGTGGATTTTGTAGGCCGACCAGGAAGAAGTCCCGTCGAAAGGCGACACTTTGAATCCACGTATCGAAGGTATTGTAGCTACTACGGGAGTTGTTGTTCCATCCCCAAGTTTGAGGTCGTCCAGCGTTTTCTTCACGTTTGCCATCACGTTATCAACCCGATTGTTCACTTGGTCGATTTGGGTTTTAGCTTCCTTGATTTGGGTTTCAGCTTCCGACAGGCGGTCATCTTGAGCAACCCTATCCTTCACCTCCCTTATCTCTTTCCCAAAGGTAGCATGAAGGCTTCATAAGGAGCTCTCTTCCAACCGACGGCCCTGTTTCTCTTGTCTGCCCCACAGCTGCTCTTCCAACCGACGGACCTATTCCTCCTGTCGGCGGGCCTGTTCATCCTGTCCACCACGCAGCTGCTCTTCCAAACGACGGACCTGTTCCTCTTGTCCGCTCTGCAGCTGCTCTTTCAACTGACGGACCTGTTCCTCCTGTCGGCGAGCCTGGTCCTGCAGCATCACCATCAGATCACCTAAGTCAGATAGGTGCTGCAGATGTAGGGGCTATTGACGGGCCTGCAGCCGGCGGCTGGCCCTCTGACTTCTGCGGCGTTGCACCACCAAATCTTCTTTGGTCCGTCTCCTGCTGGCGTTGACTTCGGGTACGGACACCCTCCGTTTCCTCCTTAGGTAAAATCGGCATGATTTAATCCCACTTCTGACACCAATTGTTACGAGCTTGAGGTTCGTGACAATTAAAAACTGCCGATTGAATTACCAAAATTAACTCTTTAATTCACTTTACACTAATTAAAACTTAGAACACTAATAATTAACCACACTGATTCACTTTATTTTGCTCCGAAGCTTCGCTTATCTCGCCGAATTCAATACTTCCCCGCTCGCATCTTGCAGCGCCTTTAAATAGACATTACTACCGAAACATCCAGAATATTCAAGTAAATACGCGCGCCAATCGACTAGGTGCCGAAAGTTCGAGTGTCAGGCTTCTAGAAGCTTAGTTCTTCGTTGAAAGATTAGCGATGTCATTTTGTGGAAAGCTCTCCTCGCTCCGTTACCCGACACAGATGGCGCTAGTGACAGACGTCAACTTAGGCGCGCAACACTATGATAAGGGGTGTTGTCTATTATAATAATTGTGTTGCTTGATATGTTGGTTTTTCAGTCAGTCACTTTGTGAAATACTCAGCGTTCATTTGATCGTGATAGTCCCCGGTTTTTGTGTCTGCCTTAAACTTTAAAAGTGCATTATCTACAAAACCCTAGAAAACCGGTTTCACTTCCCGCGTGTACTATTATCTATCGGCAGCCGGGACTATCATTCCTTCTCACTCCAAAAATTATATTTCTTGATGCTGTTAAAGGAAATCCGTCGAAAAATTCCTATGTCTCTTTGCTTTTGTAGGTGTTTTCATTTTGCTGCCACTAGCTGCTACAGATTCATGCTCTTGTCGTAAAATTATCACTGTATCTTTTGCAATGCCCGTAATACACGCCACGCGTTCCGTCACTTTGGGAGAATTTTGTAAAAGATTTAAAATTTCCGTCACAAGTTGCTTTAAAATTAACATGTCCTCAGTGGTGTCCGAAGAATTTTTTGGGCACGGTTTATATTTTGAATCAATAACTTAGAGTCCTCTTTCTCCTTTAGAAAATAATGGTCCACTTAAATAATCCTTTCACGAGCACGTCTGTTAATTACTTTCTTACAAAATTATACATTCTCTTATTATAAAATTTAAATATTAATTTACAATGATAAATTTTAAATATTAATTTACAATGGTAAATTTTAAATATTAATTTACAATGGTAAATTAATATTTTAATTTATATCGGCTTCCTTCCATAATTTGTTATTATTTACCCGAAAATTCAGAAAACATGAACTTTAAAGTAAATTTACAATTTTATTCACTTTAAACGTAGAATATTTAATGTATTGAACAAAACATTAATTTTTAAAATTGTTCAAAACGAAATAAAATTACGAAAATAACTGGCTATTAGAGAAAGACAATGTGCTCACTCACTGTTCTCTCTTGCTTATATCCCCAAATCAACTTAACACAAACGCCTCGCCCGATCACACTTCGTAACGCTATCGTCACGCGTTCACCAGCTTACTCCCCAAGTCAATCACGCGTAAAGAAGTTTTACTTCAATAAAACAGGATAAGGAAAATAAAAAGCTATAAAAATATGTGGTAGAGGTACTCTATACGCGTAAACGCTGGCTGACCATGCGAACGGTACTGAAACTGAAAGTTCGACTACGCCACTAAGATGGCCGCCAGTCGCAATCAACGTGCGGGGTATGGAGTGTAGAAGTAAGAAGTACCAACTCCCATAGGAGAATAGTTGAAAAGTGTCCATCTGTAAGCAGTAAATAACAGTTTACAAACTCTCCACTACAGCGCTTGAGTAGCTACAGGGTATGTTAAATCGCCGTAATATACGTTGAGAGTGATTTTAAAAATAATTTTTTGAAAGCAATAAAATAATTATTGTAAAAAGAATTATGTGGAATGTCTGTGCAATAAAAAAATATAAAAAGTTCTTTAAAATTTTGACTGTAGCTTCAGTGGCGCCACCCTTATTTAACGATTTTCTACGGATACTTTTTTATACAGAGTCTGTACTCCTTACCTCTACATTCCATAGTGCGGGGCTTATACAGTCAGTGTTGCCACATGCCTTAAACCTTTTATCTGTACTAAAATCTTTAAACTATTCTTTGAGTATTCAACCAACTGCCGAGTCCATGCGCGCTAAACACAAAGTCCTAAACAAAAAGTCTGTATATTTCACATTACAGCGTTTACGTTTGTGTTCATTGCATTTAAGCAAACCATCATGTCGATACAGTAATTGTACGAGGACTATATCGATATTTTTATATACTATCGATATCGATAACTTTAAGATTTCGCAACATAATTTGGTGAAATTTGGAGCGCTTTGCATTTGACATTAGCAGGAAGTTCCAGGGATGGCCTGCAGGGTCAACCAATTTTTTTACCAGGGTTATTCTCCGCTCTCAATTTTAATGTCATCAGCGCTTCTTGACTAAGCCCTGGTCGACCATTGATAGCATTGAACCACTTAGTCAATGTCCATGGTGCAGGCAAACATGTTCTTAAAGTTTTACGTACATAGCGATAGGCTTTTCGTTAATAATTAAATGTTAAGGCCAAACATATTAACTCGAGCTAACTAATTTAGTTCGGGGCAGTTTTCCAGTCTTACTTTTAAGGAATTGTCTCTTTAAGTTCGCTTTCTTCAGTTCCTATCTTTTCTAGGACCTGTTTGTTTTCTTTATCTAACAAAGATGTCTCCATTAGCGAATCTAGTATTTCTTGCAAACTAGTAACTTTTTTCTTTAAACCTACCGTTACCGCGATTGAAGCCTTTTTAATGCTTTTGTTTTTAATTTCGAGACATTTTTTTTAGTTTAATTTTCCTTGGCGTATAGTCTGTTCGCTTTATTTAAATAAAGTCGCTTTTCTGCCGCACCCCCTCAGCACGTGCCGCACTTTGACAAAGGCGCGCCATTAAAGGTTGTGTTGTAAAGACACGAAACTTCGTGAATCCAAAAGTCAAAATTAAACGCGATAAAATCCGTAAAATTAGTTTCTTTAATTTGTAGTGTTCGCGTAAATATAAGAAGTCATTATTTTACGTGAATATTTGCAATAAACGTACTAATAATTACTTAATTATTTTCAGTCATACATAGTTTTGTTAAATTTCTACAGTAATTTATTATAAACCTCTAAGCTATAGCAAGGTTTTGTACCAATCAGTTGCTTTGTATGTATGAAGACCTTCAATAGTATCTCTATTAAGTCTATTGCGTTGTTTGTCTTTATTAAATTTATAGATGAGAAAGCCTTACTACGGCGGTACTGGAATGAGGTAGACTTAAAATTGCAGAAACAAATTTGGACAGCGTAAGATATAATTGATTGCTGTAGTTAGCAGGATCCTGGGCTGCCGTGTCTTTACACCAGTAGGTTTCGAGATCTTCTGAATCATCAGGCGCTAAATCTTTATTATTACGCAAAAACCGCCACTCTGTGTCTAGTTGTTGCAGTTCATCAACTGAGATAATATTTGGAAACTTTACTGCCAAAGTGACCAATGAAACAATTCTACGAGACTTGACAGCTTGTGGGTCAAGTCAAGTTCAAACGCTCTACATCAAGAAGATATTAAAGCATTCAAACTCAAATGCCTTGACTTTTTTATTGAAGGGGAAAAGCAGGTAAAAAAAGCTACGATTTCATCAACGATGTGTTTAAAAAATTGCAGTTTGCATTTGAGTTTGAATGCATCAATATATTCTTGATGTAGAGCGTTTGAACTCGTAGAGACAAGGAAGGCTGAAACCTTTGCTCCTAGGTAAAGGTCATATATTGATTTGGAATGACATGGATTGTCAATCTGAATTAGGTTTAATTGACTTCAGTTCGCGAAACGTATCCAACGTCCATGTAACATTACAGTAAAGTTTTAAAAACAGTTACCATGTTTTTATGCATTTTATTAATTTGCGGCCGCTCTGACTGCATCAGCTTATTCATGTTATTAAATATCTCTGACGAAGACTTCAAAATATAAATATAGCTTATTACATGGATTTTTTAATCTGAACAAGATTGAAACAGCATTCAAGTGATCCGTAAGAGCGGTTTCGGTGAAATATAATTTTAGTGCGCCATACTGTTCTAGAATACGGCAAACTAATAAAGATATTAATTAATTTGCAACCTTCCGCTAACTAAATACAATGATGTGTCTTACCTGGATTGAAGAGCACCTCCCGCCCTCCCTCAATTGCGTGCACCAATCCCGTCACCACTAACCCCAGCACCACTACTCCTAACACCACTACTCCCGGCACCACTACTCCCAACACCAATATTCCAGGAAAGACACACCATCGACGATAATACGACACGTGTTTCGCCTCTACACGAGGCATCCTCAGGTGATGTAGACTCTACGGGCGCTGACCGCGGCTACTAAGAGCGGTAGCTGGCGGCGGCTAAGAGCGGCATATGCAATAACAACACGAGACTTACCCAGTATTGGTCTTGGTCCAATGCACCTACCTGGTCTTGGTCTTGGTATTGCGCTCCCAGTCTTGGTCTTGGTCTTGGTCTTGCAGCAACAGTCTTGCAAGTTTCGTAATTACCTATTAGCCTATTGATATTTATTAAACATTACTTTAGATCTTAGAAAAACTTAACAGAGTAAGTACATTTTGAGCTTAAATTAACATAGCCATAGTAAAGACCAACGAAATTAATAAATATCTAAACATTTAATGAGAAATTCGAAAAGTCAACTGACACCGGGTGGGGTTTGAACCCACGACTTATGCGATCCGTGCCGTGCTCTAACCAACTGAGCTATCTACCGTGTCCCACGGTCGCGGGAGTCAGTCTGTTACTTAGTAAACGTTTACATTTAATAAGCGTGCATCTGCTAAAACATAGTTAAAACATATAAAAAAGAAATTAATGACATTAACTAACGAATTGTATTTCTTCGTGTAACCGGAAAGCCGGTAATGTGATTTTATTTTTATTACTTCTATTAAAAATGTGCAAATCACTATTCTTTACATGTAAGTGAATGTTTTGTCATACATACATGATATTTTCAAAAATATATTGTGATGCAACAGTCAAGATATCAATTTCTTTAAACAGTTCTCTCAGATATACTAAACAGGAGACTCCTAAGCACTACATAGATCTTATTGCACGCTTTTTATTTTATATGCACGCTTTATATACATACATACATAAACACTCACGCCTGTCACCCATAGGGGTAGTCAGAGACTACAGACTTCCATTTGGCACGATCCTGACATACCTCTTTCGCCTCCTTCACATCAATATATCTACGCATACATGCTCGTCGGTTAAGGGTACTTCTAACGTGGCCCATTTTCAAAATATCGCCAATTTGGTCGATAAACTTTTTTCTAGGGCGTCCCTTCCCGAATCTGCCGGTCACATCTGCCATATAAATTTGCTTTCACTGTCACTCTTTCCTCATTCATTCTTTCTACATGACCAAACCACCGAAGCATTCCTTGCTTAATCCTCGTCACAACATCATCTTGCATACCACATTTATCTCTTATCACGCAATTTCTCACCCTGTCATTCAGATTCAACCCTAGCATATTCCTTAAAGACCGCATTTCTACAGCATTTATTCTACTTTCGTGCTTCTTCTGCCACACCCAGCTTTCACTACCATACATTAAAGTAGGGACTAACACAGCATTATGAATTACCATACGTGCCTTTTTTGATATAATAGAGTGTAGTGCCCCATTCACTCTATTCCCTGAATTTACTCGTCGTTCTATATCCTATCATATCTACCATCCCTGCTAAATACACATCCCAAATACACAAACTCATCCACTTGCTCATTTAACTCTCCTTCTATTCTTATTTCACATACCGTTTTGCTTTCTTCTCTTTCAAAAACCATCACTTTCGTCTTACTTGCGTTCACTTTCATTCCCCTTTCTTTTAATTCCCAGTTCATTAATGTAACCATCATTTGCAACCCAGCCGCCGATGACGCAAATATGACTTGATCATCGGCATACAAAAGGCATTTGATGGTTAACTCGCCCATTCTTAACCCTCATTCTTCATCTTTCAAAGTTTGCAAACACCTTGAAATAATACTAGTTTTTACGGAATTTATCGCGTATATTTTAACTTTTTAAATACCCGACGTTTCGAACGCTTTACAGCACTCACGGTCACGGGCAGGACTGAGATGTTCAACGTCCATATGTCATAGTTAACCGCGGTTACCATAGATTAAAATTTAACTTTTTTTTCCCGATCTATGCAGTATGAACTTATGATATCTTGAAGTCTTGCAGTTGTATGCTTGGTTTGGGATTTAATTTTATTTATTATAGGATCCCAAGCAGATGGCAGCACCCAACCATCTCCTCTATTGAAATTAGGATGTTTTTTAATTTCAATAGCCTCACGTATCATCCTTGGTCGGAATCGGTGTTCTTTCGCGAGGATTTGTGGTCTATCAAATCTGATGTAATGGTTGGGGCCGTCTAGGATATGGAGTCCGTGTCCGTGTCCGTGTGTGTCTGTGTGTGTGTGTGTGTGTGTGTGTGTGTGTGTGTGTGTGTGTGTGTCTCTGTGTGTGTGTGTGTGTGTGTGTGTGTGTGTGTGTGTGTGTGTGTGTGTGTGTGTGTGTGTCTGCTGTGTGTGTGTGTGTGTGTGTGTGTGTGTGTGTGTGTGTGTGTGTGTGTGTGTGTGTGTCTGTGTGTGTCTGTGTGTGTGTCTGTGTATGTGTCTCTGTGTGTGTGTGTGTCTGTGTCTGTGTCCGTGTCCGTGTCCGTGTCCGTGTCCGTGTGTGTCCGTGTCCGTGTCCGTGTGTCTGTGTGTGTGTGCGTGTGTGTGTGTGTGTCTGTGTCTGTGTGTGTCTGTGTGTGTGTGTGTGTGTGTGTGTGTGCGCGCGTGTGCGTGTGCGCGTGTGCGTGTGCGCGTGTGCGTGTGCGCGTGTGCGTGTGCGCGTGTGCGTGCGCGCGTGCGCGTACTCGTGCGCGTGTGCGCGTGCGCGTGCGTGTGCGTGTGCGTGTGCGTGCGCGTGCGCGTGCGCGTGCGCGCGTGCGTGCGTGCGTGCGTGCGGGCGTGCGTGCGTGCGTGCGTGCGTGTGTGCGTGAATTAATGGTGTTGAAACGAGTGTTAAATTGGTTCGATCAAGAGAGAGTTTTAATTTAATTGCTGGGTCAAACGATGTAACATTAAGTTTAAAGTTTGCATTACGGATGCAACTCTTATTGTTCGACGAGCACGAATTAATCCAAGTGTATTACTCGCACATCAAAAAGTTTTAGCTTCTACCACTGCTAAATATACTACTACTCGAGCTGAAGTAAAAGTTTTAATAATTCCATCGGGTGTTCAAGGAAAAACTCTTGATAATATATTTTTAGGGCAGGTACCCAAAAGATGTATAATTGGATTTGTGAACAATTCTGCATTTAATGGTTTCCTTACTAAAAATCCATTTAACTTTGAAAACTATGGTAATAATTCTTTCAGCTTATATATTGATGGTCCACAAATACCTTCAAAAGCTTTGCAACCATCTTTTAATAATAGTGTATTTACATCAGCATATCATACTCTATTCTCGGGAACTGGTATTCACTTTCTTAATGAAGGAAATGGAATCTCTTGTGAACAGTATGCCAAAGGTTACTGTCTATTAACATTTGACTTAACTCCTGATTTATGACCACTTCGTTTACAAAATCCAGACTAAATACAACAGTGAATACAAATTATATATTTTTTATAGGATAAGGGTAACAAACTGTGTGCTTACACATAGTCCACAGTTGCTGTGGCTTATAGTCATCTACAACTATCCTCGATTACGAATTAAAATAGAGATAGTTGTCACCTGAGAGGACTAAGATGGAATACCTCCTTTCCAGTAAGAAGGGTCTCCGGTTCTCTATACTCACCTTACGAAACACGGCAGCTTTAAGCTGCTATTTTTCGCTGGTATTCTGTGAGAGCGTGGTGCTTCCCCGGTTGAGCCGACCCATTAGTGCATCATGGCTCTACCACTTAAAACGGGACTTATTTTGTTAATCCTCAAAACCTTTCCACAATGGGAAAGTCTCATAGACGTTGGGCTGATCAAGAAGAATGATCACTGTATTAAACTTAGACCATTAAAAGATATCTGAAGCATCAAATTATACTGGAAAATAGAACCAGTTTTCAATTTGAACTTGTTTTTATAGATTCTGATTAATACATTTTAGTCAATATGAAACCTCTTTCAAATTTTACATTTGATATTGCGGGAAATATTATTATTACTTGTACTCGTCTAGTAATTCAATAAAATAGAATAATATATTTTTTATTCAATATCGTTACAACAATATTTATTGATAGTCGCTTGCGAATATGTTTTTAACTCGGGTTCAAAAATTCTCTGCCCTGGGAAGAATCGGCAAGAAATTGACAATTTTTAAAACAATAATTATATATGTTGTAAAAATAATTATGAAAAATTCAGAAACAGCATCGTAGCCATCACCTCATTTCTCATTATTAATAGTGCACTCCTTAGTAGTATAATATCTCTTATTTATTAAACAATTTATGCTTAAATGAGCTAAAATATACAATTCTGCATATATTCTGGGACTTTGTTGGAAAAGCGGTTCAAGTAGTATATTCAAGTAAATAAACCAGAAAGTTTACTATGTTATTAACTTTCTGAATCTAATTAGATCTTAAAACTTTAACAAATAAAATATTAAATGAGTATTGAATAGTTAGAATTGCTTAATAAAACTTTATGTCTTTACGACACACAAGGAGGGTTTCGGTGCTGTGAACAATGAGTAAATCTCCGTTTAGAAACTTACTTAGAAATGCCTTTGCAAAAAAAGACACCTTTTTGTTAGAACCCTGGGCCGTTGGCGAAACTTATTGTTCCGACAAAGATGGGGCGGGGGGCGCAATAATAATGCAGTAAGGGTGCGTAATGAAACTTTTACCTGAGACCAATGTAATGCACTTTGAGGAAGGGTCTTCTCAACTTCTCATTCAGTCGGAACTAGTCCGTGTGATATGATATATTATTAGAAATGTCGTCAAGGGGAAAAATCGAAAAATGGTTATTTGCGGAATGGAGCAGTGGTCGGGTTGTGAATTCTGGGTCTATGGTGAAAGTGGAACATGAAGTGTCTAAGTTAGGAACACCAACGTTGACGAATAACGATATTAAGGACGAGAAAGATATAACTAGTAAGTAACTTTTTAAGCTCATAGATGTAATAGCGAAAATTATATAGTTTTTGCGCTATAAAAATAATTAGTTAAAATTACATTTAAATACAATTTATACCTAATCTTTAACATCTTGAGTTTGAGATTTATATAATCTTATACGAATCCTTTTTTAATTATTTATGTTTTGTTTGTGATAAAAGTTCTGTTAATGTTTAACTATTTATAATATTATAAAATAATTTCATAACGGCGGGAAAATAGAACGCAGACTATAAATAAGGGTTTTTTTATTTGTTTTAAACATTAATGAAAGCTAATATGTAATTGGTTTATTTAATTTATTTGTATATATAATTTAAATTTTACTTATCGGAAAGAAGAATGCAATATCACAATATTTAAATTCTTGAAAACCTACTCTGAGACTCCGATCACTACGATTGTGTAACATGTAACATCGCTAGTTGCTTGTTAGAAGATTGTATCGACCTAACGGTTAGCATTTCCGCGAAGTTTGGAGAACGTCCTTTTTGGTATTATTTAAAAAAAAAACAATAGTCATTTGAATGAAATTAGATAAAGAGGCCACATATAAATGCAATATTGAGTTTGTATAGTATTAAATTAAATTTATATTGTTCTAACTTATGATAAACTAGGTAAAATTTCGATAAAAGTTATAACAAATTTATGGCTTTCTTCTTAAGCGTTTAATCGTTTATTAAAGAGAGAAAATACCGACTTTATAATACCCATCACAGTAGCATGGGATTTAACTTACTGATTGACGAACGGGCTCTTCCGACCGTTTGAAGGTGAAAACCACAGAAATACAGAATAAAACAATATTATTACGATTTCTGTGGTGAAAACCATGCAAGAACGCTGAATCCATATTTCACAGCTTCAGCTTTGCGCTCTTCAACCCGCATGCTCGTCGTGGAAAATCTCTTCTTAAAAGGGTTGTAGATTCGAAGTTGCTGTCATACTACATTAGACTACAGAAAACTGAAAATCTGGTTTTCGTAAACAAGAGTTTATACTTGATTCAAACACTTTAAAAATCTTAAATACCTAATAGATACAGATCATTTAAAATGAGATGGGATTTCTCCAACAGCTCCACCGTCATTTTGTAAAATGCATCTCTTCTTTTCACATTCGCTCTATAGGCAAATAAGACTGCAGCTCAACTGATAGCGGTGCTAGCAGCGGAGGCTTACTAATTTTCTAATTGCAAACGCGGGTTGTATTTATATTTTAACTAAATATAATATTGATTAAAACTACTTTTACGGATTTTATTGCGTTTATTTTACTTTTAATTACTTTTATTTTTAATTCTCTTTAAATAAACGTCGGGAATTAAAAATAAAAATAATTAAAAGTTAAATTAAACGCGATAAAATCCGTAAAAGTAGTTTTAATCAATGTTTAGTGTTCGCGTAAATATAAGACATCATTAAGTATAATATTTTAAGATGCCTTTGACAAAAACGTTACGTTAATAGTTGAAGTATTAAATTAAATTTATATCGTTCTTTTTATTTTTTTTATAATTTAAAAGCGACAGTAGCTTAATGGCAGGACGCGGACCACGAACTCAAAAAGGTCGTGGGTTTGAATCCGCCCTTCGACTACTGGCGTTAACCACTCGTAACACAAGCAATTTAAGCTTACCACGTGGTTAAGGGGAATATTAGTAATGTTTATAGCATTGTTAATATTCTTTTAAAAAAAAATTAAAAAATAATAATTCTACAACACTATTTTACGAATATACTAGAATCTCCATCTTGATATTCGAATATAAATTAAGCTTAAAAAGCAACTTTAAAAGAATTCCATGACCCTCATAAAATTACTAAAAATCAGGCAATAATCGGCTTGACGCTAAAAACCTAGTGATTATAATAAACTCTTAGCTTAGGTGCTTAGCATCAAGCAGATGCTAAGCACCGGCTACGGATCGGGGCGCGCTCTTTCTTTTTATTTCACCTACAGTATTCAGTTTGTTCTACCCTTTCACCGCGCCGCTACCCTCACACGCTCTCAATTTGGCTGCACACTAAGTGAGTGTAGCCAATAAAACTTTCGATTTAGAAATCTTGTGAGCACCTCATTTAACTATCTTCAATTTCAAAACTCATAATATTCACAGATGAGCGTTATTTACCGGAAGAAGAAAAGACCCAAGATATGGATCAAAATATTGAAGACGGCGAAACAAGTGCCCAACAAGAGAACATGGACTACTCGTTTAGTGCCTCCTCCTGGGAACCAAGCGATGATAATGATTCGTCAGAAGAATCTGAGGTAATCAATGAATAATTTAATTTTTCGAACAACAAAGTGACCCAACAATTTGAATCTTAAAGCACTATTTTGATTAATACCTACCTATGTTTGAACTAAAAATATTTTTATATTTAAAAATATAAAAAAAACTCTCACGCCTGCCACCCAAAATGGGTAGCCTGAGACTATAATCTTCCATTTGTCACGCTCAGACGAAATAAATTCGTCTGAGTTGTCACGATCCTGATACACCTCCATCGCATCCTTCACATCTAATATACTTGTCGGTTAATGGTACTCTTAATTTGACCTATCTCCAGTAAATAGCGTCGCCCGACTTTGCATAAGTTTAAACATAAGTTTGCTTTGTCATGCTTTCCACATTTATATATCATTATTTTAAAACAGGTACATGCATAAATAAATAATAAAAAGTGCAATGCTAAATACCAGCGGTCCACCCGGCTTTGCCTGGGTGGGATTTATTAATGTAGATATTTAAAGTAATCACCAATGACCAGTTTCTCCTGTTATTGCTCTCTCTGTTGGTAGAGTTTCATCACAATCGGTTCAGTCATTCCAAATTAGCCCGAACGTACAGATAGACAGACAAAGATTTTACAAATGGTTATTCATGTCTTAATAACATGCACATAATCCGCTCAGCTCAACATAAGATAGTTATTTTGACATTATAGACAGACATTTTAATTTTATTTATACTCGTATGTATAGATTACTAAAACAGACCGTGTTAACACTCTGAATATTACAAATAAATATAATTGAACTGTCTGTTTGTAATGTTAATATAACAGCTTTTTACTAAATGCATATGAAAGTATTTTTTATATGATAGGGTGACAAACGAGCACACAGTCCACCTGATGAAAGTAGTTGCTGCGGCCCATAGACATCTACATCTATCCTCGATTACGAACCAAAATGCAGATGCGTTGTCACCCGTGAGGGCTTAGATGGAATGTCTCATTTTCAGTAAAAAAGGGTCTCCGGTCTCTACACTTACCATACGAAACACAGCAGCATTAACCTACTATTTTACGGTATTCTGTAAGAGCGTGGTCCCCGGTCGAGCCTACCCATTCGTGCTACAACTATACTACTAATATAACTGCAGCATGGCTCTACCAAGTATAAAATACGGCATTTATAACAAAAACCCAATATTTAAACGTTTTGTCTGTCCGTTTATTCCGGCTAATCTCCGAAACTACTGGACCGATCGTGACGGCACTTTCACTGGCAGGTAGCTGATGAATGAATCAATATAAAGAGTAATTAAGGCTACTTTTATTTTAGAAAAATAATAAGGGTTCAAAACAACTAAATTAAAATCCTAAGTTACACGCAGTCAAAGTCGCACGGAACAGCTAGTAATAAATAAAGAGAGAACTCTATAATTAGAAGAGTGTTCGATCGTATAGGTTTTTAAATTTTAAAATCTCATTTGGGCTAGTTTATGGGAATACTTACTAGTGTTATTCCATGTTTTCTCTTTATTAAATACAAAAATTTTTACGGACTCCAATAAGCACTTATTAGTTTTACTTATTTAATCTAAATGGGATACCACTCTTCCCTTTTTTATGCACTTCCAAATTAAGGGACAAAGCAGGTAAACTTCGCAGGTAATTTTAGCGCTGTGAGCAACAATATACAATAATTCCACTTAAACTTTGTATAAATGTAAACTATGTAAAGACTTTTATGTATGTAAATTCACAGGTAGAATACAAAAAAGTAAAAACGCATCACGCTATAAAACAATACAACAATAGAAGAGGCAATAAACGGGGACCAGTACCAACGCACAGACCAAACGCAATCATACCAAATGTCCTTAAACATCGACAAAAAAATATTGTAAGTCGTAAAAGACAATACAAATATGTCGATTCGGTTCAAAAGAGTGAACCTGCAAGGAAGTCATTACCTGATTCAACACGAAAGAACACCCCTCCAAACGATCCAGTTAAATGTGTGCGTGTTGAAAACATAAGCGTCAATGTGAAAGATATTCTTGATATAAAAGCCAGTTTTAGAGAACTATTCCAATTGTTAAATGACCTCAAGCCACAATCGGTGAAACGTCTAAGTGATCGCAATGGAAATAATCGAAATACTTCAATAATGCATAATGAGACGGTCGGAATATTTGATGGTGAAGAAAGTGAACGAAGCCAAAGCGAGGAATCGAATCGTTCAGACGATAACGTGCTCATAACCAATAAGTATGACAAGGCTGTTGTCCGGCATCAAGAGTCGGGTGGGACGGATAAAGAGGAATGGGTATATATTTTTATTTTCAGCCATTCTTTAAATTGCTTTGACCTAAAAATAAAACATAGATTATTAAAAAGTTTTCTTAGCTATTTAAGCTTTTGTAGATAAATTTTTCTGCGATTTTATTTACGTTTTACAGTGATATGGTTTAAATATTTTAGATACCTATAGGCAGTGGGAAAACACTTATACACAAAGATAAATACAGGAAAGTAAACTGGAAATCTTATACGATTGCAACGAGAACTTTGTTGTTAGCGACTTTCCCCAGAAGGTATGTAATTTACTCATTTTAAATAAATTTCCTTGCCAGTAAGTCAAATAATTAGTAATTACTTAAAACTTTTTATATACGAACCAATAACAATAACACAAAATTAATATTGGGAAGACAAGAATTTACCACTTTGCCTCAGACCAACCAAGAAAGATAAGATTTGAAACGACAGTAGCCTAATGGAAGAGTGCAGACCGCGAACTCAAAAGGTCGTGGGTTCGAATTCGCCATTCGACTAGTGTTGAGAACCACTCCTAGCACAAGCATTTTAAGCTTACCAAGAATGGTAACAGGGAATATGAAAAATGTGAATTGCCAGGATTTTTTGTAAAAAAATAAAAAAAGATGAGAGCACTACGTATATTTTAGCTTATCGTGAAAACACGTACTTAAGCACGCATATGCATCTAAAATCATCATTTACAAGTAACAACAAGGTAATTAGCGTTTTGGGTCATCTATATCTTTGGACGACCATCATAGGCTGCTAAGAAATAGTCTAAGCTCTAAACAATTCGCTTGTGATGATCTGAAGCCATTATTAAGTATAAATAAAAAAAAAACTTAATGCCATTGAAGTAATATGATGTTATTACCACTTTAATTTTTGTGCATTGCAGGTTAGGCAGTTAAAATAATCATACTAAGATGATTACTATTGTCTATTTATAATTATTTATTATTAATATAATATTGTAATTAATTGCAGAATTCTTGCGACACATTCCCTCACCGGAAAACGTTCGCCGGCCTTTCAAGATAAACCAGCAAAAATGTGTCTGGACCCAAAAATAGTTTCAGACGTTATAATAGAAATCACATCCAGATTTAAGGTCAAAGAGAATCTAGTCAGGTTAGTATTAATAAGATTGATGGTTGGGAAAACCAATTAAACATCGAAACGGGTTGTTTGAGTTCTAGGAAACTATCTAATAACTAAATACGTTTCCTTATTTCCTACAATCTACCATCGCAAGGTTGAATGAGTAACCAAACGTTCGACAAATTTAATCTCTTTTTATTTTGTGGTGTAAGAATATTCACTGCCCCATAATATCCTCCCGTGGGTGTCATAAGGGGCGACAGAGGGAAACAAATCCGATTGACAGCAGGGTCGTCCTAAAAACGACTAAAAAAACTGCGGTTGTCAACCCGCCAAAGCGTGGCAACGATGGCAAATGGCCCCACATGAGGCAATTCATGGGCGAGGCATATCTTCAGCAGTGGATTTTTATAGGCTGTAACTGTAACGGTTATTTATGACTGCCTAGTGCATAGCAACCCGAATGATGCGATTCGATCGAAAGGTATTATAAAGTATTATATTAGCAAGCCTTATTATAATGACTTTTTTTTGGAAACAATGCACTCCATCGTAGTCCTCAGGGGTGACAAGTTATCACTGACAACACATCTACTTACGTTCGAAGATAAATGTAGATGTCCATGGGGAAACAGCATCCACTTACTTACTTATCAGGCGGACTGTATGCTCGTTTGCCACCATTATTCTTTAAAAAAAATCATCAATATAAGCAACTACCATGGATTTGTTTATGATTGTTGATACCGGAGTTTTAAAAGATATACGCAGTCTATAATACTTATTTTCGAACGAATAATTTACGTGGAATTGTCAACAGCATATTTTCTGTATGAGAGGAATTCATTGAATGCCTGATTGTTATTCGATACTATGGAAATGGCGGGAATTTTTTACGGTTTCCGATACTCAGATCCCTATAACGTCAGACATGAAGTATTCAGAATCCAGATCGACGGCAGCATCGAAGACGCGAAACGTCTGGTACTTAGCGATCGTCAATTCGTCTACCAAGCCTGTCTACAACAGGAGAGGATCATGTTCAGTAATTGACTGTTGAATTGAAATAATGGAATTTAAAAGCTGATGAAGATGAAAAAGTATAAATTGGGCAAGCTATTTCCGTAGTGTTGAAAAACTCGTTAGTGGTTTAAGTTTTAAGGTTTAAAATAATCTTAGACATTCGATAGATATAATCTATTTTTCCTACCAACAAAGTTCACTACCAATACCGAAAACCAAAAATAATTTTACAATTGTGATACCACAGCTTAAAATCTGTACGTATGATAATTATAAAAAATTATAAAAAAGATTTTCTTACTTACATAGGGCCAGGACTCGCCCACCTCAAGGGAAACCAGTTAACCAAGCTGGCTAAAATAATGTTACGAGCTTGAGGTTCGTGACGATAAAAACTGCCGATTGAATTACCAAAATTAACACTTTAATTCACTTCACACTAATTAAACTTAAAACACTAATAATTACACTGATTCACTTTATTCGCTCCGAAGCTACGCTTGTCTCGCCAAATTCAATACTTCCCCGATCGCACCTTGCAGCGCCTATAAATACACATTAGCACCGAAACATCCAGAACATTCAAGTAAATACGCGCAAGGCGTCGAAAGTTCGAGTGTCGGCTTCTAGAAGCTTAGTTCTTCGTTTCGACACTAGATGGCGCTGTCGGTTGAAAAATTAGTGATGTCATTTTCTGGAAAGTTCCCCCCGCTCTCGTCCCTGACACAATGCCATGCCAGACGTCAACTTAGGCGCGCAACACTGCCCCCTCCTAAGACATGCTCGTCCCGAGCATTATCGGCCCCATAATAACGCGCCAAGCGATCCACATGGACGATCTTAGGAGTCCCTCTTGCGCCTTTCTGTATCCGGTAGGTTACATCGTTGATCCTGGTTACAATCCGGTACGGGCCGTCCCATTTAGCTTGAAGCTTAGGAGATTTCCCTTTGCTGCGGACTGGATTGTGCAACCACACTAGTGAACCTTCGTCGAACCCTTTATTGTTCATTTTGCGGTCATACCGGGTTTTCACCTTCTCAGACATTTGCTGGCCCGATTGTCTGACGTGCTCATAAATGTCATTCATTTTATTCCGCAAGCGATTTGCATAATCGGTTATACTGCGTGGGGCATTAGGTGGTATCCCGGTGATCAGGTCTGCAGGCAGACGTAATTCTCTTCCAAAGTTTGCGAAAGCTGGTGTCACTGCTGTACTTTCGTGAACAGCGCTTCGATATGACAACAAAAACGGTTGTATGTGCTTGTCCCAATCTCGTTGCAGATTGTCTACAACTTTTGCTAGGTACCTCTCCAATGTCTGGTTAAATCGTTCTACCATTCCATCAGATTGCGGGTGATAAGAAGTCGTTCTTGTTTTATGAATACCCATAACTCGGCAAGTTTCCTGGAATATTTGAGACTCAAAATTCCTTTCTTGATCGCTGTGAATCTTTAAAGGTACTCCAAAATGATAGAACACTTCATGAACTAGTTTATCTGCAACTGTTGAAGCTTCTTGATTTGGAATGGCGAAGACTTCTGGCCACTTAGTGAAGTAATCCATCACAACCATGAAATACTTGTTACCGCTTTCACTCTCCGGAAACGGCCCCGCCACGTCAATGGCTATTCTCTCCCATGGTGCATCAACATTGTACAACTTCAATGCACCTGTACTACGAGTCTGAGGTCTCTTTACAGCCGCACAACTTGTACATTTGCGACACCAGTCCTCGACATCGTTTCGACAGTGGACCCAGTAAAACCGTTCTCGGATCTTCAGTAGAGTACGTTTAACTCCCAGAAGGCCTCCTGAATAATCATTATGGTACAGTTATAGGACATCCGGTACTTTAGCTTTAGGGACAACCATTTGCAAATGACAGCTGTCTCCCCGAACATTTTCCCATTTACGGCACAGAACTCCATCCTGAAGCAGCAAGCTGTCCCACTGGGCCCAATAGCTTATTAGTGGTCGAACTCATCGCTGAGACGTCGCTCCACTTGGGCTTGGGAGCACTGGCCTTCATCCATTCCAGAATCGGCTTGATGTCCGGATCTTCCTGCTGTGCACGTTGTAAGCTGTCCTTCCACTCGTTGCTGAGGTGGTCTTCCCTGAGCATCCTCACGGATACCACTTCCTTTCTCTCTTGCCTAGTACAATGTTTGCAATCTTCAGGACAAGGTCTTCTTGACAATGCATCTGCGTTGCCATGAGATTTCCCGCTGCGATGTTCGATCTCAAAGTCGTATTCCTGCAGTAGTTCAATCCACCTCGCAGCTTGTCCTTCTGGATTTTTAAACTGCAATAGCCATTTTAGTGCAGCATGGTCAGTTCGTAAGTGAAATTTTCGCCCCAGAAGATATTTGCTAAAATGCTGCAACGAAACTAGCAATTCGCGTGACACAATAGTTCCTTTCCGGTTTTGACAACGACTTGCTGAAGTACGCTATCACGACCTCTTGGTCACCATTCCGTTGAGACAACACACCGCCAAGTCCTATATCACTTGCGTCTGTGTCAACTATAAATTCTTTGCTTGCATCAGGGTATCCCAAAATAGGTGTTTTGCACAGACAGTCCTTGAGCTCCTGGAATGCGATATTACAACTTTCATCCCAGCAGAAATACCGCTTCTCCTCGGTTAGCTTATGCAGAGGTTTGGCTATATCTGCAAAGTTCTTCACAAATCGCCGGTAATAGGAGCACAAACCCAAAAATGCTCTAACCTGCGTCTTGCCTTTTGGAACCGGCTAATCCTTGACAGCTGCGATTTTCTCTGGATCCGTGCGATACCTTCTTCCGACACTACATACCCCAAAAAGTTGACTTGCCGTTTGAATAGTGAACATTTCTTCGGACTCGACTTGAGGTTGGCACTCTGAACCTTCATGAGCACGTGTTTCCAGGTTTTGAAGGTGTTCCTCAAACGTACGGCCAACGATGATGATGTCATCCAAGTAGACCAGACAGGCATCGCCAATTAGCCCGGTAAGTACAAGTTCCATCAGCCTTTCAAACGTTGCTGGAGCATTGCACAACCCAAACGGCATTACTTTAAATTGCCACAGACCCTTTCCTGTCGAGAACGAAGTTTTCTCCTTGTCCTTAGGGTGAATTTCAACTTGCCAGTAGCCACTTTTTAGATCCAGCGTGCTAAACCACTTTACTCCTGTAAGCATGTCCAGCGTGTCATCAATTCTTGGCAAGGGATAGCTGTCCTTCTTCGTAACGTCGTTCAGACGGTGGTAGTCAACATAAAACCGCATGCTGCCATCCTTCTTCTTTACCAGCACCACGGCTGAACACCATGGACTAGAGGAAGGTCCCGTCCTTCACCATTCCTTCAATCATGGTTTCTACTTCCTTTTCACGTGCTACCGGCAATCTTCTTGGCCGCTGACGGATAGGCAATTCTACTCCTGTGTCTATTTTGTATTGAACTAAATAAGTCTTTCTTATAAATACACATTAGCACCGAAACATCCAGAATATTCAAGTAAACACGCGCAAGGCGTCGAAAGTTCGAGTGTCGGCTTCTAGAAGCTTATTTCTTCGTTTCGACACTAGATGGCGCTGACGGTTGAGAGACTAGTGATGTCATTTTCTGGAAAGTTCCCCCCGCTCTCGTCCCTGACACAACATGACGTCAACTTAGGCGCGCAACAATAAGTTAGTACCTCTCATTAAGCCCACGGCGCTTTAATCAAAAACTTTTAACATTATTCTAAAAATTCTTTACAGAAGTATAATAACGACAAAGTGTGCAGACGAATGTAAAATGTACAAATTAAGATTAAAACAAAAAGGCAAGCAATTAAAAGATCAAGAAAACACACCACCGATGGAAGATGCAGCGGAATGATAATCTGAATTATTTATACAATATTTTGTGTTTTGACCAAAGTTTATTTTTAATCTGTACAATTTAGACATAAAATATTATTAATCCACAATTGTTGTTTTTATAAGCATGCTTAACTTTTCTGTTTAAAGCAAAGAGTATTGTAAGTAAGTAACTATATTAGGTAAAGTACAGTTTTAAAGTACTTATATTATAGAGATATAAGTGCATTTGCTGAAATGGCGCTTTTATTGAACTTTAAACGTGAAATATATCTGAATCAAGAGTCATCGTCATCATCATTACAACCCTTCACAAGTCCACTGCTGAACATAGGCCTCCCCCAAAGAATGCCACAAAGCACGGTCCTGAGCCACCTGCATCCATCGACTTCCTGCATGTCTTACCAGGTCGTCACTACATCTAGAAGGGGTCACCCTACACTACGCCTACCGGTACGAGGCTGCCACTTGAGAACCATTTTTACCCATCGGTTGCCGGTTATTCGAGCTATGTGGCCGGCCCATTACCACTTCCGCTTAATAATCCGTTGGGCCATGTCGGTCAACCAGAGTGACCGATATCCTGCGGATATCCTTATTTCTAAGTGTATCACGCAGAGAAATCCCGTGCATAGTCCTCTCCATAGCTCACTGAGCGACCTTGAGCGTCCTCACGCGGCCAGCAGTGAAGGACCAAGTCTCAGATCCGTAAGTCATCACTGGCAACACGCACTGGTTGAACAATCTAGTTTTCAGATTTTGAGGTATATTGGTGCCGGCGGTGATAAAATCTGGGACGCTCGCCTAATGAACTTTTCCAACGCAATTTACGTCCAGTACTTAGCATTTCAGTTACCATTCCTTGTAGTAGTTGGTGTAGTGTACAGAATTATAATGAATCAAAAGTCTTTACACAGCTACCTTCTCAAAAGACGCCATTCATATTGTTTTCAATAATGAATAATAGTTACCACCTGGGCGTCGCGTCATGATCATATTCATAATTTATGTTTTTAGGCAACCTTTTTTATATCCACTGCTAAATATATTAGAAAAATGACCATGACCAAATGTTTCGATTTCGGAAAATATTATAAGCAAATAATATTTTAAATAGTGTCATAAAGACTTTAAAAATGTTTAATGATAAATAATGAAACTTACAAATACCAATATAAATAACACTGATTTTGTACTACATTAAAAGCCTTTCATTTTCTGTCATGTGCCATAATTTTACCATCTCTGATCTACAGAAAATCGCGCGACTTTTGGCAATTTGATATTGAAATGTAAAATATTACAATTAAGTACCCTGGGTACAGCTACCAACTGACATCAAGAAGTGCACAAGGTTTGCTCGTGTAGATTTATACGTGAAAGAGCCACGCTACAATTATATTACGGTTGTAGCACGAATAGGTCGGCTCGATGGGGAAAAGACCATGCTTTTACAGAATACCAGCGTAAAACAGCAGGTTTTACGCTGGTATTCTGTAAAACAACTTAAGGCTGCTGTGTTTCGTTGTGATGAGTGTAGAGAACAGGAGACCGTTTTTCATTGGAAGCGAGGCATTCCATCTCAGTCTTTAAGGGGTGACAACGCATCTGCATTTTGATTCTTAATTGGGAATAAATATAGACGTCTATGGGCCACAGCATCCACTTACTGGAATTACTGTCAGGTCAACTGTGTGCTCGTTTGTTTTCCTTATTCCATTATTTTTTTAATAAAACTATTTTTACGGATTTTATCGCGTTCAATTTAAATTATTTTTAATTTCCGACGTTTCAGGTGCTTTCTAACACCCGTGGTCACCTCAGTCCCCCTTTCCAAAACCCATGGTCACTTCAGTCCCCCGTGACCGTGGGTGCTGGAAAGCACCCGAAACGTTGGGAATTAAAAATAATTTAAACTAAACACGATAAAATCCGTAAAAGTAGTTTTAATCAATGTGTAGTGTTCGCGCGTAAATATAAGAAATCATTAATAATAATTTTTTTAGGTAAATTTTTCATTGTTTTATAATGCTATTAATCACAACAACTACCCCCCAATCTTGTTGGTCTAGTAGTCTTAAACGCGACTGTCGATCATGAGGTCCCGGACTCGAATCCCTGGTCGGCCTAAGTTATTGGGGGTTTTCTCTCAAGAAATTCTCAGTAGCGACGGTATATCACCTCCGTGCCTTAGAAAGCACGTAAACTCATCCTGGGCCTGATCTCTCTCCGGTCGTGTCGGATTATCGTCCCATCTATATTAGAGTGGGAGAATAGAGAGTGCACCAATGCTTGCGC
Organism: Parnassius apollo; assembly: GCA_907164705.1. Classification (NCBI taxonomy): domain Eukaryota; kingdom Metazoa; phylum Arthropoda; class Insecta; order Lepidoptera; family Papilionidae; genus Parnassius; species Parnassius apollo. The sequence goes on along the minus strand of CAJQZP010000333.1, from coordinate 1,978,528 downwards.
AAACACTCGGGCACTATAATCCTGTTTTGTGCAGATTTTTTTATATATTTAGTTTTTGTGGAGACTAGCCGCCGTGATCGGAACGCGGTCTGGAAAACATTATTATTAAGCAATTTAAGAAACTCGGAAGTATAAGTAATTTTCTTTTGTAGGTAATTACGCCTCTTTAGCGGCATTGCCTTAAAATGACTCCAATGCGCTCTGCGATGATAACATGACGAAAATAATGAGCATTTATATATAAAAAAGTACTGTATTTAAAAAAAAAGTTTAACATTGATAAATTTCTAACTGCCCTGTTGGAATATACCAAGCGGGGAGAGCACAATGTCTGTGTTCGTGCTCGCGTAGATTGCCCTCATAAGCATCATATCGTCAGGCGTAAACCTCCATCCACTCAGCTCGCCCAGACTTCGAAGTTTAGGACAGCATTCGATCAGCATCTCCACGGCGTCACGCGTTAGTCGCGGTGCGTTGGGAAACCACATTGCTTCTAAATGTTCAAATCTGTATCGACGTAGCATTCTGAAAATGACAAACAGCAGATAAAAATTACATAAATATTTGAAAAAGGTAAAGTAACTATTGGCGGCAAGTATCCATCACCCCATTTTATTTTTATTTTATAGCACACAGTCCACCTGATGGTAAGTGGTTGCTGTGGCCCACAGACATCTACATTTATCTTCGATTAAGAATCAAAATGCAAATGCGTTGTCACCCGTGAGCACTAAGATGGAATGAGTCGTTTCCAGTAAAAAGGGTCTTCGGTTCTCTAAACTCACTAAAACGAAACACAGCAACCTTAAGCTGCTATTTTACACTGGTATTCTGTGAGATCGTGGTCCTATCCCGGTCGAGGATGAGCAATGTCGTGCAACTTTCGTGCCATTCGTGCAACATCTACTATAGCTGCAGCGTGGCTCTACCTCATAAATATATCATCCCGTCGTAAAAGGAGCTAAGAAAAATTCCAGAAAAATCTTGTCTTCTGATAGATGACGGCATAACCATCTCCGTTAGAGCTTATAAAAATTAATATATTGCCTCATATGAGGAAATATTTGCCATAGTTGTCACGCTAGGATATCGCAGTATTTTTTAAGACACAAACGCTTCTGTCTATCTCCTAGGTTTTTCCCTCTGTCGCCTCTTACAACAACCAGACGATATGGGATACTTTATAGTGGATATTCTCATACCGCCACTACACGGGTAGCTAATGGGCATATCGTCTCGTCAGACGTAAAATACCCATACCGGCGGTAGGCTTCGGCTTCAAAGGTATGAGAAGTCTGATACTGCTATCTTCAATCTTTCTATTAAGCGTGACCATTAAGGCAAATTCTCCCTACAACGAGAGGCGCAGTAGTTGAATTTTACGCGCTAATAGCCCATAAGTTTGCAGACCGAATATCTGAGGCACAGGCTTTCTGGTTTTTCTCTAAAAGATTTCGGAATTTGGAAGTGGATTACGCTGTCCAGTGCGGATGGTAAACTTAATACGTCACGTGATCGAAACATTTTTAATTTAGTCAGTGTTTTCAAAGCTCGGTGTACAGTAATATCGACACAATAATATTGAAATTACGAACTCCGTCAACGGGGATCGAACTTGGTTTGCTTAATGGATGGGAGGCCATTTACTGATCTACGACGAAGAGTTCGGAGTTCAACAATATTTGAATAACAAACTCAAACCCATCATAAAATTTTACAATCAAAAACTGTGAAAATGAAATATCTTATTCATCTATTTTCGTCGATACGATGTTTATGAAATTTATATTATTCACGGTGGGCTATTAGGAGATTGTTTACTTAACAAGAGTTAGAGTAGGTTAAATACAGCCCAGCAGTTAACGATAAATTGAGATGTTAAAATTGCGTTTTTTTTTGTATGCCAGTGAACCAGTGAAATTGTGAGACAAAAACTGTCTCATAGTTTATATTTCTTTTTCTGATCTAGAACACCCGACACCTAAAACTTTTATTAAATTATTTAGGTAATGATTACATTTATTTACCATTGAGCTAACTGTCATTAAACCGTTCCTATGCCAATTACAACCACAAAATTTGCCCAGGATGTATTAAATTAAGAATCTATGATTGTTGCACCAGCAAGAATTCAAGATTTAAGCCCACTATCGAATTTGGATATTTCGAGGAATGTGCCAGCTGGCATGCATTATTTGAAAGATATGCCCAAACTCATCACGCTAAGCCGGCGGTCGAGTGAGCGCAACGTTACGCACACACTGGTAGTTCTCTCCATCAGAATTGTGTAAAATTGGGGATCAGTATTCAGCATTCTTCATCAGTACGTAAGGGGCCACCAATCATAGGGAGGATTTGATGATCGCAGTTTTTTTTTAATAACGTTACCCCCGTTACACTAGGATTTTCAACTGTATCGTGGAGGCAGTTTACAAACATAAATTGCACAAGGATAAACAATTATTTGTAAGCCATACACATACTTGTTCCGTGCGGGATTCGAACCCGCGGCGCCCTGCGCAGCCACTCATTAATAAGCCACTGCGCCACGGATCTGTCAATAACAGAATTACCAGAGAGATGGTACAGCGATACGGCTTCATATAGTCTTTCGGAAGCCATATTATTTTTCTGGCATTTCTGAAAGTAGCCTCTGCGACACTTATGGGGCGAAATGAGGTGATGGATTTTCTTACACCGACCCCATATGCAAGCACAATTAGCGTTAAGAACCGAAAAACACTAATTAATACGCTTTAACCGACTTACTAGAACGTAGGTTATGTTTTTGAATGTAAAATGTTAATTTAGCTATATGTTAGTGTCTTTGTAAACTCCTGCAGCCTAAAATGTTTGACCAATCTTGTAGTGCGCGTTGTCGTTCGACTCGTATTCATCTCCGGAAAGTCACATAAGCAAAATGTTATGAAAGCAACACCAATACGACGCTTGCAAAACAATATTGTATTTAATGAACGTGCTATTAGCAAGCAATGGATCGCTACAATCGGGTTCCTCGTTTTTAAAAAAAATTTACTCGATGGTATATTGTTTCAACACATAAACAATAACCATGTAATAAGTATAACCAATAAACTTCTACTAAACTTCAATAATATACATATTTTCAACAGCAATTACAATCTAATTACACTATTTTCTTTCCATTGCGCGCGTAGTGTGAGCGCAGGTTCTGTGATAAAACATGCTACATGGATGCGGTAGCATGTTATGTTGAACATATCTCTCGGGTTGCTATTGTGTATAAGTGTTTTTATATGAAATTTAAATTATTTTTATATCCTCGTTTCCAGTTATGCAATAAAATTAACATTCATAAACATCCGGTATAGCACTACAAAGATAAGGCAGTTGTGGCCCAAAAGTAAATATAAAAAGAATATTAAAAACCTACCAATTGTGTATATACTTGTATTATTAATTCAAATAAGTATACATTATATGTGCCCGTACATATAGAAAATATGTGCCCATATGTGTATGTGTATGTGTGTTATACGTATGTATATATTTATGTGTGTATGTGTATTATATCTATGTATATGTATATACATTATATGTGTGTGTATCTATATAATGTACTTAAGGTAGCCACTGAATATCAGGGCTAGGATGACATATCTTAGCGTTTTCTGAGTGGCAGTCCTATTATTTAGACCATTTCCCATTTTAAAAAAAAGTTTTTTTTAAGTTAGCTGTTCACTTTTTTTAAGTTTGTGTAAGTGTATAATTAAGTCTACTTATAAGAATACCTAATTATAATGTATGTTTTGAGTATTTACTGCAAATTTTTTAAGAAATGGCCAAATAAATATCTCTTTCTTTCTTTCAATTGCTAATAGCTGAAATATAATTTCTAAATTACGTTACATTTAACTAACGTTTAAGGAGGCAATCGGTTTTTTAGTCTAGTAATTTTAACGTGACATAATGGTATTTCACATAAAAATGATACCATTCTATTATAGTAATTAGCCCAAAAAGTACTATAACCTTTTATAGAAAATGGAAAACCGGTTTAAAATTTTATACAATTAAAAACTAAAATGTTTGTCTAAAAGAAATCACTTTCAGAGTGATACGTACGCATATTGTACTAATGTATGTTTAATATTGTATTACTTCATGCATTTTGATTTGGTGTATAATAAAAAATAAATGGAGCAAAAAGCTTACCGTGACATGTCATTGTCATCTAGAAGAATTTCATCTCCAATGATTAGCTTCTTTAATTTAGGGGTCGATGTCATTAAATACTTTAAGCAAGACGTCGAAAGATTACCATGTATTATTTCAACATGCTCCAATTTATTAAATGGAACTTCTTCCTCGTGCGTTGCCGTCTGTATCTGATAGAACTCTAAACTTTCCAGATTGGCACAAGTCTCCGCTATCCTAGTAAAGTTAAATGAACCTAATGATGCTGACAGCATAAGGGTTATTATTTTGTAACCTATCTTATCTAACAATTGATGTAGCTCGTGACACTGGAACTTGTTTAATTTAATTTTATTTATGTAACTTAAGTCCTTTATCAACTGAAGTACTCCTTGATCAGGCTCCTCTAAATAAATTGTCTCTAACATCGGACATAAAGCAACTATCGCCTTCATCGTTCTCAAATTAGTTCGGGCGTCGTGCATGTATTGTAGTTTAGTTTTAAAACCTGGGGGACAATCGTTATTGTATAAATAATGAATTGATTTTCCGACGAATGAATAACTACCAAGATTTGTTAAGTTAGGCAGTCGCCTTATTAATAATGCAACATCAGTATGGTCAATGTTCTCTTCACCGTACATTCCTATGTTAACTACAGTCAGAGTTTGGGTGAGCTGAGGATTTCCAGTCAGCATAGCATCGATCCCGATCTCAGTTATATCCGTCTCGCCCGACACATCGAGCAATTTGAGCACTTTGTTATGTTCACCTATATACTTGAGCACTTCATCGTTAGCCATATATGGAATATTAAGAGAGGTTAAATTTGTGAGATTCTTTATTAGCTGATAGAAAAGCGGCAAATGTTCATCTTTAACCCACACGCCTTTCAAATTGAGGGCCGTCAAGTGTCGCCCCTGTTCTGTAATTAGTTCAAGAACTTTCCTGTAATAGGGGCAAGGGAATATTCCTGTCGCTAAGCTTTTGACGTTCTCTTTCAACAAAAGCTTCATTGAATAATATCTTATAGACGGATCGAGATATTCCGAGCTCAATAATAGATTTAAGAGATCTTGAAATATGTCGTTTGTAGCTCCCATGATTTCGTAGTAAGAGGACACCATTGCGAAAGGCAGAGCGACATCTTCATCAGAAGTAACGCGAGACAGAGCATGTATCAATTGTCTACCAACTAGAGACAATGTAATGTCTTGAAGGGGAGGCACTGGACACTTCGGAGACATTTTTACACAAACGCTATTTATTACACTAATACACATTAACTATTATACTATAAATTGAGCATCACTGTCACGGGTAGAGCAACTTTTCTCTTTTAAAATTGGAAAGAAGTGAAAAATTCGTGTAAGCTATACTATATCGCGCATGCGCATCGTATTTGGCTCGCCGCCAGCGCACGCTCACTATTCGAAGGCATTTATACGTACATTATAAATAGACATTTTATGTGTAAAATTTGTTTATAGTGCACTGCATATATGAAAATTTTAGACTCAAACAAAAATAGAGAAACCCACTATCAATCTCCCATATTGTACATGTTTAAAAATAGTTATTTTCTACCATAAAACATTATATATAAGCATCGATTTAAGAAAGTAACTTCGATCAGTTTACTAAAATAGTCCATCTAAGATTTCCCGCCAATAGACGGTCAGCAAACACTCTTAAAGTTCTTTCGTTTTGTTCTGCGTTACAGATTGCATTTTTATTCATGTATTGGTGACCGTACGTTCATCATGAATACGTGATTCGTAATTTTTTTAATTTCACCAAAAAAGAAATGTTATTTTACTGGATTAAAATTCAGAGTACCCATAATTGACAATTCATGAATGTACAGTTTGTTATTTTGTTGTATATATGGCAATTCATGAATGTACAGTTTGTTGTTCTGTTTGTATATATAGAGGTGAAACATCTCGGCACAGGTTGAGGGTGGAATCTTAATGTAAACATGTAGCACTCATAATGCAGGTAAAGTCGACAAACGAGCGTACGGTAAAAGTGATATTCTGGATTATAAATCAAAATTTATATTTGATGCGTTGTCACCCCTGAGGACTAAGATGTAATGTCTCGTTACCAGTAAAAAAAAACTCTCTACAGATATAGATATTTAAGGCCAAAGGAAGTATTTTTTTTAATTTATTTACTTTAAAAAATACAGCTTCGAATTTATCTATGTACTAAATTGTTTCGCGAAACTTTTCAATAGTTTATTGGCCTGTGGCGGCGCATTCGTCGCACCACAAGCAAAAACACATCGAAGCCTAAATCGCGCTATCAAAGTCCCGAATCAAAAACAGTATGGAGTGTTGGCCGCTCCCCGGGCAGAACATCTTGCCCGGCGGGAGATCTCCCCTTTTCCTTCCACCGCTAAAGGCCAAAAAATGTGCTCTTGCTTTAACGTTTCACTAACAACTGTTATTTTTGAAGTGAAATCTTCTTTAGAATTGTTGTGATATTAAATTCGATGAAATGCAAAAGCGACCCTAAAAAGAGACAAGCTTATACATCTATAGGATTTAGCCTCCGAAAGAATGAGATAGAATGCAGTATTAGTGTTTATAATACATTTATTTATATTTTAATAACATAAACCCTACAATTATCCTACTCCTGATACTCTGCATTCGTCTCATTCTATCGAAAGTTTTGTTTTATGAAGGTTTTACTTCTAATGCGTGTCAACTGCATACATGTTTTATTTATATCATCGTCATCATCGTGATAGTCCTGCTCAAGGCCATTAAACATAAACATAAGGAATGCCATAACCACAAATCACGTTTCGAAGCCACTTGCATCCGTCGACTCCTTGCTACTCTTACCAGCAGGTCGTCACTTCAGTGGGAGGTCGCCCTAGACTTCTCTTACCGGTACGAGGCTCCTCATCGAGAAACTTTCTTTCCCTTGAACAACTTTCTACCGTTTGAACTATTTGTTCAGCTTACTCACTCACTTACTTACCTACTTATCGTCAACAGATTTGACAGCATACAGGCAACTGAACAGACAGATCTCCAAATGCATGCGGCGAGACTTACGCAACTTTAATACTGCTCGTATTAAAGAAGCGATCGAGCGGAACCAGGGCTCCAAAGTCTTTGCCAGAGATCTGTCTGCCAGAAAGAGCCAACTGTCAAAGCTGAAGACTGAGTGTGGCAGCATCGTTTCCGAGACACCTGAGATTTTGAGTGTGATTGAGAGGTTCTATGGGCAGCTGTACACATCATCGTTGGAGCCACACGCAAGTGTGAGTAACGATCCAAGAGCAAGTACTGTTCCGATGATATCCCGGACGTCAGTCTGAGCGAGATTAGAATGGCTCTCCAGCACCTTAAAAACGGCAGGGCCCCAGGCGAGGATGGAATTAGAGCGGAGCTTCTGAAAGCGGGTGGAACACCGGTACTTGAAGTCCTTCAGAAGCTCTTCAATTCCGTTCTCCATGGTGGCACTACTCCGGAGGCGTGGAGCAGAAGTGCGGTGGTCTTGTTCTTTAAGAAAGGCGACAACGCACTCTTGAAGACCTACAGACCGATTTCCCTTCTGAGCCGCGTCTACGTGCTGTTTTCGAGAGTCATTACGAATCGTCTCGCACGCAGACTCGACGACTTCCAGCCTCCCGAACAAGCCGGTTTCCGAAAAGGCTTCAGTACCATAGACCACATACATACCCTGCGGCAGATTGTACAGAAAACCGAGGAGTACAATCTGCCACTTTGCCTGGCGTATGTGGACTATGAGAAAGCCTTTGATTCCGTCAAAATTTGGGCGGTGCTACAGTCCCTTCAGCGGTGCCAAGTTGACTGTCGGTATATCGAAGTGCTGAAGTGTTTGTACAGTAGGGCTACGATGGCTATCCGAGTACAGAACCAGAGTTCGAAGCGTATCCATCTGCAGAGAGGTGTAAGACAGGGTGACGTTATATCCCCGAAACTCTTCACCGTTGCGTTGGAAGACGTTTTCAAGCTATTGGACTGGAAAGGATACGGTATTAACATCAATGGCGAGTACATCACTCACCTTCGATTTGCCGACGATATAGTCCTTATGGCAGAATCGCTGGAGGACCTTAGAACTATGCTCAATGACCTCAATGGTGTCTCCCAACGGATAGGTCTTAAGATGAACATGGACAAAACAAAGATCATGTTTAATGTCCATGTCACACCTATGCCGGTAGTTGTTGGGAGCACTATGCTCGAAGTTGTTGACGAGTACGTTTACCTGGGACAAATAGTCCGACTAGGTAAGTCCAACTTCGACCGAGAGGTCAATCGAAGGATTCAACTCGGCTGGGCAGCGTTCGGGAAATTACGACACATCTTCACGTCAGGTATACCTCAATCTCTGAAAACTAAAGTGTACAACCAGTGCGTGTTGCCAGTGATGACTTACGGATCAGAGACGTGGTCCTTCACCGCTGGCCGTATGAGGACGCTCAAAGTCGGTCAGCGAGCTATGGAGAGGGTTATGCTCGGAGTTTCTCTGCGTGATAGACTCAGAAAAGAGGATATCCGCAGTAGAACCAGAGTGACCGACATAGCCGAACGGATTAGTAAGCTGAAGTGGCAATGGGCCGGCCATATAGCTCGAAGAACCGATAACCGATGGGGAAGAAAGGTTCTCGAGTGGCAGCCTCGTACCGGTAGGCGTAGTGTAGGGCGACCCCCCACTAGATGGAGTGACGACCTGGTAAGACATGCAGGAAGTCGATGGATGCAGGTGGCTCAGGACCGTGCTTTGTGGCGTTACTTGGGGGAGGCCTATGTTCAGCAGTGGACTTGTGAAGGGCTGTAATGATGATAATGATGAATGACTCACTGGCAACACGCACTCTTTGTACACTTCTTAAAGTCCCAAACATTGCCTAGCCGATTTGAATCTGTCGATTGACCTTTTGGTCGAAGTGGGACTTCTAGGACGTTGGATAATTTGTCCTAGAAAAACATACTCGACAACAACTTCGAGAGTAGAGCGTGCTCTCAAGACGACATAGGTATGACTTAAACGTCACACATGACTTTTGTCTTGTTCATGTTCATTTTAAGACCCATAGGTCTTGTAACATTGTCTCCCAAGTGTTGAGGCCATTGGGCGATTCTGCCATGATTATATCGTTAGTTAGTCCCCCAGCGATACTGCTATAGTGATTATAGAGTCGGCAAGTCGGGTGAGCTATCATAATAGATCATAATGGTCTTGCTAGATATGCATAGCTGCTCGCACCATAGGCGGCGCAAGGCGTGGGCCACGTGGGCGACCGCCTACGGGCTCGCGACCCGAAATATCAAAGAATTTTCATTAATCTATTAGTTGCCTTTGAGTATTAAATAATTACTTAAAAACTATAAAGAATAGAAGTGATTGTTGACTGTCTAAGTTGAAGACCAATAGTGTCAGCGACATTGCTGGCGACAAGATAGACATTATCCTGATCAAGTCCTGGACTTCAATCTGAACGAGATTAGAATGGCTTCCAAGGATATTAAAAACGCCAATGTACCTGGTGAGTGCAGAAGTACAACAGAACCTTTGCAAGAGAGTGGATAATCGGTACACATTAACGTCCCTAAGAAGCTATGAAATTTTTCTCTTCCACTTGACACTACGTAAAACATACGCAAAAGTGGAAAAAAAGCAAAATATCTTGTATTTAAAAAAAAAACGATAGCTCCCTCATAAAGAATTACAGCTGGTTTGTCTTCTAAACTGCATCACCAGACATTAAAAAATGTCTTGCATGCAGAATTCATGACTTCTAGTCTTTAAAATATGCTGATTTGAAACCCAGCACTATGCTCAGTTTAACCTACATACTGTCTACCAACAGTTAGGTTAAGTCATCAGAAAAAGATGTGTTCATGTCTCATGTATACGGGGGTTGTTAGGAAACTACTAGTTATTGATGAATAGTTCTGTTACAAATATGGGAGGAAAATGTGACGTTCATAGATTTAATATAACAAATATCGTTGATATCTTCATCCACGGCAAACCATGCAAAAGGGTATATATTTGGTAGTTTCTTTTACGTGGTAGAGCCATGCTGCAGTTATATTAGTATTTAGTAGTCTAGTTGTAGCACGAATGGGTCGGCTCGACCGGGGAAGGACCACGCTCTCACAGAATACCAGCGTCAAATAGTAGCTTAATGCTGCTGTGTTTCGTATGGTGAGTGTAGAGAACCGGAGACCTTTTTTACTAGAAACGAAGCATTCCACCTAAGTCCTCATGGATGACAACGCATCTGCATTTTGATTCGTAATTGAAGATAGATGAAATGAGATGTAAATGTCTATGGGCCACAGCAACCACTTACCATCAGGTGGACTCTGAGCTCGTTTGTCATCCTAGCCTATAAAAAAAAGTTTAATTACCCTTAAAAGTGAATAAAATGATAATTTTAATGATTTTAATATGGGCGCTATCATATAAACAATTTACATTGCACAGTGTTTTTAGTGTATTTTCGTGAACGACGGAAATTAACCCACTAGGCAAGTCCACCTTCGACCAAAAAGTCAACCGACGAATAGAAATCGATTGTGAAGTCCAATAATTCTCAAAATCTCAAAATAAGTGTACTACAACTATTGTGTGTTGCAATGACCTATGCATTCGAGGCACGGTCCTTTACTTTTGGATGCATGAGAGAAAGCTTAAAGTCATTCTGCAAACTATGGAGAGGGCTGTGCTCGGAGTAACTTTGCGTAACAGAATCCGTGTCGAATATATTTGCAGCAGAACCAGGGTTACAAACATGGTTCAAGGTATCGGTAAATAATGTGCAATAAGCTAGCCGTAGCTCGAAGAACCGACTACCTATGGAGAAGAAAGGTTCCCGAGCGACAGTCTCCTGGTAAGAGGACCTTGCTCCTCTTACCAGGAGACTGTCGCTGTCTTATCCCCACTAAATGGAGGTCGAACGAACAGGTAAAGCGTGTAGGATGTTGATGTATACATGTGGCTCAAGATCGTGACTGTAGTACTGTTGGGGAGGTCCATATTCAAGTGCGGACTTGTGACGGGTTATAATAAAGATCCAAACACAATTAATGGAAAATAATTATTCGTCACCAAGGGCCTCGCAAAATAGATCTTGCCCACGCCAAATGTAGGTCTTGCTCCGCCCCTGGCTCGCACAAACTACTACTAGTGGGGTATGTGTAGGCAATAATATAGGGCCCTTATAATTTATTTTATTTTTTTCATATAATAAAGAATTTTGATAGAAACGAGCGTCTGGCATAACCGTCTGCAATACCAAATAAATTGCAGATGCGTTGCCCGCTATTTAAATACGCTAAGGCTCGTAACATAAAGCTTTCACAACAAAAAGGGTAAAAACTCTTACCCTTCAAACTGGAACAAAGTAAGTAGACATGCTCCTACTCAGCGAAGGAAATGGGTAAGACAATGGTACTTACCTAGACGAATTCCTAGGTAGAAGGCATCCTTAGAAAAGTGCTGTATTGGGTGCTAATTAGAATAAAAATAAATGTTACTTTAGTTGCTTTATTCACAGAAAAAAATTAAGTGGTACTTACATAAAATATCAAAATCCATGTACGATTAGAAAATAAAAAAGTTTTAAAACACTCCTCTTGCTACCTTAGCCAGCTTCGGAATCCTCAGCGTGATTATTCGAATGATGTTAAACCTAGAAGGGAAGACTAAATTGGCCTCTAAAAAGTTTAGTTTAGCTCAATAGTACGAGACAGTATTCCGTGCGGGCGCACCGCTTGAAACCGTACATATGCAAGTTCGTTCTCACATGGAATACTGTTATTATCAGGGGATCCCTAGTGCCAGCTTTTTCACCGCACACACCAGCGAAAAGCGGCCCGAATCATAGAAACCGAGTTCTTTCTGATCGGCCCGATTCAATGAGTTCGCAGCGTAATTGAATCGCATTTTTTTTTATAGAATAAGGGTATCAAACGAGCCACCCTAAGTGGATGCTATGGCCCATTGACATCTACATTTATCCTCGATTAAGAATCAAAATGCAGATATGTTGTCATCACTGAGGACTATAATGAAATGTCTTGTTTTCAGTAAAAAGGGTCTACGGTTCTCTACACTCACCATACGAAACACAGCAGAATTAAGGATTTCACTCTGGTATTGTGTGAGAGCGTGGTTCTACCCCAGTCGAGCCGACCCATTCGTGCTAAAACTAACATATAGCTGCAGCATGACTCTACTTACTACTCACATGAAATGCTCAGACAAATTATTCTGATCAATTTCAGCCGCCAAACTTCAACATCGCACATCTCGACAAAATTCGATACGCGTACAATAGAAAGCGTGCTCATATGTACGTGTCAGCGAAAGTATAGCAAGCGAATGGCGTGAGTCTATCCAATACACAACGACGATTAACTAAGGGACCAGTTACGTGAAATAATGTTCACAATGCTCACTACGCGTGTTTATACGTCATCATTCAGACCTTTAAATCGACTGGTGGAAAAGTTTCGAAGTTGGTGCGCAGGTCAAAGTTGTGCACAATTATAACTAGGAAACTAGAGGATGCCAGCAGAATATGCAGTATTAATCAAACATTGCCTTACATCTGGCTATCTATTGTGGAAGGAAGAGTTTTACAAGCAAGTAGATGCTGTTGCGATGGAGTCACCTGTATCTCCCATTGTCGCCGATATATTCATGGAAGACTTTGAGGAGAAAGCCCTCCCTACTGCACCTGTTACTCCAAGGTTCTACAAGCGGTACGTAGACGATACTTTCACAATTCTACCATCGGACAAAGTAACTGCATTTTTAGAACATCTTAATTCCATTAATTCTAAAATTCAATTTACTATGGAGTTAGAGGCAAATAATTCCTTAGCCTTCCTAGAAGTGTTAGTCATCCGAAATCCCAAAAACACCATAGGTCACACTGTGTAAAGGAAAAAGACCCATACAAATCGATATTTAAACGGTGAATCTCATCACCATCCTTCACAGTTAGCTACCGTGGGCAAATCTTTGTTACAGAGAGCACGAGGGATCTGTGACAGCAAACACCTGGCGGCCGAGCTTCAGCACGTCAAGCAAGTTCTGCACGACAAGCTTCGGGTCCCGCGCCTACGTCACAGTGAACGAGTGAAGCCGGCCACAGTCGAGCGTGTGCCTGCTGTACTACCATGTCAGTTCGTGCCGCTATCTATACGAACGTCCACACTAAAAAGACGAATCCGCCATTCGACTACTGTCGTAAGAAGCTTCTAGCACAATTTAGCTTTGCTGGAGTTCTTAACGGGAGTATTAGTAGTGACAAGGATGTATTTCAATTGTCAGATAAAAGTTATTCAAAAAAATGATAACCTGAATGAATATATAAAAGTGAAACAATTAAACAATTTTAATCATACAACTGTAATTTTTAATTTGTTTATGTAGTATTTTATCTCATGAATAAATTTAATCTGAGAAATGAAAAGTCGGTCTTTAATAGTATTGTCAGTTAGTATAAATATTTGAAATAAAAAACAGACATAATGGAATTTTTTACTTAAATATAAATATAACTTAGGACTAGATAAAATATTCTGTATTTACATTATGTAGGCACGGGCAGATTCTTCGCAACCAACAGGAGTATTTGTTCGGTGCTGAAGCACCAGTTGACGATGTCCTTGGAGACACGGCACCAGTACTCCCCGTGGTGGGGTTCCGCGGTCTTGCAACGGTTTTTCACGTCTTCCTGCTGTTGCTCGTTGCCGTGGAGTAGTTCGAATTTATAGAAAAATGCCCACGCGTCGCCTAGGTCCGGGTCAATTTTTACCTGTGGTAATAGTTAGACTATGTTTATTATACTCGGAGTTTCCTGCGATGGACAACTCGTCTGTCAAGCGTGTCGATTATGGAAAATCTTTCTTACTATTAAGCAGCAGTAGTGGACAGTAACGATTTACACTAGTCACGAAAATGAAGTGATATAAAAAAGAATCAAAATTTTTGGGTGATTTTTCAACAAGCTGTAACTCTGGAGTCATCCTAAGGAAACAGCACAGAGCAAAAATTCTAACTCATTTAAATCCAGAACCAAACATGATAAAAAAATTTCATGGCCAGATCCGAAAATAAGACACTTGGAGCTACAATTTGCTTTTGTTTTTGTTGTACGATCATTTTCCTCGAAGTTCAGCTTGTTACGAGGGTGGATTGAAAAGTACTCGGCCTAACCAAGAAAATAAACACATACTAAATCAGATATATTTTTTTTCTACATAATCACCATCAAGTTCAATACACTTTTGCCACCTCCCCTTCCAAGCATTTAGACCGTTGAAAAAAAATGATTCTTCCTTAGAGTCAAAATATGCGTCTACAGCTGCTTTGACCTCGTCGTTTGTCGAAAATCTTTGACCTCCCAAGTGCTTTTTTAGGTTAGGGAACAGAAAGAAGTCTGATGGTGCCAGATCAGGTGAATACGGCGGATGCGGTAACAGTTCAAAGCCACAGTTGTGAATTTCAGCCATTGACTGTACTGACGTGTGAACACGGGCGTTATCTTGATGAAACAGGACTTTTCTTCTGAGCATTCCTCGACGTTTTTCTTTTATTTCCTCTCGTAAACGACGTAGTAAGGTGCAGTAGTAATCAGAGTTTATAGTCTGACTCCTTTCAAGATAATCAATCATAATCACACCTCTCGAGTCCCAGAATACTGATGCCATCACCTTATTTGCCGACAAAATCGACTTAGCCTTTTTAGGGGGTGGTGAACCAGGTCTTCTCCACTGTTTTGATTGTTGTTTTGTTTCCCGTGTACAGTAATGAACCAGTGTTTCGTCCATAGTAACAAAACGATTCAAAAAATC
The DNA here is from genome assembly GCA_907164705.1 of Parnassius apollo. Classification (NCBI taxonomy): domain Eukaryota; kingdom Metazoa; phylum Arthropoda; class Insecta; order Lepidoptera; family Papilionidae; genus Parnassius; species Parnassius apollo. Next base: position 1,963,481 of record CAJQZP010000333.1, on the reverse strand, counting down.
ATCTGCATCGGCTTCAAATAACTCCAAACAGTCGCGTGAAATAGTCAATCGCGTCCTTTTTTGTTCAACTGAAAGCAGTCGCGGAACCCACCTCGCAGACACCTTGTGGAAACCCAACTCGTTGACAATGAGTTTGAGTTCGTTCATAAGAGATGCCTATAATCTCGGCTATCTCTCTAATTTTTAATCTGCGGTCTCCCATTATTAAATCAAGTACTTTTTTAATATTTTCGTCAGTAGTTGACGTCGAAGGCCTTCCAGAGCGGGGTTCATCTTTCACACTCTCTCTACCACGCTTAAATTCTGCTATCCATTTTTTGACGGATGAATATGACAGAGCACAATCGCCTAATGTACTGACCATGTCATCATGGGTGGCTTTTGATGATAGCCCCTTCTTATGGAGGTACTTAATGACGGCACGCTGCTCGTTTTGCTCCATTCGCGGAAATTATGTCCGATTACTTTGTTAATAAATTTATAAAATCACAACTAATTATCGCACACGTTTCGAACTTCACACAATGAACTAGTCTGAACTGAACTAAATAATGTGGGTAGATTTGATTTTTAGAATTGAATGGATCTGTGTTAGGCCGAGTACTTTTCAATCCACCCTCGTAAAAATTACCCAATAATTTATAATTATTTGTTATATCCCCTATGTGACTAATTTATTATATGTATATTTAATATTATCCTTTTGTAATACTTTTTGTTTTAAATATAGTGACAAATAAACTTACAGCCCATCTAATGTTGATCTGACACCTACAATCACTTACAAAATAAGCGAAAGCGATGCGTCGTCATATTTAAGGCATAAAATGCCTCACGACTTGTAATCTTTATATATACCTATATATATATATATATATATATATATATATATATATATATATATATATATAAATATATATATATATATATATATAAATCAATTGCTATCCGTTAGTCTCTGTAAAAGTCGAAACTGACTCTACATATTTTGATCAAATTTTTTGAGGTTGTTTGAGGTGGTAGGTGACGCTGTTGTCGAGATCCAGAAATCACCCTTGCGTAGCCGGGGCGGATCGCTAGTTAATTATATTTTCTATATACATCTCAGACCCAAACACAGCAGTGCACGCTGATTAGTGGACGTACGTAAGAGGGTGCTTCTACCTAGCCAGACCCAGTTCTAGGCAGTAGGGAATTCGTATCACCTAGTAGGACATACGTTAAACATATAGGTATATTCATAGAATACTATAATACATACATAATAAAACGGGGAAGTGGGCGGAGCCCGTGTAGCCACTATCATTTCAATTCACACCTATAAATATCAACACATTTTTTTACGTTACAATCATTTCCAATTTTCGTGTCAAGCGTCGTTGCATCCAAATTAGTTAAAAATGCCAAATTTCTTATATTTACGCGAACACTACACATTGAAATAATACTAATTTTTACGGAATTTATCGCGTATATTTAACTTTTTTACCCGACGTTTCGAGAGCTTTACAGCACCCATGGTCACGGGAAGGACTGAGATGTTCAACGTCCAGCTGTCATAGTTAACCGCGGTTACCATAGATTAAAATTTAACTTTTGTTCCGATCTACACAGTATGAGCTTATGGTATCATGGAGTCTTGCAGTTGTATGCTTGGGTTGGGATTTAATTTTATTTATTATAGGATCCCAAGCAGATGGTAGCACCCAGCCATCTTCTCTATTGAAATTAGGATGTTTTTTAATTTCAATAGCCTCGCGAATCATCCTTGGAAGGAATCGGTGTTCTTTAGCGAGGATTTGTGGTCTATCAAATCTGATGTAGTGACGGGGGCGATCCTGTACATGTTCACAGACTGCAGACTTCCCGGAGCTTCGATTCTTCACATCAGCTATATGTTCTTTGACGCGGGTTTTAATTGATCTTTTAGTTTGTCCTATGTAGGAGAGACCACATTCACAATCAAGCTTGTACACTCCTGCATCTTGCAGAGGGACGTTACACTTGACTGATGGTAAAAACTGACCAATCTTCTTCGGCGGCTTGAAGTATGTTTTGATGGAAGCGCGCTTCAAGATGTAGCCAATCTTGTCAGTGACTCCTCTAACATATGGCAGTACAGCAGGTACACGCTCGACTGTGGCCGGCTTCACTCGTTCTCTGTGACGTAGGCGCGGGACCCGAAGCTTGTTGTCATGCAAAACTTGCTTGACATGTTGGAGCTCGGCAGCCAGGTGTTTACTGTCACAGATCCCTCGTGCTCTCTGAAACAAAGATTTACCCACGGTAGCTAACTGTGAAGGATGGTGGTGAGAATCACCGTTTAAATATCTATCTGTATGGGTCTTTTTTCTATACACAGTATGGCTCAAGGTGTTATCAGGATTCCGAATTACTAACACATCTAGAAAAGCTAAGGAATTGTTTGCCTCTAACTCCATTGTGAACTGAATTTTAGAATTTATAGAGTTAAGATGGTCTAAAAATGCAGTTACTTTATCTAAAGGTAGAATTGTGAAAGTGTCGTCTACGTACCGCTTGTAGAATCTTGGATTTATGGGAGAAGTAAGCTGGGCTTTCTCCTCAAAGTCTTCCATGAATATGTCGGCGACAATGGGAGATACAGGTGAGCCCATCGCCACACCATCTACTTGCTTGTAGAACTCCTCCTTCCACAATAGGTAGCCGGATGTAAGGCAGTGTCTGAGTAATACTGCATATTCTACGGGCATGTTGTTTTCTTCCAGCCTTCTAGTTACAATTGAGATGCAGTCTTCAACAGGTAAGCATGTAAACAATGACTGCACATCAAAACTGACCATAGTTTCATTGTCTGCCAGATGTAGGTCTTTAATCTCGCTGACAAAATGGTAGGAATCCTTTATGTGTGCTCTTGTATGTCCCCTGAGCGGTGAGAGTATTTTCGCTAAGTGTTGGGCCAATCTGTAAGTTGGTGAATCGATTTGGCTCACTATGGGGCGTAATGGAGCATTGGGTTTGTGTATTTTTGGTAACCCATACAACTTTGGTGATTTGGCGCACGTAGGTATTATCCATTTTACGTCCAGATTTAATTTTTCGGAGTGTTTCTTTATGAATTATTCTTTATTACGATTAGAAGATCTAAAGACTAAGCGCGCAAGATATCTAACAGCCTTAAATTTCTTGAAGAGATGCCGAGACCATAATCTCATTCCTACGTGTGTCAAAATATCCACCAAAAAGGACATTCGAGGAAGCGCTAAGATCTTAAATCAGGCAAGTAAAAAGTTGTTACGGGCGGTAATCCAACAAAAACGCTCCGATCTATATGACATAAATAAATCCATAGACACATCATCCAGTGAATTAAAGAAAGTTTTAACGACGTTTGATTATAATTTTTGCATGGAAACATTAAATAAACGCGAAATTAGTAAATATAACGAATGCAAAAACAAACATATAGAAAAATATCAAAAATTAACGGCCAAATCAAATGTCAAACATCCGAATCAATGCCAGAACCAAAAGCAACCATTGACAAACACAGATCATAGATTAATCGCGTTCTATAATCTGTCAAAACAAACACTGGATGATGCAACAATAAAGGTTTTATCCAAAGGACTAAATTACGCGATAACTCCTCGCAGATTACCGTACGAAGAAATTATCTGTAGTGTCGAGGACTGTTTATTTAAAAACAATATGCGGAAAGAAGATTTGGAGGCGATACGTCAAGACATTTCGTCTATGTTACGTCGATGTTCAGTGCCTAAACCGAATCTTCCCAGAGACGAATTTATAGCGTTAAAGAACCTACGCAATAAACCAGAACTTACGATTCTCCGCGCAGATAAGGGAAACGCCACGGTGGTCATGGATACGTCAGATTATAATTCTAAAATACAAGAACTTTTGTCGGATGTAAGTACTTATAAAAAAGGTTAAAAACGACCCAACAAACAGCACACTAAAAACAACTAGTGACCTCATAAAGAAACACTCCGAAAAATTAAATCTGGACGTAAAATGGATAATACCTACGTGCGCCAAATCACCAAAGTTGTATGGGTTACCAAAAATACACAAACCCAATGCTCCATTACGCCCCATAGTGAGCCAAATCGATTCACCAACTTACAGATTGGCCCAACACTTAGCGAAAATACTCTCACCGCTCAGGGGACATACAAGAGCACACATAAAGGATTCCTACCATTTTGTCAGCGAGATTAAAGACCTACATCTGGCAGACAATGAAACTATGGTCAGTTTTGATGTGCAGTCATTGTTTACATGCTTACCTGTTGAAGACTGCATCTCAATTGTAACTAGAAGGCTGGAAGAAAACAACATGCCCGTAGAATATGCAGTATTACTCAGACACTGCCTTACATCCGGCTACCTATTGTGGAAGGAGGAGTTCTACAAGCAAGTAGATGGTGTGGCGATGGGCTCACCTGTATCTCCCATTGTCGCCGACATATTCATGGAAGACTTTGAGGAGAAAGCCCAGCTTACTTCTCCCATAAATCCAAGATTCTACAAGCGGTACGTAGACGACACTTTCACAATTCTACCTTTAGATAAAGTAACTGCATTTTTAGACCATCTTAACTCTATAAATTCTAAAATTCAGTTCACAATGGAGTTAGAGGCAAACAATTCCTTAGCTTTTCTAGATGTGTTAGTAATTCGGAATCCTGATAACACCTTGAGCCATACTGTGTATAGAAAAAAGACCCATACAGATAGATATTTAAACGGTGATTCTCACCACCATCCTTCACAGTTAGCTACCGTGGGTAAATCTTTGTTTCAGAGAGCACGAGGGATCTGTGACAGTAAACACCTGGCTGCCGAGCTCCAACATGTCAAGCAAGTTTTGCATGACAACAAGCTTCGGGTCCCGCGCCTACGTCACAGAGAACGAGTGAAGCCGGCCACAGTCGAGCGTGTACCTGCTGTACTGCCATATGTTAGAGGAGTCACTGACAAGATTGGCTACATCTTGAAGCGCGCTTCCATCAAAACATACTTCAAGCCGCCGAAGAAGATTGGTCAGTTTTTACCATCAGTCAAGTGTAACGTCCCTCTGCAAGATGCAGGAGTGTACAAGCTTGATTGTGAATGTGGTCTCTCCTACATAGGACAAACTAAAAGATCAATTAAAACCCGCGTCAAAGAACATATAGCTGATGTGAAGAATCGAAGCTCCGGGAAGTCTGCAGTCTGTGAACATGTACAGGATCGCCCCCGTCACTACATCAGATTTGATAGACCACAAATCCTCGCTAAAGAACACCGATTCCTTCCAAGGATGATTCGCGAGGCTATTGAAATTAAAAAACATCCTAATTTCAATAGAGAAGATGGCTGGGTGCTACCATCTGCTTGGGATCCTATAATAAATAAAATTAAATCCCAACCCAAGCATACAACTGCAAGACTCCATGATACCATAAGCTCATACTGTGTAGATCGGAACAAAAGTTAAATTTTAATCTATGGTAACCGCGGTTAACTATGACAGCTGGACGTTGAACATCTCAGTCCTTCCCGTGACCATGGGTGCTGTAAAGCTCTCGAAACGTCGGGTAAAAAAGTTAAATATACGCGATAAATTCCGTAAAAATTAGTATTATTTCAAAATGCCAAATTGTGAAATAATTACGTGTCGAAAAAATAACGGGAAATGGAATTTAAATAAAGGAAGATGTATTGTGAGGTTAAAATGTATTATGATTTATGACATATACTAGATATCTGATGCACGAGTTCTAAATTTATAAGTCATTGAATCGGGAGACAATCTGACTTTCGTCCCAGAAAATTGGGTCGAAATACGAACTTTCGATCAAGGTGTGATAAAAATATTTTTTCGCTTAGTCAGAAAATATCACAAGATGTCTACCAGGTACGTTTTTATGCCAACGACTCCATTTGAATAAATGCATCATTTGATTGACAGATTATTATTCTCAAAATATTCAGTATAATATTTATCTTATATGTATAACACTCACCGTCCTGTTGAACCACTCGCGGCACTTGTTCAGTTTCCTCTCGGTCCAGAACAGCTGCGACACGGCGAGCAGCACGTGTGCGTCGTGTTCACACTTCTTTAGAGCGTCCACCTAAACACACGCAAATATTTAAAAAAAATATTATCTTTTTTATCGATTTTAATAAAATTGTTTTAAATAAAGGTTCGGGGGGGGAAAAAGGGGGGAAGGGGGGGGGGGGGGGGGGGGGGGGGGGGGGGGGGGCGGGGGGGGGGGTTGGGGGGGGGGGGGTGGTGGGGTTTTAAATGGCAGTTTTAAGGGCTTTTTCTCGACGAATTATGACTTCTCTAGCACAATTTACTAAACCACGAAAACGACAACATTCCATTCTTGTCACACATTACACGCCCTCACACGGACGCTCTCGACGCTCTTAAATCGGTCTTCATAGCTTTACAAAAATAAAGTGTCACAAGCCACACAGTGTAATAAAATAAAAATATTTATCGGCAAATGATAATTTTCAACCTCAAGTGTGGCAAAAAATTTAAGATAAAAGTTAAATTTTGTAGCAAATAAATGTCGAAATCCATATTTTACTTTCCTAAATTAAAGTGTAATAAATCAAAAGAATATTCTTCCAAGTAAAATTGTTTTTATGTATTTTAATAGCACCATTTAATTCATTCTATAGGTAAAGACATTTTATAAGAATCAATTTTTGTTCGATCAAATGGATCGAACAAAAATTGATTGACTCTCAAGGTGGTGGATAAAATAAACGCTAGATGGCCTAAACACAACCAATTTAATACAAATCGGTAAGTTATGAAATGTAAAAGAGGGGGATAAGAAAAACTTTTACATTTTTTTTATTTAACAAATTAGTTAATTTTTTTAACTGTTTTTATTAACAGTTAAAGTTATATTAACTATATTTAAAGTACCGCCAAAGAGGAGACCGACATAATGGGAAACACTGTATACTGTATTCTATCTCATTCCCTTGCAGGCTAAATGCTATAGATGTATGTATTTGTTTCTCTTTTTAGTGTTTGTTTTTCGTTTCATCATCAGAACATCAGATTGTAAGTAGTTGGTTTTGCTCTCTTTCCACTCAATGACAATAGAAAGAAAGAGGTATAGAGATAATTAAATTTAAGCACGGAATTTAAGCAAAGAATACTCCATGATTATATGTAAAACTGTTAGTTATCAGTCACAAATACGGAAGAGTTGATTTTTCCTTCATTTGGTAAGACAAACTGATATGGAACCCTTAAAATCCTGTACTTTTCATGCGTAAAATAATCAAATGGTATTAAGTGATCGGAAAAATCAGCAATACTAACGCTCTTAGTTTTCCTCTGAGGTCGCGACTCCATAAATATGGCCTCTGCCCACAAGCGGCCCGCGTTCGGACATTCCTGTAAAGCTTTCGCCATGACGGCATTTGCAATTTCTGCACTGCCGTTTCTCCTTTCAAGTCTCACGCTCTCTAACCTACAAGAATATAACAATTAGATCGATATGTGTTAGGCAGGTAAAATAACTGTCAATATGCCACTGTCGTGCAAAGGCCTTAGGCCATTTTATGAGAAGACAATGGAGTACAAAAATTCCCTGCCTTATCTTTGAATATGTTTTCCATCTTGGCTAGGCAAATTTTCTTACGATGTAAATTAGCTTAAGAGTGTCCCGACTCATTCTTTCCTGACACATTCGTAAAATTTAAAAGATCGTAAACTCTATAAAACGTAATCTATTGTGTTGATTAACATCATACATTCCGAAATATTGAAATTAAATACTTTATTTAGAAGAATTCCTGAGAATTTTTTTTAGTTAAAGATACATTCAAGTATTTAAGTTTTTTGGGATACTTTCCTAAATATAGGACGCCAAAAATATGACAAAAACTATGCCCTTATGTACTCTGTTGTTTTATAAAGGATTCAATATTATTAAATTGATTCCTGTTTGTTTGAATTTGAGCATTGTGAATAGCTCGATTTTTCATATCATGTTTTTTTTTATAGGATAGGGTGACAAACAAGCACACAGTCCACCTGATGGTAAGTGGATGCTGTGGCCCATAGACATCTACATCTATCCTCCATTAAGTATCAAAGTGCAGATGCGTTGTCACCCGTTGGGACTAAGATGGAATGCCTCGTTTCCAGTAAAAACGGTCTTCGGTTCTCTACACTCACCATACGAAACACAGCAGCATTAAGCTACTATTTTACGCTGGTATTCTGTGAGAGCGTGGTACTACCCCGGTCGAGCCAACCCGTTTGTGCTACAACTATACTACTAATATAACTGCAGCATGGCTCTACCACGTAAGAATATGTAGATCAGAATATTAAAAAACAAAATATTTAACATAAAGTGTGAAACATACCATAGCTCTGGATTTTTAGGATTCCTTAGGCGTGCCTTCTCAAGCACAGACCTAGCTTTAGTGACATGTTTTAATTTCTCTTCCAACCTAGATAGTAGTATCCACATCGGGACGCTGGTAGCGCATTTTTTCAGCTGAAAAATAAGTTCAATTAAAAAAATCGTCTTTATATTTAATGTGATAAGGAACTATAGACATATTTATATGATTTCTGAATAAATACAATTCTATTTATAGTCTGCAAATTGTTTACGAAGTTCAGAAGCATATACTTTCTTTTAAACCAAACAAAAATAAAATAAATATGCTCTCTATGAGTTGTGCAAGAGCAACCATAAGTTCCCACCAACGCTCATAACATTATTACCTGGCAATCTTTGCTTGGTCAGAAACTTAAAATACGAAAATACTTAAAAAATTGGCTACCTACATAAATAAGAGTTTTTGAAGTGAAACTTCTTTATCGACGTAGTGGAGGAAAGTACGGTACATTTTATAAAAAAAAAAAAACAAAAAAAAAACGTTACGTTTTCCTGTAACGTTTCACCTCCGGGGCGGCATTAGTATATTATTATTTAACCTACTTATGTAAATTATAAAATAAAAGAATAATGATATGTCGTAAAGAAGTTTCAATTTGTACGTGTACACAATTATACGCAATTAAAAAAATTAAAACAATTAAAACTTACTCCTTGCGTATAAGTGTTATGCGCGTCGTCGTCCTTGCCCATTTGTTCCTCGATTTGCCCCTTCATCATGTGCAGTTTCGCGTAGTCTCCGAACACCTTGATCGCCTCCTCAAGCAGTTTTAGCGCTTCGTCTAAGTTGTTCAAAGCCCATTCTAATCTAGCTGATTTTATCATAACCTAAACAAAACAGAAATATTGCAATTAGAAATGTGAACTTTACTGATATTAGATTTTTTAATTTAAGCAATCAATATAATAAGGCAATCTATTTCTTTCTTCATCAGTCCGTTAAAGCCCACAGCTGGACACACTTCTGTTATACTGGGGATTTGCCTTAATCCTCACATTTAGGCAGACCAATTGGTAATCGCTATACCAGACGTCTCGCAATCTTTACGCTGCTGCATCTCGGCCAGTCTGGTTATTTTAAACCTAGCGTTAACGGGATGGTTAACGCACTCTATCTAAAATATGTATCTGTATAATTTAATTAATTGGCTTTGTTATGTTATCCTTCAATTTACTAAACGTCGATTTTCTCACAACTAATAAAATGAAAATAATGATGTCTTCAATATACTATACAAACGTGTAATTTAAGATGTACAATCCGTTAGGAGGGACCTGTGCCCTGTTTATCAAAACTCACAAGACTACTTGTTCACAAGTTACACTTTACAAGTTCGAGTAAACTACGTTTATCAAAAAAAAAAATCTACAGGGCTTGTAAAAATTAACACTTGTAGGTTCTACTTGTAAGTTCTAAAATCAAAAATGTGTGCCGCATTCTTTTCCCGCCATTATGTTTTTGCTTTTTATTGAATATCCTTATTTAAACGCATGGCTGTATGGTATATCGTCTGTGCCTAATTTTGATGGGACATTAAAAAAAGTAGTAGCACAGGTAGTAGCGGCAAAGTATTTCCGCCTTTTATATATAATTTGAAGTATATTCGCGGCGATATTTTGCGATTTCTTGTGAAACGTCTAGAAATGATATTAAAATAACGATTTTACAACTGATTCGCGAGAAAAAGTTCTTTAAGTCGAAACCTTCCATTAAATTCATAGGTCGTCTCCATATGACCGTAGTCAATTCTTGTTCTATATGTTCTTGGTTCCATTATTCTAATAATCTTGTTTTCGTGTTTTAGTGTACGTGTATACACACTTGTAAGACGGAATGGAGAGTCACTGGAAACTCTTTGGATTTGCTATGATTTTCTACAAATTGTAACTTACAAGGGATTTTTGATAAACAAAATCACGAATACAAGTGTAAAAATATACTTGTGAAATAAATAATGACCCTTGTAACTTGTAATTTACACGTGCAGTTTTGTTAAACACATATTTGTAATAATTAATTTTTTTACAGGAAAATTGCTGGTAATACAAGGCTAGTAAATTTTGATAAACAGGGCACTGGTGACCTATAAAACAGGTATTGTTTAATACCTTTATTAGGCACCAGTCTCTCACAAACTAGGGTTCAATACATTTATAGTGTAACATGTTTGTCATCAATAATTCTATATCTGTTTGTGATGAGAAAATAAATATAATTTCTATTCTATTCTATCTTATGACATAATCTCGACATGTCACAATGACGGGATAATAATATAACAATAATGTTAATAATAACACAGTATAATAACTCATAATGAATCTTCATATTCTTTTTTTATAATACTCTCACTTTGTTATGTGAAGAACCAACAACTGATGGGGAAGAAAGGTTGTTGAGTGGCAGCCATGTACCGATTAGCAAAGTTAAGGGTGGTGCCCTCAGTGCGTAGGCCCCTTTAGATGGTGAGGCGGCATGGTAAGATGCAGGAAGTCGATAGATACATGCGGCTCTGTACCATGCTTTGTGACATTCCTTGGGGGAGATCTATGTTCAGCAATAAATGTAATAATAATTATAATGTTAATGATAGACATTGAATACTTTGTTTTGACTGCCTGTTGGTCTAATGGTCGTATACACGATTTTCGATCATGAGGTCCGAATCCTAGTTCTAACCAATATTGGTTTTTTGGATTTTTCTGTCAAGAAATTCTCAGTAACAGAATTAGGAAGTCAGCTGAAGAAAACCCGGAGTCAAGAATTTGGTGGTGTTTCACACCTGTGTCTCAGAAAGCACAAAAAGTCGTAGGTCCTGCGCCTGATCTCTTCTCCAGTCGTGTCGGATTACTGTCCCATCAGACTATGATGGCGTAGAGTGCTGTGCTTGCGCATACACTCATGCACTATAATCCTGTCCTGAGCCGATGGCTACTCTCCATTGAGACTGGCCGCCATAACCGAAATTCGGTCTGGAGGTCATTATTTTTATTACTTCTTTGTTTTATTACTGACAACGAAAAATAGTTGATTATTTTCATTTATCTATATATATATATATATATATATATATATATATATATATATATATATATATATATATATATAGTTTTTTTATATCTTACCCTAGGTGTAGGCGCTGAAGCACGGGCCTTGGCCAACAATCTCCTCGCTCTGTCATATTCCTTATTCTCGCTCTCTAATTTGACAGCCGCCAACCAGATTTCCTCTGAGTTTGGATTTGCTTGGAAAGCCAATGATAAAATGCCTCTCGCTGCTGGAACATCACCTAAAAGAATGTTCATGTACATTAAGTATTTATGACGATGGATCGAACTGCACTTAGTGCTCGAACGCGCCGTTCTGTGATCATCATCACTGCAATTGACGAGTTGAAGGTTCAAAAGAACACACATTTAAGAATAACGACTCTGACAAAAAGATCTACACTAGGATTTTCTAGTGAATTGTAAATGCAATAAGCATCCAAACTAGAACAATTTTTTTGTAGGCCATACAAATACCTTTTTCGTGTGGGATTCGAATCCGCAACACTTAGTACAGCACCGCGATGGCCAATGCAGCACAGAGCCGCCGTAAATGAGAACATCTAAAACTTCATATTGTTACTTACCAGCCAACCATTTAGACTTGGCTCCCATGAGCCATAGCACCTCGGATTTAGGGCAATGTGCCACAGCCCTCTGCAGCAAGGACTCCAGACTGGCACGAGTTCCATGCTGCTTTTCTAAGTATGCTGCTCGCAGCCATATTGACTTCTTCGAAGGGAACACGGATAGTGCGTACCCGTAAACAGCGCGTGCGCATTCGAACGCACCTTCATTTGCACACTACAAATAGGACAGGATAGGATTTTATTTATATAAAAAGTGTACACATGTGTTTTTATCAATTAAGAAATTATAGGAAAGTCAGGCACGGTAGGAGATGGACCGATCTTTGAAACCATCAGGTCTTTCAATGGAAAAAGATTTAATTAAAGTATAATTTTTTTTAAATGTATAAAATTTAAAAAAAAATTGTTTCCAATCGACTCTGATACATTAAAAAAAATGTAACCATATCATAAAATACACTCAAAATATGTTTTTTTTATAGCTTAGGGTAAAATTAAGAATAACAAGTACTTGATCATTTGCAATAAGACATTACAGTACACCTAGAAGAATAATTTATACGTACAGCTTCAGCATCTTCCATCCACGTGTGTTTCTGGTCCTCTGGCTCGATGCCGTGGCCTATGACTGCTCGTATGATCGCCTGAAACAAAACATATAAATAATTGAACAAACGAACTAACGATTCACCTGGCTAATTGATAACCAACTTCAAACAAAGAAGGTTACTGGTACGTTGGTACTCCTGAGGACTAGAACGGAATGCCTCACACTCGATAATTATTCTGGCTCTACTGACCCAAGAGCTGGTAACTCAAAGTCTATGGACATGTTGTAAATATGCCATGTGGTGATGACGGCAAAGTTCTATGCATGATAGTTCTAAGAAGAATGAGCTCAGCATATCTTAAGGACTTGCAGTGGTATGCTTGAGTTTGGATTAAATTAAATAACCAGGCAGATATTAGGACCAGTCACCTTCTATAATGCAATTAAGATGTATTTCATCTAAATTTAAAACCTCCCTCTAATCATCTTTTGTAGGTGGGTCAATCAACTATTCTTTGTACGCAAACAATTCGATTCAAAAAATAAATTAAAAAATAAAGTGTAAATTAATTGTAAATTCTACCTAAACAATCAAAAGTAAGAATATTGAAAATTAAAACTAAGCTATCAGCAGTGCAAGTTTTTAATAATAAAACATATTTATCAGAATTTAAAATGTTGTTGTTCGTGTTTTTCGTCCCCTGTGTTACTTACTTGATATATGGTTTTCATTCGAATAAAACAGTTACATATTGTTAGAAAATCGGTGTATTAAGTAATGCTAAGAAATATATACCCAACAAATTAAATATCAGAAGAAGACTTACGATAATAACAAACTTATACAATGTTATTGCGTCTCTTAAGTTACTTTTCAATGTTTTGAGAAATAATTTTTAATATTTAAGTTCAAAGTCACTAATGTACAAACTAGCTTTTCAAGATGTGTGAAGTCATTACTGTGCCAATTCTCGTAAATATAATTTTGATGTAAGAAAATACTTTTTCATATGATTCAGTTGCAATGAATCTTTTCAAATTTTAGGGACAAATCAGTAACTTCAGAGACATTTCGGTAACTTAATAGACATATTATTATATCCTCAAAATTGGTTTATTTATCACGAACATTATTATGGATACGTAACACAATAAGAAAGTATAAAAAATAAACTTAACAAGAATTTTTTTAAAAATTAAAAAAAAACGAAATGCCCTCTAATAATATAAATATAATTAATTTGAACCAGTAACAATATCAAGTTATTTTTAAATGTTACTTAATCTTTATACTACATATTTAATATCACTTATTTTCTTTAGTAACATGGTCAATATAAAGGTTTACTATTAACGTAACATAGGTAGGCTCAGTAAAATCTTAGTCAATAGTTTCTTTAATATCAGTCTTCTAATCAGTATATTATGTACTATAAGTCAAAACAAGTAATTTTATATTATCATTGTAATAATGAGTAATAAAATATTATTTTTCGTATATGTATAATTGTTCTTGAAAATTATAATAGACTTTTCCGTTCTTAATTATTTGTTTTGGTTTAGGGAGAATTTTTTATAATATCATTAAATTCAACAAACGCTATATCGTTTTCGTGTAATTTAAACTTAGTTGCACCCTTGTATGCCCGGAGAAATATCACTTTAATCTCGCCATCGTCTTCGAGATCACTTTGTGCAAGGCTTGCGTAAGTATAAGTTTTATTCTTACCAGCGTGGACGCTTACTAAAAGGAAATCTCCGTTACTTGGCAGCATTTTATTATTCCCAGAAGTCGTAGGCTGATTTTCTTCATTAGATGCGTCTATGGAACCGTAAACCATATCGTAAACAGCTCCTCGTTTACCCGCGTTCTTGGCTAAGTCTGTGTAGTTTATTTCTGCAAGTGCTTTGCTAGCAGTAGTTACTGTAGCTCCGGAACACCTCGATTTGATTCTGTTAAGAGGTACATCATCGTCAGAAGACATAGACGAAAGAGTGTTAACGATATTATTATCACCACATGCACCACTAGCATCTGCTGAATACGTAGGAGATGAAGGAATCACCATCGCAGTATCATTGTCGACTGATTCATCAGCAGTTGTTGTTGATACCAGAGGAACAGGATGGTAAATTTTAGGTTCTAAACACTTGCAAAATCCCCGTTCGCAAAAACAACTCAACGTACGATGCATTAATTCACCGTATTTGCACTTGGTGCATGTGCAAAGTACCTTGTAATCTTGTAATGTTTCTTGGAAGCTCTTTTGAAATATTTTCGATATCTTCTTTAGTTATTACATACAGTATAATCTTGCTCGTTCCCTGCAAAGTACTAACGAATTGTTCAATATTTGAAATGTCCTTCCCTCTGGCAACAATACCGCCTGCTGTTCGTTTTAAAAAACCACCAATGCCGTCAGCGGGTCCTTTGCCGTGGCCGGCTTCAAAAAATGACCAGGTCACCGCTTCAAAGTCATACTCAAAGGGTTTTGTACAAGCTAAATAAAAATTCTGTTTTTGCCAATATTGCGTGAAAGGACCATCGCTAAAAAAATGAAGAATTTTTACTTCAGGGAACCTAAATTTGATATTTCGCAAGATAGGATGCAAATGCGCCCAAATTGCAGCAGGCTGATGCAGAGTATGAGATGATACGGTACAAAAAGATTCAGCAATAATTTTTTTGTCCAAATTGACCATGTAAACCATAACCGTGTGGAGCGAAAGTTGCTGTCTGGATCCACCAAAGTGATGTGCCTGTACTTCCTCATTATATTTGCAGTTGTAGTTTTCGCTAAAATCTACTAGAATGGTGGCTTCGTGTAGTTGCATTTCGTCGATGCAGCGTCTAAAGTTTTTGTATTGAGTTTTTATATTATATACATGCTTTTTCAGTAGAATCAGCTCTATTTCGAAATCTTTTATTAAATATTCTATTTCTACTTCTTTAGTTTCTTTCACATTTTTAATAGATTTAATGTGTTTTCCGTCTTTAATATATCTGTCCTCTTTTCTAGTCCATTCGCTAAAATACACTTTACCTTTAATCTTTGTTTTGTCATAGTTAAGCTTCTTTCTTTTACATTCATGACAAGATCCATACATGCAGTCCTTATTCGTAGAATCACAAACAGTGTACATTATTATTTCACTCAAATCTTTTGTTTCCAGTATCCGTTTACCATGTAATGCTATTGCCTTGTACATCATGTTGGAATGAATTTTGCACAGGCACATCTCACGCCCATCGACTGATGGTACTTTTATATACCAGGGCCGATTTTTGGTAAAATAAAAATAAGAACATCTCATATCTGGATTTTCTTGCTTAAAGGTTTTATAGAGATTCTTCATAGTATCCAAAAGATATCTCTTTTAGACTTTATGTTTATCTTTCGTGACTGTTTCTTTCTTACCTGCTGTGGTTCTCGATACATCATCTCGCTTAAAGAAATTCTTAATTTTGTTTTGCAAATCTGTCTTACCTTTATTTCGTTTTAAACTCGATCTCATTGTTCCTACCAAATTCAAACTATCCTTCAACAACTGTTTCTTTATTCTCGATTCACGTACAAGCCAATGAATATTCGTATAAATAATCGTTTTTCAGCCATTTTTTTAATATTCTTATATCTTTGACTAATAGTGCCTGTTAACATTTTATATTTCTTTGAGTCTGTATTCTTAAATTCTTCCTGGTTTTTATTTTTAATTCGATAAAACCTTTTCTTGTATTTTTCATACTTGAGTTTTAGTTTTTCGTTTTCCTTTTGGAGCTTTTGGTTTTCTATAAATAATTTAGTTCTATCTCTTCTTACAGCTTTCCTTCCTCTCTTTACTTTACTTGTACTTGAACTCACAGCAGGGGAAACTATTCCTTGGTTTCGAAGCAATATTTGCTCTTTGTCAAATCGTTGTGGTGCAGGAAATTCCGGGAGGTGTAATATTAATTACATTTTCAAGCGCTCTTTTGCGTTAACGTTGTTGGCGTTTACGGAGCTTCCAAATTGTCCGTGCATTACTTTTCTCCTTAGCGGATAAATCTTTAATCAGTCTTTTATTTTTGTGATAGTGTGTTCTTTGCTTTTTTTTAGTTTCTTTATATTTTAGCGGATCTTTTTTTAATTTCTCCCGATATCGTTTTTGCTTTTCAGCCGCTGTAAGAGCCATGTTTATGATATGTCTGTAACAAAAACAATTGTGTTTACTACTAACGACCGACCCGGCTTCACAAAGGCGGTTAGAAATAGAACAACTTCAAATAATGCAACGATAAATGTCCACCGAGTTACCATTAGGTCCCCTAAGTTACCATTTACAATAACTCAAGGGACCGGTAACGGAGGAGACTTTTATAGGTTATAACTTAATCATAATACTTTTTCTCAAGAATAATACAGAATTGATTGTTATAAATGAAAAACAGACGTATTTAATGTAATCTATGATAATTATTGCACTGTATTAAAGAGTACTTACCAATTTTTACGTTGAAACTCTGGGGACACCGAATACACGTTATCATACGCCACGCGGGCAACTAGCGGTGATTGGTTAAAAATCAAAATGGCGGAATCATGTGAAACGAGTACCAGTAAGTCAATGCTTCGATTAATCACAACTAGAGCCATCTATGACTTCATGTACGTAATACAAGAATAGTCACTGAAGGGACATTGATTTTAGTATCAAATTGGGGACAAGATTTGTAAAATTAATAAAAATATATTATTCTGCTTAATTCTACTATGATTTATTGAATATTAAAGGGAAAACTATTATATAATTGTAATATTAGCCGTTAATGGCATGCTCCTATATAAAATTTCTAAAAGAATGCGATAACGATTTACAACATAGCCAGTGGGGACAATGAGATTTTATATGGAGATAGTGATGAGGTCCCCTAAGTTACCAATAAAATTAAAATAATTTGCCATCGATTAGATCGAATTTATATTAGATAATACAGCTATCTATTCTAGCTTTATCTGTACAGTAATAAAATATTAAAAGGTTTTGCATATTTTGCAGATATTTATTTTTTTGTAATGAGGACATGGATGGGAACAAAGAATAATTGATTGACCCAGGTATTGGTGTTCAAGTTGATTCAGAATATTATCACAGAGTGTATTTTCCAGACTTGTTTAATTAAAATTAAGTGCATTTCACCTCGGTAACCATCAAACACATGAATAATATTCATATTTGTACCTGACAAGTATGGACCGCTCCAGATTTTTCAGCCTCCATAGCTTCTTTGAACCAATGCTCTCGGTTTATTTCTACACCGTTGGCACTAAGGGATGTTATCGCACGATCTATGATCTTTTCCACCATGTGGGTGTTACCTTTAATAAGGAGATTTAATTAAGTAGGTATTAAATGCAT
The DNA here is from genome assembly GCA_907164705.1 of Parnassius apollo. Lineage (NCBI taxonomy): Eukaryota > Metazoa > Arthropoda > Insecta > Lepidoptera > Papilionidae > Parnassius > Parnassius apollo. The sequence goes on along the minus strand of CAJQZP010000333.1, from coordinate 1,945,458 downwards.
TTATAACAGACATTCTATTAAAACATATAACACAACAAACAAGATGAAAAAAGTTATAAATATAAATAAATGCATATGTAAAATGTACGCTTTTGGCTTTTACGCTTTCTGCTATTTGTAAAAAATATCAAAATTTCCTCTTTTATGCATATTTTTAACAACTTCATAAAAAAGCTTCTAAAAATTAATAAGCTAAAACTTACCATGGGCTTCCTCGAGCTTAGCAGCAGTTACCCAAATTTGTCTGTCAGTTGGAATATTTTCACGAGCTTTATTAAGTACTTTTCTCGCGTTTTCATAGGTTTCTAGTCTGGCCAAAGCTAACCACAGCTCCACACTAGTTGGACAACATTCTACTGCTCGTGATAACAAAATTCGCGCATCCTCTGGATTTTCTAATTCGACAGCCGCTTTCCAAAGACGCACTGAATTTGGTATGTGCTCTAGAGCTTTGCGGTACACACGACGTTTTGCCTGTTTATAGAAATTAAGTTAAAAATCTCTGGCTATCAGATTTATCAAAATTTGAGACATCAATCGTCAAGATTTTTTGGTAGGTCATGTACTTGTATACCACGAGTTCAGAAATTTATTTTTAATATTAAAACTACCCCACAACTTTCGATATTAGCACTGAGGAAATCGCCAACAGCTGTGACAATTATTAAATAATTTTAGTAGAATTAGTCATCAGGGAGAACCGTAAGAGATTTCTACAATTCTTATTATCTCCCAAAAAATGGCATAATAACCAACTCGTATATAATTATTATGTCGGATTGACAAGCCATTATATGTGATAGAGCCACGCTGCAGCTCTATTATGGTTGTAGCACGAATGGGTCGGCTCGACCAGGGAAGGACTACGCTCTCACGGAACACCGGCGTAAAATAGCAGCTTAATGCTGCTGTGTTTCGTATAGTGAGTGTAGAGAACCGGAGACCTATCCAGAGGCATTCCATTTTAGTCCTCAGGGGAGACGACACATTTGCATTTTATTTCTTAACTGAGGATAAATGTAGATGTTTATGGGCGGCAACATCCACTTACCATTAGGTGGACTGTGTACTCGTTTGTCACCCTTATTCTATAAAAATGTGACAAAGTCCTCCTTACAACAGGAGGTCAAAGTCCAGTCAGTCTACTTTTATAGACCGATGAAGTGAAGAAGAATATATCACATATGAAATATCAGTTCAGTGATGTGAAGCAGCGACTTTACCTTTGAGGTAATAAGATGTTTAGTATTGCGATCGCAAAACTGTCAACCAATTGTGACGATTATTTCAAATCCTCACTATCAAATGCGACTTTTTTTATAGGATAAGGGTGACAAACGAGCACACAGTCCACCTGATGGTAAGTAGTTGCTGTGGCCCATAGATATCTACATCTATACTAGACTATGAATCAAAATGCAGATGCGGTCTCACCCGTGAGGACTAAGATGGAATGCCTCGTTTCCAATAAAAAGAACCTCCGGTTCTCCACACTTACCATACGAAACACAGCAGCATTAAGCTGCTATTCCACGATGTTATTCTGTGAGAGCGTGGTCCCTCTACGGTTGAGCCGAGGCATTCGTACTACAACTACTAATATAACTGCGGCATGCCTCTACCATATATTATAAATGTTACCGACTGATTACAAGTTCACAAAAAAGTCTTCCTTTACCGTAAAACTGTTAGACATGGCCCTCTCCAATTGTAAAACGCCTTAATCGGCACGTTTGACTATCCCATAAATAAAATACAAGTTGGTTATTCTGCCATTTTCAAAGTGCAAAGTGTTTTGTTTTACATCTGACTAAGAGTAGATGGTGATATCTTCAAGTATTGCATTTCCCATTGAAACCCGTTACGTCAAACTCTGCCTGCAACAGGCAGCACGGGCAACTAACTTTGTCAATGCTTTTTGTTGCTGCCGGTCCCGAGCCCGGAAAAGAAGAGGGAACGATTCCGCCGGAGAGAGTGGGTGTATCTGGTGGACTAACACATTTCCATTTCCACCTGCGCTAGGACATACGCAGTTGAGCGCCGTATGCGGGGATGAAGGAGTCCTGGAGGGTTGAGCCGATGGTCACTGGGGTATATAGTGTCGAGAGGCAACACGACCTCTTTGGTTCCGGATTTCAAGCTAAACGGTGGCCTATCTGCGCTGGAAATGGCCAAGCGTCCCGTCAGAGGGTCGCAGGCGAGGGATGTGGGGGCTGCCTAGTCACCCTGAAAAGGGCTAGGTGGTGGTAAAGGCCATGCTGACGGGGCAAGTGAAAGTCAACTCGGGCAGTGGGGATGGGCCTTTTCAGCCCTATCTGCCAGCTGGATCGAGCTCCCGATGTCGCGCTGTGAGCCAACTCTACGTCCCTATATTCCCCCGGTAATCCTAACGCCTGAAATTCTTTTAGTAAAGTAGGGCGTACCCAAAGGTGCGGGCTCCATGGAGGGTGGGAAGCCGGGGGGACGAATTATTACACATGTCAAAAACTATGGACAACACAAGGCCCATTAGTAGAGAGGGAGAAGTGTCAGAGGTGTTTACCTTAGACACTGATAAACCAGAAGGAACCGCTGTTAAACCGGCCGTTACACTGACTGTACCATCCAGCGTAGGTGGCTCCACTAAGGGGGCAATTTCCGCGCTGAATGCCGCAAATCCAAGGAGCTGGACGAGAAAAATGAGCAAAGGGCCGCGAGTAGCAAAACTCCTGGGGGGCCCTAAAGGACCGAAGACCTTTTCTCCGCTGCACTGCACTGCACTGCAACCTGGCAAGTGGTGAGCCGTAAGGAGAAGCGCAGGGCACCCAAAATGGTGACATGCCGACCCGACACACCATCAGGTGGGTCTATCCCAGCAGGCAGTAGCGCAAAGTTCAAAAAGAAGAATAAGAAGCAGCGAGAAAAAGGCCGCAAAGAAAGAGCCGCGCTCGCTGCTTCCAAGAGCAAGACTCAGGGAGCTGGGCACGCTATTGCTACTGCGGTGCTTGGGGCTGGAACCAGTAGTCGTGCTGAAACTGGGAAGGATGAAAATCCAGCCCGAGCAGTAGCCGCCGGAACCAGCTCTAAGAAATCCGCCAGGAACCAGAGAGCAGCCAAGCGTCCTGGAAAGAAGAAAAGAGCAGCCAAAAGAATGCTGGAGGAGTCCACCTCGCCGAGAGGAGAGCACAAAAAAGTGCGACTTGAACAGCAACCAAAGGCTGCAAGAACAAGCTTCTGCTGCTAAAGCAGATTTGGGTGTGGCCTTAACGTGTGCGCGTTCAGGTCACATAACAAAGGAGGTAGCTGATGACATCCTCGAGGCCATACAGAGGAAGATGATCAGCGAGGCCTGGAGTAACCAGGACCCTGATGCGTCCCAGTTTTTAGAGGCAAACCCGTTTACACGAAGGGTGTCCTAAAGCTGTGGTGCGATGACCAGAAGGCTCTGGACTGGTTGAAGGGGAATATTAATACCCTCGACCTCAAATCCAACACCTCGCTGACTATTAAGAAACAGTCAGAGATACCACAAAGAATCAAATGTTATCCCTTTGATTTTACCTTTGACCTTATCCCCGATGCCCAAGGTGCCTGGAAGGACTCACGCGACATTGGTTGTGTGCTTGCGTACCAGAACCGCTGGGTAAACATCAAGGACTGGCTACTACTCAAAGCGGACAAACAGACGGACGGGTGGTTCCTCGTTGTTTCGGTGCCGGAGGATCATATCCCGACCCTGATGAAAGCCGGGCGCCGTCTCGCATGTGTATGTGGGGCGGTATACGTTAAATTCCAGGGTCGTGGAGGAAAATTCGTTGATTCCCCACCTAGCTAAGAGGCAGAAAAGAACCCGGAAGTCATGGATACCGTGGCCATGGTTGCCGGTACATCGAAATCACTGGATGTCAAGTCCAGTGAAAAAACTGCCAGCACAACCGAGCCGAAGCCCCCAGTGAAAAACTGAGCTCAGCGGCAGCTCACTGAGCGACGAAGAGGACTGCATTTTGCCGTCCAATTCCGTCCCGCCTAATATATTTTTAAGCGGGGACGGGGATGACGCGATCGATGATGGCGTGCCCTTCGTCCAAAACTAGCCTAGTGCAGGCCAAACTCCACCACAGTGAGACAGCGTCGGCTCAATTACGCAAGTGGTTTGAGGTACAAAGGACGGCCACAGCCCTAATCCGAGAGCCATGGGTTGGGGCTGGTAAAATTATAGGCCTAAACAACCAAAGAGGTAAGGTATTCTACAACTATGAGCACGACAAGCCTAGATCGTGTATTTATACTACTAAAGATATCTGTGCAAAACCATTAACAGATTTCTATTCCAGAGACATGTATGCCGTAGCATTACAAAACACACAGGAGGAAAGGTTAGTCGTCGCCTCGGTCCACATGCCTGAGGAAGACACCCCTCCCCCCTCACGACCTCGTCAGGCTGGTGAATTTCTGTGAGAGGGCCGGACTAGAGGTTGTGATCGGGACGGACTCCAACGCGCATCATCCCCTTTGGGGAATGGAAAAACCTAATGAACGAGGTAAGGTTTTAGTTGAATATTTATTTAGCACTAACCTCACCATTATAAACACTGCTTCTGAACCAACCTTTATAAATAAACGCTGTCGCACAATAATCGACCTCATACTTGCAACAGAAGGAGCAGCTAAGCTAATAACGGGATGGCATGTGTCGAAAGAGGCCTCATGTTCAGACCACAGATGAGGATCTGCTGCGTACTACAGGTCGATATCCGCCACCATGGAGAAATCCCCATAAGACGGATAAAACAAAATACCTCAATAGGCTGACGTCTTCGCTCGCGGGTGCTGAGGGGATATAATACTATAGCAGATCAGTCGCTCCTAGAAGAACAGGTAGCAGCTGTCACTAAAGCCATGATCGATAGCTACCATGAATCATGTCCAGTAATCACTCCACCAAAACATGCTGAGCAAAAGCAACAGTGGTGGGGTAAAGAACTAGACAGGAAACGTAAGAAGGTAAGAAAAGCCCTAAATAGGGCAATGAATACCTCAAAGGATGAAGACTGGCTTCTATATAAGAAAGCTAAGTCTGAATACAAAAAATGTATCAGGTATCGACACTCAACAGAGTGGCGCAAATTCTGTGGTAGCATAGAAACCTGTGAACAAGCAAATCGGATAAGGAAAATCCTAGCTAAACAGAACACGCCGGGGTCTATCTCATTAAAGACACCCGACGGAAGCTACTCAACATCGCCGGATGAAACCCAGCGCATCCTAATTGATACTCACTTCCCAGGTTGCTGTGTAGTTGAAAGGGTGAACCGGCATGAAGATGCACTGACACCAACAAAAGAAGACTGGGAATTAGCACAAAGAGTGGTGACGATGGACAAAATCCATTGGGCCATTCATAGTTTCCAACCCTATAAGGCAGCAGGACCTGACGGCTTATTCCCGGCACTTCTACAGTGGGGGGGGGGGGGGGGTAAAGTCCTAATAGCTTTGTGTTAGTATAAAGTCCTAATAACTTGTTGCCATAACGAGAGCATATCTGACTCCTATATATGTTCCTAGGGGATGGAGGGAAGTGAAAATCACATTCATACCCAAACCAGGTAAGAACGACTATACAGACCCTAAATCCTACAGACCTATTAGCCTCACATCCTTTCTCCTAAAGACGATGGAGAGGATGTGTGAACGGGAGTTGAGAGGGTCGGCGCTAATTAACTTACCGCTACACGAAAAACAACACGCCTATAGATTAGGTAAATCAACAGAATCGGCATTTCACCAGGTAATAACAAAGATTTAAGAGGCCATCCAAAACAAAGCAATATGTCTATGCTCCTTCATAGACATAGAAGGTGCTTTTGACAGAACAAATTTCTCCAGCATAAAAGGTGCCCTAAGTAGACATAATGTTGAACCGGCACTGATTGACTGGATAGTAAACATGCTCAGTACACGAACAATAAAGATTGCTGGTGAATCTCAGACAATTCAGATCACGAAAGGATGCCCGTAGGGTGGGGTTCTTTCACCTCTCCTGTGGAATATGGTCATTAATAAACTCATCAGCTCAAATTAAACGCTAACCATTTCTACACAGTCGGTTATGCAGATGATCTGTAAATACTGGTCTCTGGTAAGACAGCAAGCATTGTGTACGACCTGACCCAAGCGGCTCTCCGTATTGTGGAGAGATGGTGCAGGGAATATGACCTAACCGTTAATCCAAATAAAACGGTTATAGTAATGTTCACACAAAAACGAATGCTGAATAACTATCATCTTCCAAGTCTTTTCAGCACAAAACTACAACTTTCTTCAGAGGTAAAATACCTAGGTCCTACCTTGGACAGTAAACTTAACTGGAACAAACATATAGAAAACAAAATCAGCAAAGCTAGTTTAACTTTCTGGCAATGCAGAAACATGATTGGCAAATGATGGGGTTTAACGCCAAAAATTATACTGTGGCTGTACAAAACTGTAATTCGGCCCATGATCACATACGGCTCTCTGGTATGGTGGAACAAAACCAATGAAGCCACCACTATACAAAAGCTTCAGTGTTACCAGAGATTAGCTTGTATGGCTGTCACGGGCTGCATAAGGACTACACCAACAGCAGCTTTGGAGGCTATGCTGGAGCTAACACCGCTTCATCTACATATACAACAAGAAGCAACTTTAGCTGCCATTAGACTCAAGACCATAAATCTTTTAAGTAAGAGTAGAGAGTCCCCCATACAGATATAATCGATAGAATTTACTCAAAAATTCCTATCTTACAAGCCAAGTATAGGATCCCAAATCAGTTTGTATTCGATAAGAAGTACAGGATACAATTGAAGGAAACTGACCATCTGGAAGGATTGGGTCCAAGAGAGCTCAAAGGTTTTCATGGATGGCTCTAAAACAAATGAAGGTGTGGGGTCTGGAGCTTTCTCTGAAGACCTTAATATCCACATATGCACACCGTTGGGTACCCACAACACAGTCTTCCAGGCTGAATGCATGGGTATCATCCAAGCGGCCATAGCAATAGATGCTAGGAAGGTGAAAGACTTCTCCATCAGAATACTGACCGACAGTATGGCGGTACTACAAGCTCTGAGTTGCAATGTGACGAACTCGGGACTGATATACGAGTGCCATCAACGATTGAATGAGGTATGTAAAGCACAACAATGTGACTCTGCAATGGATCAAGGGACACAGTGGATCTAGAGGCAACATGCAGCAGATGAACTGGCCAGAAGGGGATCGGCCCTAGCAACTATAGGGCTGGAATCAATCATCCCCTTTGGCCGTTTGTTCACTGGTACATAGATACTTCAATAATTTACACGCTCAGCTTTGGAAAAATTTAGTAGACTGGAGACAAGCTGGGAGGCCCTACCTGAAATAAACAGTCGTCTAACCAAGTTTCTAATTAGACTGAACAAGCCACAGACCAGGATAGTAACAAGTGCTATCACAGGACATGGCTCTTTTAACAAACATTTGTTCACCGTAGGTGTTACTGACAGCCCCCTGTGCAGGGCATGAATGGGAGAGGAAGAAACGGCGGCTCACGTGTTGCTGACATGTCCAGAAGTCGCTTCATACAGGGCTGAACATCTCGGCACGCCGGGATCGCTCCCCGAAGATGCTTGCAACATCAAAGGACTGCTGAGCTTCTTCGGGGAGATATCATGGCTCGAATAAGCATATTATTCCTGCCCACACGTAAAATACGCGCTTAGACGTGGAGTTGCGAAAAACAGCCCGTCGTAAACTAAACTAAACTACGCCACCCTCAAAAAAAAAAGAGCATTATGTTCTCTTAGGTCGCTAGCCGTTATTCACGGCAGAACAAAGATGCCCAAATATATAAAAAATAATTTTTTTAACCTTTGTCTCCTGCTCCAAATCGGCGGCCTTCACCCAAATCCTCACACTATGCGGCAAATTTCTAGCCGCGTGGGCAATAACAGCCCGAGCTGTATCGCGCGGTTGCAGACGAGCCGCTTCCAGCCACAGTTCTTCACTGCTGGGATTCACCTCACAGCCCTTCATGATCAGATTACGTGCAGATTGCACTTTACCTAATGAAATAAAAGAAAATGGTGATCTTTAGAAATCTATGTAATTGTTTTCTCCTCCTTTTAAAATAATAGAATCTAGGGTATTATGATATAAAAATAAAATTGTTTATATGATACTTAGACTTAGCTTTAGAGCTGATATCAAGCAGAAAATACTATGACCGCAGAGGTGAAGCTCATGTATACACTTTACTTATCATTATCATACACAAATGCGACCACAGCGCTAGGTCTGTGTTGTTGATGGTTATGACTTACGTAAAAAGTGTGGTCCAGAAAAGTATGAATTACAAACTATCATGTTGTAATTGTAGCACAACATAGTAATTGTAAAACATGCTCCATTCATTTGTCTTTATTACCGATTAAAATCTTGTAAGTGAATTTTGACTAACTTTCCAATGTCTGTTGTTTGAGCTAACATTTAACCATTAGTTACATGTAGCATTTTTACAAAAATATGTTATCTGTTATATTATTATGACAAACACTATTTGGGATTATGTTGTGTGATATATTCTCATGTATAAAACAGGAATAAAAAAGAATACATTTTTTTACTCGAGTTTGCAATTAATTATATATTGTACTAGTAAGTGACACCATTTCTCGAGTACAAGGAAGATATCCTGAAGAGTGGCGATATGGCGATATGGTGCGCCTGTTGCACGCCAAACAGAAGTTCTTCAGGATGAATATTTAACAGAAGAGCCAAATAATTTATTGCATTAACAATAACAGTTTAATAAATTAAATTTTTATAATTTATATCACCAATTTCACTTTATAATCCTAATCAAAAATTAACGACGGCTCGGTGGCGCAGAAGCTTAGCATTGGCTAAGGGCCGCGGGTTTGAATCCCACACGGATCGAATATTTGTAACGCCTGCAAATAATTGTTCCGCATCTGAATGTTTGTTCTTGTGAAATGTATGTATATAAACTGCCGCCCCCAAGATACAAGAAAAAATTCTAGTGTTGACGTAACATTTCTTGACAACAAATAAAAAATAAGAGCTAAATCGTCGAGAAGCGTACGACTGTAGCGCCGACGGGTGACACTCGCGCGATTTGAGATTCCATGTTCGATAACAATGTCCGTATGCGTCTACATTGTTAGAGTGCACAGTAAACGAAGCTTTACTTCTGTGCTTTCTTTTTAGTATTAAGGTTGTATGTAGAATACTTTTGGTTAAATATATTTTTTTTACCAATATTAGCTGAGACAAGAAATGGAATGAGTCAATGGATGCAGGTCGCTCACAATCACAATTTATGGTAATCTGTGGAGGATTCTTATGTGGATATTTTTTATTTGGATTCTTATAAAATCCTTTTAAATATAATTTTCTTCTCATTCAAATCTTATATATTTATCTATTTACCTGTAACTTCTTCCAAACGGGCACTAGCAATCCAAGCAGGAGGATGATTCGGATTAGTTTCTCTAACGGATTTCAACAACAAGCGAGCTTTTTTAATATCATTAATATCACCACCATATGTAGGGATCATAGACTGTAAATCTGTCAAGTACCCTTTAGGGTCGACGACTGTTTGTCCAGTGACCGAGTCAGATACTTGTGATAGTTTCACTGTCATAAGGGTGTTCCTTGCCTGACCGATCTTCCTTAAATCCAGGTCACCTGTTGAAACAAAATGCCTCATCAGTCTAATAATATTTCTAAACTTTTAAAATTACTTACTTTACTAAAATGAGCAATAAAATGGAAATGTCATAGTTATTGTAGAATTACTTGCAACAACTAACGTAAAACTGTCTGTCTATTAGTCTAAACTGCACTCTTTAATTTCTTTTCCTGTTTATACCAGTTGATAAAGTGCAATGTCCTTTTTAATTGGAATACTGTGAATGTGCACTAAATATTTTGCGAAAAGTATAAAGTGCCCACAGCAAAGGATTAGTCAGTTATTCCAGAACAGTGTCATCTTGGTCTCATCAACAATAGTGAATAGGTTTAACTAAAAGAACATAAAGCACAAAACTATAAATACATTGTAACAACATAAGTATTTACACTGATGAATGCCACAGTCAATGAAACACACACACATATACAATGTGTCCGGTTACCGGTGTCGGAGCTTTTAATGCTATAAAATATAATCAATTTCATCGACAAATCAAGTCTCAAATCTCATTTAGACCTAGCTGTATTTAAATGGCAGCCATTTAAATTTTTCAGTGTCACCACCCCGACTCCGCGCATTAAAATTACAATATTCACCGATGTAGAAGTCCCACATTCTTAAAAGATGTCTCATTGGATAGATAAAGATAAGCGTAATAAAATAAAAGCAAACTTTTAACTGCAATATTTTATTTAGATCCTAAAAAAGACTAAAAAAAGAAAAAAATGTAAAAAAAAATTCGATTATTTTTTCACATTTTCGACTTTAATGAAAAAAGTAAGTCATTTACCTAATGATTTTTTACATTAATCAGATAGATCAGAACATTTCCTAACCAAAAACATCTATTTAATTTACAATTAAGATTTTTATGTTTTTGGTTAGGAAATGTTCTGATCTATCTGATTAATGTAAAAAATCATTAAGTAAATGACTTACTTTTTTCATTAAAGTCGAAAATGTGAAAAAATAACCGATTTTTTTACATTTTTTTTTCGTTTCTAAGTCTTTTTAGGTTCTAAATACAATTTTGCAGTTAAAAGTTTGCTTTTATTTTATTACGCGTATCTTTATCTATCCAATGAGACATCTTTTAAGAATTTAGGACTTCTACATCAGTGAATATTGTAATTTTAATGAGTGGCGTCGAGGTGGTGACACTGAAAAATTTAAATGGCTGCCATTTAAATACAGCTAGGTCTAAATGAGATTTGAGACATGATTTGTCGATGAAATTGATTATATTTTATAGCATTAAAAGCTCTGACACCGGTAACCGGACACATTGTATATATATATGATTTTTTTTTTAAGTTTACCCGATGGCGTTAGCATTCCTGGAGTCATAACACCAGGCATCATTGAAGCAAGACCAGATCCTGGGTCGATAGACGACGTAGACTCTCCTCCAAGATTTCTTGAGAGAACACTGTCAGGTAGCGGAGTAAATTTCTCAGCACGAGGATTGCGTTGTTTTCTATTTCGAGCATCTCCAACTTCTGGAATAGCCGCCCACTCCTCTTCCGTCACCACTTTGAGTTCTCGTTTTAGGTCTGAAAATTGTTGTTGTATTTTTGGCCTGTAAATAGACAATGAATTTTACAATATTGTATTTTCAATAAAATGAATATTAACATGATGATCATGACAAAGCCTCCTCAGGCTTTGTCATGATCATCCTGTCATCTTCAATATGGAGGATAAAGAGATGTTAAAATGTATTCTGAAGTTCTCTTTTTCCAATATATAGAAAACTAAAATAAATTACCTTTCTTGACGGTATCTCTCCAAATCTTCTTTAAGACGTTTCTCTCTGTATTCTTTTCTTTTCTCATCCATTCTTTTGTCAATTGATTCATAGATAGCATCAGCCTCAGCATCGTCTTTATCATACGGATCCTGAAAATTATTGATTTTCATAAGGCCAAATATATTATGAGGTACATATTATATATATATACTAAAAATAAAAAGCACTTAATCAAAAAAGTAAAAGGCCAAACACAAATCTTTACCACGAATAAAATAAGGTTTTTTGTATAATTTGGGTATAACGGACAACTTCATTTACTCCTTAACTGTGATATTTATCCTACTAGCAAAAAACATATACAGGGTTATTTTGTATATGTTTACAAATAATGATATACAGTTATTGAAGTTTTTGTAAATATGAGTAAATAAGGCAATAACATTTTTGCCTACCAATCGAAAATCAGTTTAAATAATGTATTTAAAAGATAAAAAAGACAATGTTCAAGATTTTTTAGAATTAATTTTTCATGTCCATTTTCCTATATTACAGATTCTGAACCTTCTCTGATAATTTGGCCGGTTATTGCAAAATAACCTTGTATAGCGCCAGAAGTATACTTTCATGTACTATATATGACAGTGCATGAGAATCAACTACCCAATATAATCTCATGGGTGGGTGTCATACAGAGGGAAACTGAAAAAGAAGATGGGAAGCACCTGAGGTTGCCAACCTGCCGGGCAAGCATGCAAACTATGGCAAACATACTCCCTACAAGATAATCTATAAAACACTTTATGTTTCTTTGTCATCTTTAATATATAAATTACTCAAATATCCTAGGGTGCTTACTTTTTTTTTAATAGTACATTACTAATAATCCTTTTAACTACTCCTGGTAAGCTTAAAATGCTTGTGTTATGAGTGGTTCACGACAGTAGAAGAATGGCGAATTCGAACCCACGACCTTTTGAGTTCGCGATCCACGCTATACTTGCTTAAATATCATAACTTTAAAAAGTTAATGTATAATCAATCCAAGATTGAAATTATTGTTACGAGCTTGAGGTTCGTGACAATAAAAATTGCCGATAAAATTACCTAAATTAACACTTTAATTTACTTTACACAAATTAAAACTTAAAACACTAATAATTAAACACACTAATTCACTTTATTCCGCTCCGAAGCTTCGCTTGTGTCGCCAATTCCAGTACTGCCTCGATCGCATCTTGCAGCGCCTATTTATATAAATTAGCAAAGAAGCATCCGGAATATTCAAGTAAATGCGCGCAAAGGGACGAGTGTGCGAGTGTAGATTTTCTAGAAACTTAGTTCTTCGGATGGCGCTGTCGGTTGAGAGATTTGTGATGTCATTTTCTGCAAAGCTCCCCTCGCTCTCGTTCCTGACACTAGATGGCGCTAGTTGACTTATTCACGCAACAATATAAATTGAAAAGCGGTCTAGGTGCGACCTGAAAGGTCCACACGACTAACTTCCCAGTAAAAAGAATAAAAAATATCATGTTTTAATATTTTACACAATTTTTAATTCGGCACAAAAAAACAACTTGACCGATTTTGCTCAAAATTTTATGAGGCCTAAGTTACATAATTATGCGTTAAATGAAACTGGTCCCTATCACTCTTCGTTCTCGAGATACACGAGGCGAAAATTGAATTGGAACAGACATACATACTGTTGCGCGACTAAGTTGACATCTGGCACTAGCGCCATCTAGTGTCGGGTAACGGAGCGAGGGGAGAGCTTTCGAGAAAAGGACATCACTAATCTTTCAACCGACACCGCCATCTGTTGTCGAAAGGAAGAACTAAGCTTCTGGAAGCTGACTCTCGAACTTTCGGCGCTTTGTCGATTGGTGCGCGTATTTACTTGAATGTTCTGGATGATTCGGTACTAATGCGTATTTATAGGCGCTGCAAGGTGCGATCGGGGAAGTATTGAATTTGGCGAGACAAGCGAAGCTTCGGAGCGGAATAAAGTGAATTAGTGTGCTTAATTATTGGTGTTTTAAGTTTGTGTAAAGAAAATTAAAGTGTTAATTTAGGTAATCCTATCGGCAATTTTTATTGTCACGAACCTCAAGCTCGTAACAATTGGTGTCAGAAGTGGGATAAAATCATGCCGATTTTACCTAAGGGGGAAACGGAGGGTGTCCGTACCCGAAGTCAACGCCAGCAGGAGACGGACCAAAGAAGATTTGGTGGTGCATCGCCGCAGCCGTCGGAGGGCCAGCAGCCGGCTGCAGGCCCGGCAGAAGCTCCTACATCTGCAGCACCTGATTTAGGTGCTCTGATGGTGATGCTGCAGGAGCAGGCTCGCCAACAGGAGGAACAGGCCCGTCGGTTGGAAGAGCAGCTGCGGGGCGGACAAGAGGAACAGGTCCGTCGTTTGGAAGAGCAGCTGCGGGACGGACAAGAGGAACAGGCCCGTCGGTTGGAAGACCAGATGCTCCTCATGAAGGACCTTCACGCTACCTTCGGGAAGGAGATAAAGGAGGTGAAGGATAGGGTTTCTCAGCATGAAAACCGCTTGTCAAAAGCTGAAACCCAAATCGCGAAAGCTGAAACCCGAATCGAGAAAGCTGAAACCCGAATCGACCAAGTGAACAATCGGGTTGACAACGTAATGTCTGACATGAAGAAATCACTGCACGAACTCAAACTTGGGGATGGAACTACAGCTCCCGTAGTAGCTACTACACCTTCGCTACGTGGGTTCAAGGTGCCACCGTTCGACGGGACTTCTTCCTGGTCAGCCTACAAAATCCAGTTCGAGGCTGTTATGAAGGCGAACGGCTGGAATAAAAGTCAGGCCATGACTGCTCTCACACTAGGCCTGCGCGACCAGGCCTTAACAGTTCTGGAAGCCCTCGGTGAGGAAGTGACTTATGAGCAACTCCTTGAGGCATTGGAGGCGAGATATGGCGACGCTCACCTGGAACACGTCTTTCGTGCGCAGCTTAAAGAGCGCGTGCAGCGCATCAACGAAAACCTGCAGCAGTGGGCTCTAGAGGTGGAGAAGCTGGTGCGGAAAGCAGCATACCGGTCTGTACCTGCGCTCATTGAAGGGAACCTGGTGCAGACATTCATTGACGGCATCCGCGACCTGGAAGTCAGAGCTGCTGTGAGGCTCGGGCACCACGAGACGCTTAAGGACGCCTTGGCCCATGCACTGGAGGTAGAAGCCGTGCGGCAGGATCATCGTTCCCATCGCGTCAGGGAAATCGCAGCAGCTACAGTTCGCGACTGCAACAAAGGATTCAGCCCTAGGTGCTATGGCTGTGGCGAAAAGGGCCATCTACGATCCAGCTGCCCTAAGCAAACTGTAGAAAGGGAAGTTGATCGATCTCGAGAGGGTAGTGCAGCTAACGGCACCGCCTGGCGGTGGCAGCAACATCATTCCCCTCACGCTAGGGAGGTTGCAGCAGTTCGCGACCACAATAAAGGATACAGCCCTAGGTGCTATGGCTGTGTGGAAAGGGGCCATCTTCGATCCAGCTGCCCTAAGCGAACCCTAGAAAGGGAAGGTGAACGATCTCAGAAGGGAAGTGCGGCTAACATCACCGCCCAGCAGCAGCCGGGATACGACTTTACTATCAGACATCGCAGCGGGAAATCTCATGGCAACGCAGATGCATTGTCAAGAAGACCTTGTCCTGAAGATTGGAAGCATTGTACTAGGCAAGAGAGTAAGGAAGTGGTATCCGTGAGGATGCTCAGGACAGACCACCTCAGCAACGAGTGGAAGGACAGCCTACGACATGCACAGCAGGAAGATCCGGACATCAAGCCGATTCTGGAATGGATGAAGGCCCGTGCTACCAAGCCTAAGTGGAGGAACGTTTCAGCGATGAGTTCAACCACGAAAAGCTATTGGGCGCAATGGGACAGCTTGCTGATTCAGGATGGAGTATTGTGCCGTAAATGGGACAATTGTCGAGGAGACAGCTGTCGTTTGCAAATGGTTGTCCCTAAAGCTAAAGTGCCGAATGTTCTACAGCTGTGCCATAATGGTCGTTCAAGAATCCATCTGGAAGTTAAAAGAACACTGCTGAAGGTCCGAGAACAGTTTTACTGGGTCCATTATCGTGACGATGTCGAGGCTTGGTGTCGTACATGTACAAGTTGTGCGGCCGTGAGGGGACCTCAGACACGTAGTAGAGGAGCACCGAAATTGTACAATGTTGGTGCACCATGGGATAGGACAGCCCTTGACATTGCGGAGCCGTTACAGATAGGCGTAAGAGGGACTCCTAAGATCATCCATGTGGATCGCCTGGCGCGTTATTATGGGGCCGATAATGCTAGGGACGAGCATGTCTTAGGAGGGGGCAGTGTTGCGCGGCTAAGTTGACATCTGGCACTAGCGCCATCTAGTGTCGGGTAACGGAGCGAGGGGAGAGCTTTCCAGAAAATGAACTAAGCTTCTGGAAGCTGACTCTCGAACTTTCGGCGCTTTGTCGATTGGTGCGCGTATTTACTTGAATGTTCTGGATGATTAGGTACTAATGTGTATTTATAGGCGCTGCAAGGTGCGATCGGGGAAGTATTGAATTTGGCGAGACAAGCGAAGCTTCGGAGCGGAATAAAGTGAATTAGTGTGCTTAATTATTGGTGTTTTAAGTTTTAATTTGTGTAAAGAAAATTAAAGTGTTAATTTAGGTAATCCTATCGGCAATTTTTATTGTCACGAACCTCAAACTCGTAACAATACGAGGGTGGATTGAAAAGTACTCGGCCTAACACAGATCCATTCAATTCTAAAAATCAAATCTACCCCCATTATTTAGTTCAGTTCAGACTAGTTCATTGTGTGAAGTTCGAAACGTGTGCGATAATTAGTTGTGATTTTATAAATTTATTAACAAAGTAATCGGACATAATTTCCGCGAATGGAGCAAATCGAGCAGCGTGCCGTCATTACGTACCTCCATAAGAAGGGGCTATCATCAAAAGCCATCCATGATGACATGGTCAGTACATTAGGCGATTGTGCTCTGTCATATTCATCCGTCAAAAAATGGATAGCAGAATTTAAGCGTGGTAGAGAGAGGGTGAAAGATGAACCCCGCTCTGGAAGGCCTTCGACGTCAACTACTGACGAAAATATTAAAAAAGTACTTGATTTAATAATGGGAGACCGCAGATTAAAAATTAGAGAGATAGCCGAGATTATAGGCATCTCTTATGAACGAACTCAAAACATCATTGTCAACGAGTTGGGTTTCCACAAGGTGTCTGCGAGGTGGGTTCCGCGACTGCTTTCAGTTGAACAAAAAAGGACGCGATTGACTATTTCACGCGACTGTTTGGAGTTATTTGAAGCCGATGCAGATGATTTTTTGAATCGTTTTGTTACTATGGACGAAACATGGGTTCATTACTGTACACCGGAAACAAACAGTGGAGAAGACCTGGTTCACCACCCCCTAAAAAAGGCTAAGTCGATTTTGTCGGCAAATAAGGTGATGGCTTCAGTATTCTGGGACTCGAAAGGTGTGATTATGATTGATTATCTTGAAAGGGGTCAGACTATAAACTCTGATTACTACTGCACCTTACTACGTCGTTTACGAGAGGAAATAACAGAAAAACGTCGAGGAATGCTCAGAAGAAAAGTCCTGTTTCATCAAGATAACGCCCGTGTTCACACGTCAGTACAGTCAATGGCTGAAATTCACAACTGTAGCTTTGAACTGTTACCGCACCCGCCGTATTCACCTGATCTGGCACCATCGGACTTCTTTCTGTTCCCTAACCTAAAAAAGCACTTGGGAGGTCAAAGATTTACGACAAACGACGAGGTCAAAGCAGCTGTAGACGCATATTTTGACTCTAAGGAAGAATCATTTTTTTTCAACGGTCTAAATGCTTGGAAGGGGAGGTGGCAAAAGTGTATTGAACTTGATGGTGATTATGTAGAAAAATAAAAATATAACTGATTTAGTATGTGTTTATTTTCTTGGTTAGGCCGAGTACTTTTCAATCCACCCTCGTACATACATACATGTGTACACATGGACATCCTCTTAAAAAGCATACTATTTGACTCTAAAGACCTTGAAATGTGGAGATATGTTGAAATTTCCAATTTTGCAAAATCGAACCCATCACAATAACTTCCCACTGGGAAGTTAATAACACTAAATTTATAAATTATTTATGATCCTTTACAATCCTCTGCAAAGGTGAGAAAGTACTACAGAAGGATTTGAATCCACTGACCAGTAATACATATATTATTGATAGATGTAATTGGATGCCAAGTTAGAATTTGTGTAAAGAAACTCGAAATATTTAAATGCTCTCAACACTCAACTCAAACACTTCAAAACGGGGTCGGGGAACTAATTACGAAAATAGCATTTATTTTTTAATATATTATATATGATATGGATGTCGATTTCGAGGTTTCTTTGGGTGTTGATTACGAAAATGACACATATTTTCAAATGCAAGATGGTAGACATAATTTTTTTAAATCTTATCAATGTCAACTTTGAGGTTTCTTGTGGTGATGATTAAAAAAACGCCATTCATTTTCATATTCAAGATGGCGGTTACTTTTTTGAAAATATGATATGGGTATCAATTTTGAGGTGTCTTGGGCTGCTGATTAGGAAAATAGAATCTATTTTGAAATCCAAGATGGTGGAGTTTTTTTTAATATTATGATATGGATGTCAATTTTGAAGTTTCCCGGGGTGACAATTAAGAACATTTATTAATAGGTATTGCATTTAAAAATTTCAGATGCAAATTATGAATGGAAGTTATTAGAAGACCTGATTTAGTAGGAAGAACTTTCGAAAGTCTAAAGAACACATACATTTGCAGTTTGCATTTCGAAAGGAATATGCACGGAAAGAAATCACTGAAGAAAACATTACTTTTATCAACCAATAACTGTTGATGACGATGTAGATTTAAAAACAATAAATTAATAAAAGTTGATGATTTGTGACAACCCTAGCCTCCATACATTGTCCAGATGTTGTCGGCGTTAACCAAGAGATCAAAGGAGTCAACCTACTGTATTTCTTTATTATTTATACTGTGGATAAATGTATAAGGTGAGTAGGTAAATATTACTGCTACATTCATAGGCTTGCTTAAAAAGTTAAGAAGATTAAAAATTAATTTAAAGTGTGACATCTTACTTTCGAAAACAAAGAGCCACTGTATCCCGAAAACTCATCATAATTGGAATCATTTAAGTCCTCATCATCATCTTCTTCCTCTGTTTTTTTACGTTTCGCAGCAGGTGGAGCATGACGATCATCCCTAAACCAAAATGAATATTAAAATCATACCTTAATGCTTATCGAATTGAAATCAGATTGTATACAGATAAAATACTCACGAAACATCATTAGCGTCTCGAGCGGGACCAATATCAGAACGTGTGGTAAAACCTGTTGCACTGAAAAACGAAGACACGATTTATGATTTAAAAAGTTAAAACATCTATCACAAGAAGCATCTATAATCTTACCCTCGACCGACCCCAGCTACATAACCTAGAGGTGCAGGGATCCCTAGGAAATGTTTTTTGTTTTTGTTGACAAAGGCTTGTGGTGGCACTGACATTTTAATATAGTTTATTTTAGAGCACTACTTTTAATGTCATACGTTATAATTAACAGTAAACTTTGTCTTAAAATTCTCAATTCTACAGTATTAACACAAATTACAAATAAATATTAAACTTTCCGTATATATTACTTGTATTAAAATAATACAGATTACAGATCTGTCACTGTCAATATGACATTATGCTTATCCCAATCCCAAGGACAATTTTATTAACTGGCTTTACGGCTCTGGTTTCTAGACCTTCTGAGCCTATCCTTTCTTTTGGAATCTTCATTTTATGTTCTTTTTCTTCACAATATGCTGATGCGTCACAATGCGAAGCCCTTGGGAGATTTTGACGACAGCCACTCAAGTTCATAAGGCACCCAAACGATCAAAATAACTTGAGGTTTATATCGACGTCAAAGCACTTGTTTCGTCGTTTACTCTAATAGTTCACACGCGCGGACACTTAATTCACAAAATCGCATCACTTTTACGAATCAAAATCCACTTCAAACCATTATTCAAGCGACAAAACAGGAGCGACACTCCATCTACGGCCAAGTTCCCGCCAAAACTCTCCCAAGGACAAGGACATAGTACATACATATACACAGACTAACTAGCATCTAATATAATAATATAGTTATATCGAATATATAATATTCGTAGACAGAGAAACCTATAGACAAATTAACGCCTTCTTTCGCATTCGCACACGAAAAAGATAGATTTATGCATACGTATTGCATAGAAATGAGACAGAGCAGTGTGATTGTTTGTCCCTTTCTCCGTGCCGGTTTTTTTGTTTAGCAAACTACACTTTGCTAAACAACTTTGACAGTTCGTGGTGATCTAAGGAGTTTACAAGTTGGTTTTAAAAAGAGTATTTTGTGAGCTTAAGACTGGTGAATTTTGTTCAGTTCAGTTCTTAGAACAATTAAATTTTTTATCTAAATATGTTTAAAAGTCATAAAGATTATTGTATATTTAAAACTACGTTATCGTCCTTTCTCTATTTGAGGCCACGCTAATCATTATAGTCTATAGGTTTCTCTGTCTACGATTATATTATAGAGCATAGATAATATATCCTTGATAAATGACATAGGGAAGCTTATCTTGCGCTAGCACTGCTTATTAGCTTATAACTGCGCTAGCACTTCTTATTAGGTGGTTTATAACAACTAGTTGCTCTGCGTCGTGGGTCCGCAAGTGGTCGTGTCAGTCAATCGAGCTCTGACAAAAATGCCGAATTACCTATATACCTATGCAAAATACACTCAAAAACGTCAAATCTAAAAAAGGCCAACGTGATTTTTCATCTGTGAATATTTTTAACAAAATATCCTATACCTTTAAACGAGCAATTCTTGTATCATCATCATCATCATCATCATCATCACAGCCCTTCACAAGTCCACTGCTGAACATAGGCCTCCCCCAAGTAATGCCACAAAGCACGGTCCTGAGCCACCTGCATCCATCGACTTCCTGCATATCTTACCAGGTCGTCACTCCATCTAGTGGGGGGTCGTCCTACACTACGCCTACCAGTACGAGGCTGCCACTCGAGAACCTTTCTTCCCCATCGGTTATCGGTTCTTCGAGCTATATGGCCGGCCCATTGCCACTTCAGCTTACTAATCCGTTGGGCTATGTCGGTCACTCTGGTTTTACTGCGGATATCCTCATTTCTGAGTCTATCACGCAGAGAAACTCCGAGCATAGCCCTCTCCAGAGCTCGTGAGGAGAGCGTCCTCATACGGCCAGCAGTGAAGGACCACGTCTCTGATCCGTAAGTCATCACTGGCAACACGCACTGGTTGTACACATTAGTTTTCAGAGATTGAGGTATACCTGTATTCTTATATATATATATATATATATATATATATATATATATATATATATATATATGTATATATATATATATATATATGTCGGAAAGTATAACACGATAAGCCAAAATTGTGTGGGAAATAACAGGATAGTGTTAATTATTAAAAATGGTAAAAATGTGAGAGCTGATATTCAACTTTCTCTCTTGCGTGCGCAATTTATTGTTATCAATAATAGGACAGCGTAACGCTCTATATATTCAGCATAGAGTAATTACAATTTGACCATGTCACAATTACACACCGGCGCAATGTGAAGGACACAACTACATGATTGTTGGAGCGGAAAACCCAGTGGTTGTTTTTATGGTGAGGCAGCACCACTGTCCCCATTTGACAAGGGTTCAGTCGAGCTACCGTATACTGTTTCCATTGTAATGAAAGAGATCTAAGACCACACACTTTTAATTTTGCACTACAACTTTATTCTACACTTCCTATTATGAGACTCACAAATAATACTTGCAAAGTTTTATCAGGAAAATAGAACTACACTGACGAGCGCAGGAACTGAAGTGATTCTGTTCCCGCGTTCATTCAATAAGGAAAACGTAATAACGACTTAGGTGTGCTCTGATTGGTCGACGATTTGATTGGTCAATACTTGACTAAACAATAACTTTTTATTGAATTCATTAGGTTACTTAAGCAATTTCAATTACCAGGATTAATAATCAAATCGACAATTATTTATTCTACGATTTAAAACAATATTTGAGTTAAAAGTTGATAATGGAATAAATAGTTGTTTTACCAGGAATTAGTTGTCAATAAAGAGATTTGTAAACCAAAAGAGTTTTTAAAGAACTAGCTTGTATGCTATCAGAAACATGTTATGTTTAGGCTTAGAAGATATCCTTGCGGCGACATAATTATATATATATATATATATATATATATATATTTATAATCGTGGTCTCGGAAACGGCTCCAACGATTTTCATAAAATTTAGTGTCCAGGGAGTTTCGGGGGCAATAAATCGATCTAGCTAGGATTTATTTTTAGAAAATGTCCTTTTGTCCGTGTTTTCAGGCAATAAAAAAACTGCTACAATGTAAGAAGGTAAATTTTGACAGGTTAGCAACGATCGTAATAGCTCAGATGGGATGTTGTTCGGGCGTGATATCGGAGTTCCGTGGTTCGCGTCCCGTCTTGGGTCCGACTTTTTTTCCTTTTTTTTCAAGTTCCCTTCTTTTGTGAGAAAATCTATTATTTCGAGCCCTTTTTTAGTATTTTTTTAAAATACAAAAATTTTAATTATACTAATTGCACTCATGATTTTTTATTCAAATAACCTGTTCAGTTTTTTCTATTATGTCAATAAGATCAAAAACTATTATTCATGTAATTTGTATATAAATATCAGGTATCCATCCATCCAATATAGGTCATCCAGGTACTTATCATTAAAACTCTTATTTTCTAAACATTTTCGTAAAATGCCAAGTGATGTCGCTACAAGTATAGTTCGTGAAGTGAACAATAAGCTAATTTAAAAAAAAATATAATTTACTACCCAAAATAAATATATTAACGAAAATATATTTCCTACTAACTAAATCAGTTTGTGATGAATAATAATTATTACCGTGTACAATTTGATAATATGCGTAAATGCAATAAACACAAACACACATGCTACATATATGCTATAAGGTGACCTTAACAATCTGCAATGTATTATAAATTACCACTCTAACGGCACCACCCTAGATCTTGCGTGAGAAGGATAACTCTTTCAAGATCCGAAAAAGGAGGAGGTATAATAGATGTCCACACATTTGCACAACAATCAAATCAAATCCCTTGGACAATATTTCCATCAACGCTCAAAACACTCACTTCTCCACGAAATAGTAACCTTAGCCGACAAATGCCTCACACCACTTACTTAACTTTGTAGACTGAAACACACAACGCAAGGAACGGATCACTGATGTAAAAGAGAAGATCGCCTCATGGCAACAGAAGTCCCTACACGGGAGGCACTGACAAATAAGCGTCGAACGCCTGGCTGAGCCGCGGTGAACTCTTCCCAGAGACAGAGGCATTCATGTTAACGATCCAGGACCAGGTCATCGATACCCGAAACTTACAGAGGCACATAATACGCACACCTAACCACCCAGCTGATACTTGCAGACATTGCCACTCTAACCCCGAAAACTTATATTTATGGATGATAATAACACCTGGGAAGGGTGATCCCTAACTTTTAGTTAACTGTAAACACGATTGTAAGCCATTATTGGAAAAAAATATAGTCCCGCTGGGTTTCTTGCTGGTTCTTCCCAAGACAGAGGTTTTTTTTTGCGAACCAGTGGTAAATTAAAAAAGTGACTTTCAATAAGTATTGTTATAATCTACATTGAATAAAAAAGTTTCTATTTCTATTTCTATACAACACGTAACATCCGCCTCTAGAGCCTTTGTACAAACCGACTATAAACATCGGACTGCCCAGGTTGCCTTAATAATACGCCAACATCTTGCGCCTAAATTTAAATTAATACAAAAAATTACACCATATTACAAATATAAACCTAACATCGTATTAGAAAGCAATAATCATAGAATTTACTGGGACAGGGCCATTATCACGGATAAAACTATTCACTTTAATAGGCCCGATATCACACTGTATGATAAGAATAACAAAAATACTTACCTTATTAACATTGCCATACCAAACACCCATAACATTCAATCCACCACAGCTAAAAAAAATACAAAATATCAAGACTTAGCAATAGAACTCAAACGTTAATGGAGAGCAGAAACCATCCATATAGTCCCAATAGTTGTCTCATCTACCGGAGTCATACCCAAAAGCCTACAACGCAGTCTAGATATTTCAAGTTCCTCAATACACACTTTACACCCTGTAGAAAGCTGTCAGTCTCAGCACCTGCCGACTCACACGCAAATTCCTCATCATCAATCCATCATCTCTGCTTACACCATCACCTAGCAGGTGCTCACGCTTGGCTTCGGCTCGTATGATTAGGTTTTAAGTTACCTCTTTAATAGGGAGTATAAAGATATATATACAAAATAATAATAATAATAATCACTCAAATCAGGTTATATCGCGCGCTTAAATTGGATTTCGGGGCGTTGGTCGTGTAACCTTTTTATACATGGTAGAGCCACGCTGCAGCTATATTAGAAGTATAGCTGTAGCACGGATGGGTCGGCTCGACCGGGGAACAACCACGCTCTCACAGAATACCAGTGTAAAATAGTAGCTTAATGCTGCTGTGTTTCGTATGGTGAATGTAGAGAACTGTCGACCCTTTTTACTGGAAACGAGGCATTCCGTCTTAGTCCTCACATCTGCATTTTGATTCGTAATCAAGGATACATGTAGATGTCTATGGGCCACAGCAACCACTTACTATCAGGTGGACAGTGTGCTCGTTTGTCATCCTATCCTATAAAAATAAAAATAAAAATCGAAGAACCACTCCTCATTGACGAGGTCATTGGCAAAGTGGTAAAACACAACCGTTGGAACTTTTACGTCGCCAGGCATTCGACTCGGTGCCCCATACATGGCTAAAGGTGGTCCTCGAGCTGTACAAGGCTGACTGTAATGTTAGAGACTTCCTCGAGCAGTGTATGGGGCAGTGGAGTACGATCCTTTGTCATCTGGGCGAGCAGATGACGGCTACGGAAAGCCACATAAGGTTAAGGGGTATCTTCCAGGACGAATGTCTGAGTGCAATTCAATTCTGCCTCTTTTGAACTCTCTCAGTACTTTACTGGAGAGGTCTGGAAGGGGATTTCAGCTTCGGAAAGGAGGTACAAAGTGACTCCACTTTTCTATATGGATGACCTCAAGTTATTCGCCTCCAGTCCCTCTCATCTTTTGGAATTGCTAAACATCCCTGTGATTTCGACAATTTAAATCCTCCATGTTAAAAGGAGAGTGTTCGTAACTCTGAGGGCATAGACTTATCTATGCTTGTCATCTTAAGGAACCTTTCCGATGCTGAAACATTCCGATACCTAGGTATCTGGCAGGACATTGATATCGATGAGGCTGGTATGAAACAGTCAGTTTACGACGTGTTTTATGCACGCTTGACCAAAGTGCTTAACAGCATTTTGTTCGGTGTTAATAAGACACAAGCATATAACGGTTGGGTTAAGCCTATACTCATGTATACCTTTGGTATACTTAGGTTGACTCAAAGATGTTAATACCGTATCCCTTCCAGTCCAGTAGCTTGAAAACGTCTTCCAATGCAGCAGTGAAGATTTTCGGGGATATAACGTCACCCTGTCTTACACCTCTCTGCAGTTGGATAGGTTTCGTACTCTGGTTCTGTACTCGGATGGCCATCGTAGCCCTACTGTACAAACACTTCAGCACTTCGATGTACCGACAATCACCTTGGCACCACTGAAGGGACTGTAGCACCGCCAAAATTTCGACGGAATCAAAGGCTTTTTCATAATCCACATACGCCAGGCGAAGTGGCAGATTGTACTCTTCGGACTTCTGTACAATTTGCCGAAGGGTATGTATGTGGTCTATGGTGCTAAAACTTTTTCGGAAACCGGCTTGTTCGGGAGGCTGGAAGTCGTCGAGTCTGCGTGCGAGACGATTTATGTATTTATTTATTTAAGTACACCAACGATTGTTGCAACAATGAGAAATAGTAAGCACACATCGACTTAGATATTAATTGCGTAATCAATTAAAAGTATACACCGCATGATTCAAGTTACTAAAAGTTACATAGTAGTTACAAAGAATACAAAAACTTAAGATAAAACAAAGTAATATTATGTGTATAAAACCATGTCTTACACCTAGTTACTTTAATAATTTATCGTTTACTGTGGCCTTAAACCTATCTAGTGACATAACATGTACATCTATTGACTCACCGCACTTATTATATAGTTGGGAAGTTCTGGAGACCGGTGAATTGGCTCCTAAAACTATTTTACGAAACGGACGAGAGAGACGTGCAATGGGCTTACGAGGCATTCGTGACGGAAATTTAAAATTGAGTTTAAAATATCATTAGGACTGCAGGACAACGCAACTCATATTTTATTATCTTAACAAAGAAGGATGGGTCAAGTAAATCCCTACGGTTGTCTAGGCTCTGCATTCTTAAGAACGATCTTATATGCCAGAATTGTGAGAACACCAAGTGTTTAACTAGTTAATGATTTCTTAAATTTACGCGAACACTACACATTGAATAAAACTAAATTTACGGATTATATCCGTAAATTTAGTTTTATTCAATGTTTAACTAGTAGTTTTTGGATGCGTTCAATACGAAGTATGTGAGTGGCATAATGTGGACGCTAGATCACACTTCCATACTTAAATATTGATCTGACCAAGCTATTGTATAGTGCAATTTTTATAGCGCAGTTTTGCGCGATGCGTAATGACTCTCTAAAACAGCACATAGCCGCGGCTTAGAAGGGAAATCGGCTTGTAATTCTTCAAGAGAGCGTTGTCGCCTTTTTTGAAGAACATTACCAACGTACTTCTGCGCCACACCTCAGGAGTAGTGCCACCATGGAGGACGGAATTGAAAAGCTATTGAATATAGAAGAACTTTAAGTATCGGTTTTCCACCCGCCTTCAGAAATTCCGCTGTAATTCCGTCCTCGCCTGGGAACTTTCCGTTTTTAACATGCTGGAGAGCCATCCTAATCTCGCTCAGACTGACGTCCGGGATATCATTGGTATAGTGTCGGCTAAGACTTGCTCTTGCATCCTTCCGTGTGGCTCCAACGATGACATGTACAGCTGCCCATTGAACCTCTCTATCTCACTCAGAATCTTAGGTGTCACGGAAACGATGCTGCCACATTCGGTCTTCAGCTCCGACATTTGGCTCTTTCTGGCAGACAGACCTTTGTCAAAGACTTTGGAGCCCTGGTTCAGCTCGATCGTTTCTTCAATACGAGCTGTATTAAAGTTTCGTCAGTCCGCCGCAGGCATTTGTAGATCTGTCTGTTCATTTGCCTATAAGCTGTCAAAACTAAGTTCTAATAATATTTCTATGGCCAAAAATTACTCATTGGCACAACACAATGTTCTGTAGTGAGCACAGCACAATGAAATTCATCGTTGCCACTATGGAGTGTAGAAGTAAGGAGTACAGACTGTGTATTAAAAAGTGTCCATAGAAAGCCATTAAATAAGGGTGGCGCCACGGTATACGGGGTAAATTTAAAGAAAGTGGATATTTTTCGAGGTTATATTTACTAAATAAAATTATTTTAGAGCTACTGAGCAGTTTAGCAGCACACTTAAACCGTCGGTAACTGCTAAGTTCATTTCATCCCAGTAGCTACTACAGCGCTGTTGTGGAGAGTTTTTGAACTGTTATTTACTGCTTATGGATGGCCACTTTTTCGTAGACAGAGACTTTTTCTCTTTCTACGCACTTTTTCAACTATTCTACTATGGGGGGTATTACTCCTTACTACTACACTCCATAGTTGCCACACTATACTACCTATTATACTAGCTTATCTATGACTAAGTATACTCTTTGATCGTTGCTTAGCAACCATATGTTGAATTTTAAAATTTCACGTTTCTTTTGATTAAAAAACTAAACCTTTCAAACAAATGCATATTTTAGATTCAGTGTTCTTTAAGCCCTATAATATTTAGGAGAATGGCTGATAATTCTTTAGCCAGTACCAGGGATGTTATATCTAATGAAGAAATCCTTACTAAGGAATTTTTACTAATTGAGAAATCCTGCGAATCTTTTAAGGATAGTGATGAAGAGTTAAAAAACATATTTAACGAAATAAAAAAGTTGTCTTGTGCTAAGAATAAAGATAGTGAAGTCGGAGAGGATAGTGAGGACGTGGAATTAATTTTAAAAAGAGCAGAAGACATTGCTAATGAGACTGAAAATTTATTAAACAGTAGCCCAGTAGTAGGTTTCAGGAATTGTGTTTCACCATGTGTACAGAGTAAAGTTCCTCAAATAAAAGTCACTAAGGTTAGCGAAAATGAAACTAGGTCGGATAATAAAGTGGCTGGAGCTCATAAGGTAGAGTATACTTTACGTTACAATTTTTTTTTTACTTTCTGTTTTATGTAGATAACTTCAATGAAATTGTATTATAAAGCGCGTTGTGATTACCTTTTAGTCGTATTTAGTTTTTCTTAAACTTTAAAGGAGTTCTTAATTACCTCATATTTGTTAGACTTTGTTCAGGATTTTATAAATATGTCATTTATTTAATTGTTGAAAATAATAATGATAAAGATATCCAGAAATATGAGTTTAAAAGTAAACATACAGATTCTTTTTCTGTTTATTAAAGCATAACAGACCAAAAGAAATACATGACCATAACTTAAGCTCTCTTTATTTGTCCATATTGTAGAAATTACATTTGTTGCAATACTAGTAACACTAATTAAGTATTTAAATAATAATAAATAATACAATATATTAATAGTTATATCATCTAAAAACTAATAAATGCCTGTATACATTCAGTGCATATTATGCTTTAGCCAGTTGAGAAGCTAGTACTCGCAACCCATTTAATGATTCTCTGGCTACTGGCTCGATGAAAGATGTAGGTAATATGAAACCATAACGTCCAGTGTCACTTAGTTCAATGGTATAAGAATATTTTATACCCTGACTTTTGGCCCAGTCATCTGAACCTCCAGCAGCTGGATATAGAAGTCCACTGGAGGAACCCACTTGGTATGATGTGCCACGGGTTTGTTTTATTGCCTGTAATATTAAAAAATAATTTAAAATGTTACATATATATTTTCTTAAATTCTGCATGCACTATACATATGCAATTATAAACATTAAAGTAAAATGAAATTTTTATTTGATATGTTACAATAAAAAAAAAACAATAATAATTATTAAAAGTAAAATTCTTGGTGTAATACCTTCTGATACAATCAAAGACAACTTTCTAGTTGTTGTCCAAAAAAAATGATTAGATTTAAACATACCTAATTATATATGGATCACTGCTGCCTGTATAAGGATGGGGAAGAAGGAAGCTTAAAGTCATTCAGCAAGCTATGGAGAAGGCTATGGTCAGAGTTTAGAGATTCTCTGCATGATAAAAATCTAAATGAGGATGTCTGCAGAAGAACTAGAGTAACTGACAGCTCAATGGATGAGTAAGCTGTAATGGCGACGGGCCAGGCATATAGCTCAAAGAACCAATTATTGTTGTGGAAGAAAGGTACTCAAGTGGCAGGCTTGTACTGGTTAGCAAAGTGTAGGGCAGCTCACTAGATGGGGTAACAGCCTGGTAAAAGATGCAGGATGCAGATGTTAATTTTAGACTGCTTTGCAAAACTTCTTGAGGTAGGCCTATGTTCAGCATTGGACTTGTGAAGGGCTTTACTGATAATAGTGCTGATAGCTAACTGTTCTACATTATTAAAAACTGTATACCTAAGGTATACAGGTTATAGCATAGTAACTATAGTTACGTCTGGAGAATGGTTTATCTGAAGTGCCTAAGTTTTTTTTGATTTTACTATGGAAATTTTTAAAATTGTATAATAATAAAAAATAAACAATGTAAAGGTTTGGCAATTTGCATGCTTACAGATGATCCCTTTACATTTGATAGGCGATGCATGATGAATTAATATAATATGGGTGTGCCTGAAAGCATCATATAATTTTTCCACTTACCTCCGCCATCCGATTGCCAAGATCATGCAAATCTTTATGATCTGCTGGCACAGAATTTTCATAGCCCCATGGGTAGAGCAGGTACTGGCCATAGCTGTGATATGTTATATAGGCCGTGAAATTAGCTGCACTATTTTTGATGAAATCCTGGATTGCAAAAAAAATATTTATTGTTTCAGGAATAGTTATATTATTTGAATAAAAATAATTAACTTGTTTGTAACTCCCGATGTTTTGAGTGTATATGTGGTAGAGCCGTGCTGCAGCTATATTAATGTAGCATGAATAGGTCGACTTGATGGGAAAAGGATCACACTCTTACAGAATACCAACATAAAATAGCAGCTTAATACTGCTGTGTTTCGTATGGTGAGTGTTTGTACTATTCTAAGACAGCACTTAATAACCATCCCACCTAATGGTAAGTGGTGATAAGTAAGATGGTGAAGTACACTGACTTAACAAAAGCCTATTCACTCTTGCCTTGAAGACACCTACATTATAATTGCATGTAAAGACAGATGTTGGCAACTTAATTCCACTCTTGCTGCGCGCATAACAAACGATGTAGCAAACCTTTTGGTTCAAATGCATATTAACCAACAATGAAAGAGTAGAGATTGAGTGAATTGTCTGGTTGTCCGATGGTCGAAGGGAGAGGGAGGAATTTAATTATGCAATTCCTGCACACACCCTCTGAAATGCATCCTGTAGAAAACCGCTTGCTACTTTGCACCTATGCTCAAGGCTGGTAAGATTGGTTTTAGCAAGATTCAGGTTACCAATAAGGTTCTTAGCTCGCCTGTCCGTTAAGTCCAAAGCTGCTAGGTGGCATTTTGCAGCACCAGTCCATATGTGGCAGCAGTAATCCATGCACAACTTTTCTTGCGCTTTATATAAAGTAAGCAGCTGTCCCAGTTTGAAGTACCGCCGCACCTTTGTAAGGACTCCTAGCTTCCTTGCTATCTATAGCTTTGGCCTTGGACTCAATGAACCGCCCGAAGTTCAAGTTGTTTGAATATATCTCAACCCCCTACAACTGAAGGCGGTCGGTGTATTCCAGTTATACATTTCGGCAAGAAGGAGCCAAGGTGAGCTGGCTCCTTTTTTCAGCGAAGAGACACACTTGTGTTTTAGAGGTGTTGAATTTCGCAAGATTGCCATCGTCACATTCGGAGACTGCCTGTAGAATAGAATGGATACCCTTTTTTATATATCCATTTCTTATATAGAAATGGATACCCTTTTTACTGGAAAGAAGGCATTCCAACTTAATTCGTAGGGGTGACAATGCATCTGTATTCTGAGTCTTAATTGAGGATTGAGATGTAGATTTTTATGGACCACAGCATCCATTTATCATTAGGTGAACTGTGTGTTTGTTTGTCATCCTTTTTCTATTAAAAAATTATGTATTTCGTTTGTTTTTAACTCCCGACGTCTATTGCTTTGCAGTCCCTGAGTGAACATGGGTGCTGCATATCACTCGAAACATCTGGAGTAAAAAAAATTAAACGATATAAAATTCGTAAAATTTGTTTTATTCAATGTGTAGCGTTCGCGTAAATATAAGAAATCAAAAAGTTATTTTAACTTTGTGCCTCGTCGTAGCCGTGTAAGGGCGGTGTAACTATTGGTTATTAATTTACCAACTTCAAACAAAGAAGGCGACAGAGTGCGTTGGCACTCCTGAGGACTAGAATAGAATGCCCCACAGCCTGAAAGTATACTGGATATAGAGCTGTGGTAATCCAGAGTCTATGGGCATGCCGTAAATTTTCCATGTGGCGACGGCTTAAGAAATTCCATCACCTCTTTCATTTTGCGGGTGTCGTAAGAGATTTATGCCGAAAGTCGAGAGAAATTCTAGAAAGTTCTTGGCTTCTATTAAATGGCGCTATACTTAACCAATCAAATATCCAGATCGGCGATGGGCGTCATCGTCAAACGTGGGAGACATCTGGTGTAGTATTGCGATTGTCAATCCAATCCGTCAACTCCTCTGCCAAATGCGACGATTAAGGAGTTAAGGAGAATCCTCCCTACTATGGTAGAGGTCCAGTGGACTTGTATGGGCTCATAAAGCAGTAAGAAAGTAAGATATTAACTTTGTCTTATGTACTATTGTCGGAACTCATTCGACGAAGATTGTCTCTAATAGATGAGTTGATGATGTGTTGTGTTATTTACTGAGCTGATATCTACCAAAGCGTCAAATTCCGAACACTACCGACGACGTTGCCAATTGTGCTGGACCGGAGTTATTTAAAATTAATTAGTAATTGTAATTAATAAACATGTACACTCACTCATTTCACCCTACTAATGTCCAATGTAATGCTAATGCTTAAATAATAAGATAGTCAGGCTTGGATTCAGATTCAGAAAGACAATAACAATCACAATTCATCCGAGTATGGAAAACAATATAGCATAATATGTATTCTCTACGTTTGGGATTTAAACCTATTATCTAAGTACTTTGACCACTAACATCTTCATTGTTATCTTCATTAGTAACGTTTGGTATCAATTTTTTTTGACATTCTAAATGTCCAAAAAATTCAAAATTGCAACAAGTAAAACGAAAAAAACTTTGAGTACTGGAAAGAGAGAACAATAAAATGTGGTATCAATATCATTTATAATAAAAATGCTCATTGAGCGAAAAAACCGCCGCTTACGTTGTGTTGATTCCGAAATTGATTAGAATTTCTGTCTACTTTAAAGCATAGTTTTCTTTAATATGATTAAACGATATTTCGTAAGTAAAATTATTTTTTATTCTCTAGTTTATGAAATAATAAGGGCACTATGTCGTATTGGGCATCGGACTTCTCACCATTCAACTCAAGTCCCGTCCCTAGCCAGAATCATTTTCAAGTAACAAAAATAACCTTTTTTTGTTTTTGTTAATAAAATATCATAAAGTAAAAGCTATTACGTGAAATCCGTTTTGTAATAGTTTTAAATAATCAAATTTTCGCTACTGTAGTTTTCAAATTGTAATAAAATTGATCAGTCAGTTATTTATACTTAAAACATTTAGACGACCACTTTAAAATTGAAAACAGTCGCTTATTATTACCATATGACGCGTTAAAGTTATCCCATGATAATAGACAAGTGTGTTAATGTTACTTGAGTTAAGTGAAATATAACTTCACTTATCCCTAATGAGTAGCAATAATCATATCTTAAGTATTTTCTGGGTATTTGTTAACGACTATTTTAAGATGCAAACAACTTACGGATATGCATTGTTAATAAGTGTCATAATGCTGTTATTAACCTATGTAACCTAAGTTACAGTCTTACAATTGAAAACTGCACAAAATTGTTTACAGGTTATTTTACGCACGAGAATTTTTCTCTAATAATAACAATAATGTAGTGTAAATAAATCGCTGTTAATCAATCAACTGAGTCATTTGCTAAAGTTCTTTTTACGGGACTCTAGCTCTGCTATCGGGCAACAGGGTCCGTCCTCATAGCAGACTTTATTTCGAGAGGCAAGTAGTTCGTGATATCGCTTTCGCGAGCTTATGCTTAATTTTATGAGTATACGTTAAATCACCACCTAATTTGATATTAATTTTAGTCTAGTTGGTTGGTCTAGCGGTAACGCTATGTCCTCTCTGGGGAATGTACCGCCTGGCAGATGCTGTTTACGTGGCCCGTTGTCGGAAATCGGTTTGACAAAGAGACCACAAATGTTTCTATGGATTAGACTTTAAGGTAACTAGTGATGACTACTAGCAGTATCGCCGTGCGTGCAACACTTGCCTTGTAGATCATGTGCTCCCCCTTCAAGGGTCATGCGCAGTGTGCGGTCAATCAAATATCCAAGTCACGTGACTGTCACAAAAATCAAAATCTTATTATCAAGGTTTAAGAACGGACGACGTTTCGTCAAAACAATCAAACATACACCCGTGGGCTTAACCAGGACCCAAAACTAGCTTCAGGGGTGAGCAAAAGTAATTAGGGAAATAATAATATGAAGTACGTCCTAAAAATGGTTTTATTTGAATCTGTATTATTCATAATATTACTTTAAACAGTTTCAAATAAAATGTTATGATATTATATATAAATTTAAATATTTGTGATACCTGCGTGTGCTGATACTTTATGTTTAGGCTGTACATTTAGTATGCACTATTGAAAAATCTCGATTTACGAAAATAATGCACAGTGAACTAACAACGCCTTTATAGTTTTGTCTTAATTTGAGAATACTGTCAACCTTTTATGCCATAATGGATTACTCATATTGTGTGTTTGATAAACGCACTTTTCTAATTCAAATAATTCCTTACGAATTCCTTACGAAATTTTCAATTGCAAAAGCTATCGATTTTTTTATTCATTACTATTTGTTAGATTCCTTGACGAAAAATTAAGACAGACAGACAAGACGTGAAGAATTTCCATGTTGTGTTCCATCTCAAAATGTAAACCGGGCCTTAGGCAACACAACATGGAAATTCTTCACGTCTTGTCTGTTTTAATTTTTCGTCAAGGAATCTAACAAAAATGGAAAATTGCTCTTAACCATATTGGCCTAGAACTTATAGGTCCATTGTTTGAGATCTAGAACTAAATAATGTGCCAAATGTGTTGCTTGTCTAGCATATCATTGTCAGTAGCTTACAGTTGGTGGCGCATGTAATTGTACTGACAAATTTATTTGAAAGTTATATTATATCATTCACTTTCAATGAATGTATTATAATTCCTAATTAAACAATATAACTCTTCCAAATTTAAAATGATATTTCTCACAATTATTTGTTCTACTGTAGCAACACGCCGGCTACCAGCTAATAAATGATAAATATTAAATAAAATTAGTCTTGTTTACCGATAGAGCTTTCGACTCGGGCTCGGAAAAGGCGCTGCTGCCGCGGTAAATCTCGCTGCATGGGTTCGCAGATGATCCTCTTCCTCCCCAGCGATATCTAGTAACAGAATTACAACACCATTTGGAAAATGTAATTAAACCTAAGCAATCTCAATATGAAGCCGTGGTAGCACAGATGGTTAACGCACGCTGTAAATATAACAGAACGCGAGTAACCTGGGTTCGATCCCCGCCGGCACCAATGAAATTGTTAATTGCAGTTCTAAGTGCTGATTTACCACGTGCTCGGCGGTGAAGGAAAACATCGTGAGGAAACCTGCATGTCTGAGGAATAAGAAAAAAAATATTTCGAAGACATGTGAAGTTCGCCAACACGCAATTGGGGCAGCGCGGCGGTCACTTCCTTGCCCTAAAACCCTCTCAGAAATGAAGGGAGGCCTGTGCCCAGCAGTGGGACGTGTATAGGCTGTAACTTTACTTTTAATCTCAATATATTGTTTATGTCTAGTGATGTATAAGAGGATATCGGTTATCGTTAACCGTTAAAGCCTATTAAAAATCCACTGTTGAACGTATGCCTCCCCATAGATTGCTTCATAAGGGCGATATTTGCTACAGTTGCCACGCTTGACAGACGGGCTGCCAACATCAGTTCTTTTAATTTTAGTTGTTATTTACGAAGACGCTGCTGCACTTCTCCTGGTTGGTTAACCTCTGTCGCCTCTTACGCCATCCACGGGACGATAGTATGGGGTAGTGGACATTATTACACCGCCACTGCACGTAACTGTACTGAACGATCGAGCTAGGCGATTGAGAAAGACTACTTATACTCGGATTATTTATATCTATGAAAAAATGACTGAATTAAATCATAATTCCATAATATTGTTTCTCTTTTTTTCTGAGTCTCATACTATTTTTTGAAATAATTAATTTGAAGCAAAAAAAATTAAAAAAATATGAACATGGGGTAAAACAATGATCTAATGTCATCATCCATGGAGATAACAGATGACATGTTTGGAATGAACGCCGCGCCGCCAGGATGTCCTCTTATATAGCGTGTTTTGGTTGCTATCGAATTTAAATAATAGGTCAGTTTATGGAAAATGCAGTGATAATTATGTTGTTAACTATATGATGGCTCTGAAATCGATTTAACCCTGATGGTAGTGGTTATGGACACAGCACACTTAATGCGTGCACGTGACGTTATGATATTCTACTGCGTTTAGATACGGTGCACGAGAAACGTAAGTGATGGTGATATGTTTCATACAATTTTATACACGCGTTTGATGTCTTCCGTGATATATTCCGTGGTATTAAGGTCTCACGTCCAGGGAAATCTTTTTAGCATCATGTAAATAATATGTAGTAATACTATCTAAAATTGCCGTAGATTCGGATATTCCTTTAATTCCACTTTCACATGGATCTTCATCGCTCCAGTACTTAGAAATAATACGTACCCAAAGTTTCTGTTAATATCTGTGCCCACGCATCCCCGTGCAGATCTAGTCGGTTTTTTATTTTTCCTCCACAGTCGGTCTGTCTGATGCGTGTATTCGTAGCCGTCAGGGTTCACCACAGGCAGGAAGTACCTTTAAACAATAGGAGAATATTAGAAAAAATTACCCTTCTATCCTAAGTACCTACCTATATATATATATATATATATATATATATGTAATGTAAAATATAAGTTTGGTCACCACTAGTATTGCAAATGACTCTTCTCTTATCTCATTGGAATATTGAGTATTACATAATTTTTTAGTCATAACACATATGCGTTACAAGATAGACCAAGACAGTCTGTAGAGAAAATGTCTAATAATAAATTTAAATTTCTGTGGAAATTATTCGTTTTCACGTAGTCTCAGCAACTTTGTTTTGGTTAAATCGCCTGTTGCCATCCAAAGATTATCGACCTCGCCATCAAATGGGCCACAGCATCCACATACCATCGGGTGGACTGTGTGCCACCTTTACTTATATAAAAAGAGCCACGATATCATAATATAATTCGTCGGTGCTGTTCTAAAACGTAAAATGCTAATGTGGCGTGAAAGAAAATGAAATGATTGATATAACCCTTATGGCTGATTGTGAGCGATTAGATTGACACGAAAATAATATTATACGCACCAGTCAATGTTTTTAATATCGTCAGTTTCAACATCAAAATTCTCTGCAAATTGATTTATAAAGTAGGTTACAGTCGCTGGACTGATCCATTCGCGGGCATGGGTACCACCGTCTATAAATACCGCTTTGTTTGTTGGTTTTCCATCGGATATCCGTAGCACCTATGGAGTACAATAAAATGCCATTAACTTTTCATAATAGAAATGAGTGTGTCGGAATGACACCACTGATGATGATTTAAAATTAAAAAAAAGTAGCGTGTGCATTGCGCATTGGATTTGGATTTTCTTTTGTATCGTGGACTAGTTAACATATATAAATTGCACGTGGACAAACATCCATCACCAGAAATTATTTTAGGCCATACAAATACTTGCTACGTGCACGCAGCTCATTGCTAAGCCACTACGCCTTGAAGCAATCATGTTATTCTATTGTTCCGTAACTAATTATTAGTTAACAGCTTAAATTACTGGAAAGCTTTTTCTTTTGTGCCACTCTTGGTAGGCGGATATCTCGCACTTTTGACGTTGGTTCTATTCGTCGGTCTTGATATTTTACATTTGGCATTTATAAGACGAGATTCAAAACAAACCTTTAAATCCCTTCCTTCATGGGATTTCCCTATGGAATTTACGCTAACAATTTTTGGATATGTTTTTGCCAGATAGTCCATAAATCCGTGAATGTCTTCTATCCTGTGATATTGCTTCCATGTCATACGATGACCTAGGAAAAAGACAAATATTCTTTAAAGTATTTTTTTATGTTAATAAACTTCATTAATATCGTTTATTGTGTAGATTTTGGTGCTGTTTACTAGTTTTGGGCCGTTTTTCTGGTATTTTAAATTTACATAGAGGCCGTTCCCAAAATTGGTGCTTTGTTAAGTGAAGTGCTTATAGTTAGTTACGAAAATGTAGTGAAACACGAGCATGCGACATAATTGAATTACAGACTCCAACTAATATGTTAGGCCACACGTGAGAAATCTTTCGGTAACGTGAAACGAACCCCAATTCGCGTACGGCCAATACTCCATGGGTAGATTGATAGAGTTGTAGCCCATGTAGACACCTACCAAACTTAGACGGCGATGAGAAGCCCTGTAACGCCAAAAATTGTAAGCCTTTGCTGCAACAAAACCATACGAACCCTTGGAATATTGTACCCGTGTTTCTTGTTTTAATGTTTAATTTATAATATTGTGTTCATTATTATAATTTAACAAACCTCGTCGGTCTTGAAGTTCTATTTCGTTGGCATCCAGAGGAGGATTTTCTTCGTTGATTCTCTGTTGTAGATCCTCTATTACGACATGAATTGGTATTCTCTCTCTTTGGAACACACGAGTAACATTTGCTACAGCATTAGACTTTACCAGTATATCAATAGATGATTGGTTTCCACCCCATGTAGAAATAACTGCAAAAATATTATATGTTATATGTATGAGCCTTTGGATTGAGATTAAAATCATATCGGGACGTAGTTGAAAAAGTTGAAGTAAGTAGTTGAAGAAGTTGAAAAATTGCCTTTTGGAATCGAAATTCGGAAGTTTGGATCAATATTTAGCTTTGAGTATTGATATTTAATGACAACGGTTTGCTTTGACGTGTTTTGCATCAACTCATTTTTGATGTAAGTTTGACTTGGATCCTTTTGCATATTTATTAATAATAGGAATAAACATTTACTAACGATTTCGTCTTCGCAATCTGGTAATAACGCCTAGAACACTAATTCTCTCTGTAGAAACCTTCCAGACTTGCGCCCCTGAGTAGTCAACCTTTCTTTCCCAAGAATCAGCATTTCTAAGAATTGGTTCGGAAGCATCGATAACAACTCCCTCTGGTTCGTCTATCTCCTCTATAGGATTACCGGTCGGTAGCACTTCTTCCTTTTCGCATAAAGTTGATGTTTCGTTTTCATAGTCTGAAGGTTGTTTTACTGAATTTCTTGTAGGCCAATCTAAAACATAATAATTAGCATAATTTAAAATTGTCTAATCTGAAAGTACAAAGTCTAGATCTCAGATATGATATCATAAAAAATGTGATCACTGCTGTTTGCGATTATATATATACCTATCCATTGCGTTATACGTACAGTTGGTAAAGTCATATTATCTATTGTAGCCATTTAAATGGATGTATGCACAGTGAATTTTAAATAAAGGATTTAGATATTTTGATTGTGACTGAATCTATTGTTATGTACTACTCTGTGTAAAAAGTATCGGGAATATGTCAATAAAATGACCCGCGTAAAAAGAGGTCGTTCTAATTTTTTTACTGCATGTTGGTAGCACTGTACTGATTTAGCGCGCAAAGTTTGTGCGGGATCTATCATTTAATTTGTTTTAAACTACACTTTTTGTTGGTCATAGTTTTGAGTTCTCGGTGATTTTTACAATGAAAAATATTGTTGAACAAAGAGTGTGCCTTAAATTTTGTGTTTCGAATGATATTTCATGTGGTGAATCACTAAAATGTTGCGAAATACCTACGGCGAATCGTGTATATTGAAAACAAGGGCTTATGAATGGTATAAGGCTTTTAAAGAAGGCCGAGAAGTAGTAGTAGACTTGCCTCGTTCTGGTAGACCTTCAACCGCTACGACCAAAGAAAACATCGACAAAATCAAGAAGCTAGTGCTCGAAAATCGACGTATGAGTCTGAGAGAGTTGGCTAGTGAGGTGAACATATCTTTTAAGTCCGTCCACAACATTCTAATTGACATTTTAGGCATGAAACGCGTCGCCGCTCGACTAGTTCCAAAAGAGCTCAATTTTGTTCAAAGAGCGCAGCGAAAGCATGTCGCTGAAGACATGGTTTCCCGAGCTTCTACGGATCCGACCTTTATGAAACGTATAATAACTGGCGACGAGACATGGGTTTATGAGTACGACATGCAAACAAGCCAACAGTCTTCAGAATGGCGTCTCGAAAACGAGCCGAAACCCAAAAAACCGCGGGAAAGTCGCTCCAAAATCAAGGTGATGTTGACAGTTTTTTTTGACTACCGTGGTGTGGTTCACTCCGAATTCCTTCCAAAGGGAGAAACAGTGAATAAAGAATATTATTTAGGGGTCATGAAGCGTTTGCGTGAGAGTATCCGCCGAAAACGTCCAGATTTGTGGCAACACAACTCATGGATGCTGCACCATGATAATGCACCATCACACACAGCCATTATAGTGAAAGAGTTTTTAGCGAAAAATTCAACAAAAGTTCTTGACCAAGCACCGTATTCACCTGATATGGCTACGTCTGACTTTTTTTATTTCCCAAGTTAAAATTACCACTTCGAGGAAAACGTTTTGAGTCGATAGAAGCCATAACAAAAAATTCGCTGAATGAGCTAAAGGCCATACCGCAAATAACCTATGAAAAATGTATGGAGGACTGGGTGAAGCGTTGGAGATGTTGTATTGCAAGCGATGGGGCCTACTTTGAAGTCGATAAAATAAATTTAGATAAATAATTTGTATTTGTTTTATTGACAAATTCCCGATATTTAGTACACAGAAGGTATACACAGCATCACTTACATTTGAATTCGCAGCTATCTGTGTTATTTATTACGAGGTGCCGCCACACATAGATACAGCACGCTTGAATCGGGCACAGGGTAAGGACCAGACCAGGACACACAGGACAGAATAGCAGCGTGACACAGTAGAAGAATGTGGCTGTGTTTAGTTGATTGTAGAGAACTGGAGACCCTTTTTACTGGTAACGAGGCATTCCATTATAGTCCTCAGTGATGACAATATAATGCGTTTGATTGCTAATTCATGGTAGATGTTGATATCTAAGGGCCACATCATCCACTTATGATCAGGTAAACTAGTGCTAGTTTGTCATCCTACGTCTGTTAAAAAAATTGTGTTGTTACAATCGGAATGATATATATATATATATGAGTGTGTGTGTGTGTTGTGTGTATTTTATTATTTAAGTGATAAGTAATATCGTAGGACAGTGGTACGCGCTTGCCGTATATTTTACAGTACGCGGCGAGAAACCCGACTTCGATCCCCGCCGGCACCAAAATGTAATTGCATTTTTAAGTGCTGATTTACCACATGCTCGGCGTTGAAGAAAAACATTGAGGAAACCTAAATGTGGACAAAAATGTCTTAGCAATATAATATTTCGATGACCTGTGAAGTCTACCAACAGGCATGGAAACAGCGCGGCGGAAGACCACTCTATAACCCTCCCAAGAAATAGAAGACCTGTTTCTAGTATTAGTATATAGTACGTAGTAGTGACGTATATATGCAGACTTTACTTTTTACTTCACTAAGTAATATGGCAGTAGATTACAGTGTAGTGGCGATGTAAAAGAATCAGTCAACTCTTTCGTCCCGTGGTTAATCGTAAGAGGTGACTATGGGAATATGCCACAAAATCTAACGGTTTCTGAAGTCCCTTTTGAAGAATTGATGGATAGCGGTGCAGATATTTTTATAGGAAAAGGGTGACAAACGAGCACACAGTCCACCTGATGGTCGCAGGTGAAGTGGTCGCTGTGGCCCATAGACATCTACATCTATCCTTGTTTGCGAATCAAAATGCAGATACGTTGTCAGCCTTGAGGATTAAGATGGAATGCCTCTTTTCCAGTAAAAAGGATCTCCTGTTCTCTACACTCACCATATCAAACACAGCAGCGTTAAGCTGCTATTTGACGCTGGTATTCTATGATAGCGTGGTCCTCCCCAGTCTAGCCGACCCATTCGTGCTACAACTATACAATTAATATAGCGATAAGATGCATCTTGCCGATGACAGACAGACGAACAAAACATCTGATACTGCAATGCTCAAACTGCTACTAACCGTGACATGACCTTTAACATGCTAAATTGAGACTATTTGGTATAGAATTTAACAAGGATGGTAATAACTCCTAATTGTCATCATCATCATCGTTTTTACAGCCCATCATAAGTCTATTGCAACACAGACCTCCCTCCAAAAGCACGTTCTTGACCTGAAATAACCTATCGACTCGTGCATCATCATCTTCAAATCGTCTAGAGGACATTTTTTTCGACATTGCAATTCCTTGTATGAAGCTGCCATTTGATTAGAGAAAAAACTGATATTGTAATTTATAGTGAAATCTAAAATATTTCTTTCGATTGATTTATTACCATGGACATCGATCAGCTACAGTTTTATTTACGACGGGGAAGTGCGAGGCATAAAGAATTAGAAAATACGATTAGAATTCATTACTCGTTTCCTTGTGTGACACGTTTAATGACTTTCTCCGGTTCACACTTGTTTTCCATTGGCGGTTGACTTGATCTTCGTCCGACTAATAACGGTAACGTTTTCGATAAATGTTGTATGTTTGGAGATTTTCTTTGCGTTTACGATGGCCACAAATTGCCACATAGACAATAGGCGTAGACTATCCTTAACTAATGTTTATGAATTACATACAAGATTTATACATTGAAGACAAGTGGTAAAATTAAAAATGTTGTACAACCGACTTCAATATAAATAAAATGAGAATATCATCAATGCAATTGGAAGTCAATTAAATACGCATTATTAAGGATAACTCAAAAACTACTGGTCAGATCTTGATCAAATTTATAATAGAACCACATGAGAAGCACTAGCTCTCAAGTAAAAAGAATCATCAAAATCGGTTCACCCAACGGTTTAAGTTATTAAAAACATACAGTCGAAATGAGTACCTCTTCCTTTTTGAAGTCGGTTAAAAATAAAATCACACATCAAAAACTATACTTATGTTTTACAAAAGACATATGTACATTAAAATTACCTACCAATTTTATTTTATGTATAAGAAAACACAGTTGTGTATAACCAATAGTTATTATTCATGTCTATATAAATATAAGCTTATAACCATTACAAAGTTTTCATATGATGTAGATTTAAGTAAGTAATTATGAAGATAAAATGGTTGAGTCGCTTGCTAAAGAAGTTCCCCCAAATAACATGAGATTGAGTGTTAGGAAATATTTTCACATTTCTAGGGTATGAAAATCTAAAGACATAGATTCGACCTATTTATGCTGCAGGTTCAATACGTTTGCAACGTGGCTTCATCACGCAAAATGTAAAGTTAACTGTACAAGGCGTCTGTAGCCTTCTTTAAGTTACTTGAAGTTGTACATGGGCTGCGGTAGCCACTTACAGGTGGGCTCCAAGATCGTTAGTCTCTACAGTTTGATAAAAAAAGTAGATCTAAGATTTTGAATGATACTATTTTTTTATTATTTAGTAAAAAACAAAAATAACATAAAATAATTAATCTATACAAATTTCTGTTCTTCAATGTGTGAAGAGTTTGTCACCACAACCCTTTATTTTGTGGCGGCGCTGCGAGTCTCGAGCTTATTTTCCACACGAAACGCGTTTTTAAGTGTAAGTTTATGTATGGCCTAACGATAAATCTTCAGTTTAGGTGTTTGTCCATGTGCGATTTTTGAATGTACAACGTCTCCATGACAGTGCTGAGGTAATTCCCCATTGCCTCATTCAACCACCGCAGTTATTTCATTTTTAATTTTTCTTATGAAATCTCTGCTGCCCATGTCCTAATTTGTTTCCTTTTGTGGCTTCTTTATGACAAGTAAGGGACGATAGTATATCCTATACTTACACGATAACAGAAATAAATGTCCAATTTTATAATCAAATATTTGAATAATTCCCATATATATCAAAACGGTTCGTATTTCCTTACAATCCATTCTGCAGTGCAGTAAGTACATAAAAAAAACCTTATCAGTACTAATACCACAACTTATTAGTAACTATCTAAAACTTAGACTCATTCGAGTTGTTCCATTTTGGTAAACTAATAGTTTATAAAAATGTTTTAGTGTGCACTTCGTTTAAAATATAACGGATTGTAACGGAGTACGAAACGTTTTTCGAATGCAGGAATCGGTATAAATAAAATATGTTATACAAACTGCTTATAATCGTAAAAAGTTTATCTCTAATTAATTAAAAAAATATTTCGCTTTCGATTAAAATTATCACAATAAAATCATGCTTTTATCAATAAGTGATTGTCAGTTTATAGCACAAATAATATAGTGAAATAAATGCTTACCTTTTCCGTGTTCAAGCTCGTTTATGAGCGGTGTGCAGGTCACCGTTATGGTCACCAGCAGGAGCACGACCGTCCGCGACCACATCTCCATGGCTACTATGTTGGATTTCGTCTTGGACTGACGGTCAGCGCGTCAAAGACCGCATTGATGCGCATACACAGCCCGTTCCTAACTTATAAGCTCTATTTTAATGCCGATTTTAAGTATTGTTGTAAAGCACATGATAAGTAGAAGTAGCATAGGACTAAATATGTAAACATGAAAAATCTAAGCGAGTTTCCATAGATTGATTTATTTTTAGGGGACAATATAACAACTTAAAAAAGTTTTATCGCGATGAGAATATTTAATTTGCTCGTAACATAATAGCTTCTGAAGTCGGGGCTTCTTTACACCGACTTCTGAAGCTACGTACATAATGTGGACATTATTTTATTCTTTTTAGGTTGTTGAAGTCTGCTTGTAATTTTTATTAAAAATATATTTTATATATTGCGTGTTATCACAGCATATTTGTATCGCTGGAAAAGCTTTCTGAGAAGAGAAAAGTTATATTTACCCATAAAATAAAATACTTCTTTTACGTCGGCTACTTTTTATTAAAACTCAATTTTTTTATCCTTTTGATTGGACTCAGGATTATAACTAGTTATAACGTCGTCTATATAGATAATAAAAACTTCAGCTATTTTTCACTCTTAGGGGTTTCCAACCCAATTCTCTACTTCGTGTGGTGAGTGTCTCTACACTTGAGTTATTATTATTATTGATTTTGTAACCGGAGACCCCTTTTACTGGTAACGAGGCAATTCATCTTAGTCCTCAGGGATGACACATCATCTGCATTTTGATTCTTAATTGGGGGATAGATGTAGATGCATTATAGTAGAATTATCAGGTAGACTGTGCGTTAGCTTGTCACCCTTATCCTTTAAAAAAAAAGAACAAATAGTCGAACTGAGAACCTTCTTCATTTTTCGAAGTCGCTTAAAAATCTGTATTTTATTGAAGATTTCCTTGTTTTTTTTTTAATTAATTAACAAAATATGTAAATTCGAACGAGACCATAAAAGCTACGAAACAAGCGTCACTGCGCCTTTCATGTTTGTTTTGGAACCAGAATGACAACCTTCCTCCTTAACGTAGTGAAGGCGCCAT
Source organism: Parnassius apollo (assembly GCA_907164705.1). Taxonomy (NCBI): domain Eukaryota; kingdom Metazoa; phylum Arthropoda; class Insecta; order Lepidoptera; family Papilionidae; genus Parnassius; species Parnassius apollo. The sequence goes on along the minus strand of CAJQZP010000333.1, from coordinate 1,900,488 downwards.
GACCGGTCATTGCCTCTGAATTGCAGTTATTTCATAATGCAAACAAAACCAGCCATCATATACAAATGTTTACGATATTTTTAAACGTTAACTACTAAAAATGTTTTATAATATTACTATATTGAATAAGATATAAACAGTATCTTAGGAATATTGTGCTGATTTTGTTTTAATTCTTGGAAGTCAATGTCCTATGGTAATAAAATACAAATCAAATTTTTTTACTACTAAAGAGAATAATGTTTATATTTAGCTCTCAACGCTTATTTTGTCAGGCGAATTTAATATTATATAATCTGTAGGTATTACTAATTAATTTTTAGGGTAATACATCTATAAAGGTAAATGCCAAAGAAAGCACAGAAAATTGTCGAAAGATGAAATCGAGGCCTTTCTCCGCCGGAGTTATTGATTCTAAGAAAAGAGAAGTCGCAAAGGCACAAAAACTGGCAGGAAATTCTCCGAAACGAAACGCTAGCTGTAAACATGAAAATCTAATAGAAGAGCTAAAAGATACAAACGAACGGGTCAAGGCTCTTGAACTATTGAATGTACAACTAACAGATGACAATAAATTGCTTCGAAAAAAATTAGATCAAGTTAATGATGAAAAACATATTGTAGATTTAAAATTAACAGAATGTGAAAAATTCATAAGTAAATTATCAAGAGAGTACGAAAACAGAAATTCGGAGGTAAAAACGCTAAAGGAAAATGAAAATAGAATAAAGTCGGAGTTAAATAAAGAACGAAACGAAAGGAAGAATTTAATTACACAACATGAAAAAGATGTCGTTGTTATTCAGGATCTTCAAAGACAGGTTAAAGAAATGGAAATGATTTTAAAACGCAAGCACCCAGATTCAGTTTCTGCTTTGATAGGTATGGTTATTGTTATTTCTAGTTTGATATTCGTTTTATTGTTACTTGACTTTTATTTTTGAATTGAAAATATTTTAGTAGCTTCAAAGTCATCGGCAGTTGAAGATAGTAAAAAGAAATTGTTAGAGGAACGCATCGCCCGATTAGAACAAGAGTTGAAGGATAAAGAAAATCACTTTCAAAGCATACTTATAACGTTACAAGAAAAGTTCAGTGGTATGAAACAGAAATACGAAAGTCATATAATTGACGTTGAAAGGCAACTAATGGAAGACCGAAAAGTTAATATGGATTTTAAAAATAAAGTCAATAAGACAAATGTAAAAGATGCGGCCGTTCAAACTTTGACTGAGTCCCGACATACTGTGGGAACTCAAACGTTTCTAAAACCAGACAGAGCTTCTTCAGCTGTGAGTCGAATGTCGCAAAACTCTGCATTGTTTTTAAACAAGTTAAAAGAAGACAGCTATCTCATTGCTACCATAAAAGGATTGCAAGCAGAATTGACCTCAAAACAGCGCACTATCTCTAAAATTAACAGAGAAACTGAAGAACTGAGAAAAAATCTACGAAATTTACAAAAAGAGAAAGAAGGTATGTTTTCTACCACACTTAGGTTTAGTTCTTCCTTAAATCATTACTTGTTTATAGATTTAATTATAAGCTTTCTAATCTCAGTGCTTACCCAAGTTTTCTTTAAATTCACGAAAACATTCGTGATTACTTGTTCAGCCTTTCAACCTTTTACTCAATATATTTATTTGTTAACTTTTAACCACGTCTTCGTCCGCATGAAATTTAAACATAAAACTTGCATATCTACAATAGTTATAAGTAAGTAAGTAACTCTGTTTAGACTACAAGTAACTCGAAAACTATGTGCGATATGGGAACATAATATTCAAATAAATATTTAAGATCTATTAATTTTACGTAAAAGAGCATATCACCTTATGCTATACAACAGGCATATTTTAATGTAAATTGAATGTGTTAAAAAATGTTAAAAAACGATTTTGCATCAAAGCTTTAAGAGACAAGCAGGAAGAGAAGATAAAGGCTTAGGGCCTTTTTGTGTATTATAACAAAACAAAAAAGTTTTATTCGATTTGTATATATATATATATATAACATATTTTATGAGATATACATTTACAGTTTTTCAATTTCACAAAAATATCCTGCATGTTTTTGGGATAAAATATAAAAACATAGACTAAATCACCTGAGCAATACCAGGGCTCTCATATCTGTTCGTGAAGTTTCATTAGAATTGGTTCAGATATAAATTATCTTACTATCTTATATATTATATAGCTACAGACAGAGTCTTTTACATGTATAGATAATACAACCATTTCATTTGTTTTTTATGATAGTGTTACTTAATATACACCCACAAAAGAAAACACAATGCAAGCCGACTAAATCGGTCGAAAATATATTCGCTAAAGTGAATACGGAACTGGAAGCGGAACTTTCCGAAGCTAGAAAGCACAATGAAGCGTTAGCTCAGGATAAAGCAAGTTTGCTTGATTCACTGAAACGAACGAATGAAGACTATATTTTATTGAAGAAGAAGCGAATACAAGACGTACGTTTCTTTTGATTATATCACCTAATCTTTTTTATTTACAAGTAGTTCATTACCATTCCATTACCATCTATAAGAGTCCACTGCTGAACATAGGCCTCGTAGTTTGCCTAATGATAATGGCAAATACCTTCCCGCAGTTTTTTTATTATTTTGAGTTGTTATTGGAAAGATGTTGATGTCCATCTCCCGTTTAGTTTTCCCTGTGTCGCCTTTATGACACCCTCCGGACGATTATAGGGTAGTGGATATTTTTACACCGCTATCTACATCTACACGGTTTAGAAGTTACAAGTAGAAATTATATTGAAAAAAAAACTAGGTTATTGAAAGAATTGTAATTCATATTAATAGTGTTACAAACGATTCCATAGCCTGACGTTTTCATGAACTTAATTTTTACTTTGATTATTTTTGGTCTTACAATTAGTTTTTCACTATTTGCTATTCATGTTAGCTCTTTTGGATGTACTTTCCAGTCAGTTATGGCAACACACCTTTGTTAAGCATATTGTAGGTGTTTATGGGCCACATACATAACTATTGTTTTTTTTTTATAGAATAAGAGTGTACTCGTTGCACACAGTCCAACTGATGGTAAGTGGATGCTGTGGCCCATAGACATCTACATTTACCTTCAATTAAGAATCAAAATGCAGATGCGTTGTCACCTCTGAGGACTAAGATGGAATGCCTCGTTTCCCGTAAAAGGGGCCTCTACACTCACCATACGAAACACAGCAGCATTAAGCTGCTATTTTACGCTGGTATTCTGTGAGAGCGTGGTCCTACCCCGGTCGAGCCGACCCATTCGTGCTGCAACCACAACATAGCTGTAGCATGGCTCTTTCACGTAAAATATATCATATATCCTACCATGAAAATAATTCTGTATTAGTTTGTTGTATAAAGCCCTGGTTCGCTCAGAATTTACGTTTACGGACAACCCAGTTTAAATTCCTGCTAACGCTAATGACATTATTAATTGCAATTATAGTGTTGATTTTCCATTTACTCGGCCGTGAAGTAAATATCGTGAGGAAACTTGCGTATCTGAGGAATAAAATATTTTTCAGATATGTGAAGTCGCTAACGTGCGCTGGAGCAGCGCGGCGGTTTAATTGCTCTATAGCCCTCTCAGAAATGAAAGGTCTATTTTTTTAATCGATGAAAAGATAGAATCTCATCTGGGTGTCGTAAAAATAGACTATTAGGCAGGTGACATCTTCGTCTTAGTAGTTAATTGCTTGAGTGATTAGAAAGGGGGGGTGGGGTTGCGGGTGTGGGGGGGGGGTTGGTGTACTGTTTATGGCACTGTCACGTGACGTGTTATGTGATCAGGAAACGGTGGTGTCGTTTAATAGCACAATATCAACCCATCATCAGATTGTCTTATAGAAGGGGCACAGACTGTGGGGCATTCCATCTTAGTCCTCAGAGGGCACAACGCATCTGTGGTCTATTTATCCTGACGTTGGCAGCAGGTGGTCATTGCAGTAGCCATTTACCATCAGGTAGACTATGAATTCGTTAGTTTAACAAAAAAGCAATTTTAGTTGAAAAGTTGAAAGAAATTTTATAAAAGTCTCAGAATGCGGCTCACCTGATGGTAAGAGACTGCCGTCATCTTGAACAGCATCAACACCTGAGGAATCGCGTAAGTGTCGGTCTTTGAAAAAGGAAAGACTTATTTTTAAAAGTATTATTAGTAGTATTCTCTCTGTTGCATTGTTTTTAATTGCTCAGCTTCACACGTTGCAATTGGCGCATGAGAAGGAACTAATGCAGATGAATATGCAGCTATATCCGTTGCAAGAGGAGATCAAACTTTTGAATCGTACCGTGGAGATTTTACAAGAAAGACTGCGAGCGGCGGAAGAAAAACTATTAAATTGTCGCTCTGGTGTAAAGGATCCTGACCTTAGAGCTGGCGGTGATAATCCAAGTTCTAGGAATATCCGTTGAATTTGTTTACATTTATGTATTTACCTTCAAATAATGTTAAATACTGAATATTGTTTAATGGAAGTGATAGATAGAAGTTATCTTGGGTAAGGTTTGAAATTAAGTCGTAAGAGTTGTATAGTCGCCCCCCACTTTCCCCTGCCGGACGTGCTTAGTTTCTTTTTTAATTTTTAAAAAGATCATGTTTTCGTAATGTTTTTGACAATACAAACCTGATTTATGGGGAAGAGAGTTGGGGGCGGGAAGCTCCACGCCACTCAACGTAGCGCAGTCGAGGGAAGCCGGGTCAACGGAGCCTCGCTTCGCGGCGCTCCTACTTCTGAGTGGTTAATGAAAAAATAAACCTGTGCGAGTCGGGGTGCTCTAAGTACCGAGCTCGCTCCGTTCGCTATTACACTCAAAAGAACACCAAGATATTAACTTTTATAATTACTTTAATTATAAACATAATTTATAGCTACCACCATTTGTAAAAAAGGATCCAGAGGGGTAGCGAAGTCGTCGAAAAACGGGTGGAGGCAGATAAAAACGTTAAGGAGCACATTCACGTAAATTCGGTAGGGAATGACGTAACGTATATATCTGTCACTGTCAACAAAATGGCCGGCGTAGCAATATATTTTACGCATTTTTTGATGACTGATAGATGCAACGTCAAAAATGTTAGAATTTAGTTAAATGTACGTTCCATTTCACGTTTAGTTAGTGATTTACCAATATTTAAAAAAATAATTAAAAATACTTCGACGCTGCTCCGGTAGCAACAATCTAATGGGAGTTTTTCAGATAAACCCTCTTGACCCCCCCCCCCCCATAGTGACAGAATCCTTAAATTCAGGCGACTTAATTTCAAACCCAACCCGTTATCTTTTCAACCGACTTCGAAAAAAGGAGGAGGTTCCCATGTGTCTTTCTGGGTGAACCGATTTTGATGATTCTTTTTTATTTGAAAGCTAGTGCTTCTCATGTAGTCCCATATAAATTTGATCGATATCTGACCAGTAGTTTTTGAGTTATCCTTAATAACGCGTGTTTATTTGACTTTGGCTACATTGATGATGTTCTCATTTTATTTATATTGAAGTCGGTTGTACAATTTTTTTAGTTTTACCTACTGGTTTCCTGTTAGTTTTAATTATTTGCGTAAAGCTTTCGTCTATTGTATATTTTAAGTAATAATTACCTCTATCACATTGCGCATTAAGACGCCATTTGGTTTTACTTGTGGGTTTATATTCATTTCATCGCGCTGTTTTTGTCTGTTAGTAAATATAGGCACGATTTTCTTCCGTACCTACACCCATGTAATTGATATTTATTTGTAAACAGTATGCGTATTTTAAGGTTTTGTAAGGAAGCTCGACGGGACCACGTTAAAGATGACCTAATTTTTGCGTATAGTGTATTAGTGCCTGTCTAGTGGTCATCGTTTTTGTACTGTGATGTTTTAGTACTTATTATAAACACACAAAATACTATGTAATATAGAAATAGTCTCCTCGAAACAGCTTATTGAGTAAGGCCTATAGTGAGTTGTATATCTAGTCAGATATTTTCATGGCATTTTTACCTTGCAATATACGAATAATTATTGTGGTGCCTTCATAGATGTATTGAATAAATGATATCTTTATATATCTATTGAGTTTTATTTATAACTAGTAGTACCTGGCCGCCCGTTGCTGTCAGTGTTGCCACTTTAGCGACTTTGTCGCTAAATCTAACGAGTTTTTTGTTAAGTTGGGGAGTTTAATTCAATGTTTAGCGACAAAAAATATTCTGGCGACTTTTAGCTACATTTGCACTTACTTCAATTTTTGTTACCATCTGACTACTTTAGGCGTAAGGAATACTATACTCTATCAGTTAAAGAAATAATAAAATCTAAAGGAACCGAAACAAAGGTTCTCTGGATGTCGCTTATATAATAACACATAAAAAAGTACAACTACATTCCATCACCTATATGTATAATAATATTAATGTTAGATGAATATATTGTTCGATTTTATCTTTGTTTCGGTTTTTTTAATAAAATTAAATTTAGCGACATTTGGAGACTTTTATTGTTACTAAATTCATGTATAACTAGGGACTTTTTGACGGCAGTCTAGAGACCTGCGGTAATTCAATGTGGCAACACTGGTTGCTGTGGCTAGGGTTACCAATTTTGGAAAGGACCAGCCCGGGAGAATTTTATGTAATCGAGTAGGGGGGGGGGGGAGAAAATATAATTTTTAAATTAATAAATGATTGAGATTTTCTTCCCTAAAAAATTATTTACTTTGCTTTTGAGCAACATCTAATATTTGTCGATGTCGCAAAGCGGGTGCGAGCGAGGGATGCATATAATTTTTAGAAAAACCGGAGAAATTATTGCACCCCGGGAGGTCGGAAGATTAACTATTATTACCGGAGTCTCCCGGGCAATCCGGGAGAGTTGGGAAGCCTAGCTGTAGCTCCAACAATTAAGGTATGTAAGATCACGTGAGTTGTTGAGGGCTTATAATTTTCCGCTCGTTAGATGGCTCTAGTTGACACTGAGGTGAAGTTACATCATGTAATTTAACTGAGAAGTTAGTTTTAAATAAAAGTTTATCAGTTTCACGACTATTATACAACATGTAACAAAAACCCTGTGGTTCCCGTTAAGTGCGTTATCAGAATCAGTATCCATGCGTATAGAAATATTTTTTTTTCAATAAAACATTAAAAAAAAATATTTTAATGAAAAAAAAAATATTTGCAAATTGTTAGTGGTTTTATTATCTCTGGATTGGGCAAGGAGTAAGAGGATTGTCAAAGACCTCGCATTACCGATACGAGGGCTGCACTAAAAGTATCGGGAATGGAATATTTCCACTGTTCCTGTCATATTAAAATCCTTTCAATTGAAAACTCCTTGGTTTTAAAAATCGAATACCATTTATTTATTTAAAAAAAGATTCTCGGTCTTGTTACAAGGTTTTGTCAAACTTGTTTAGTCGTTGAGAAAATGGAATTGACTCGAGAAAATTCAAGATCGATTATTTATTATGACTTTCGAAGTGGTTTAACACAAAAACAGTGTGTTGACCGAATGATTTCTGCAGTTGGTGATGAAGCCCCATCCAAAACCACAATTTATCGCTGGTTTGCTGAATTTCTACGTGGACGTGTCAAGCTCAGTGATGATCCCGTCAAGGTCGTCCAAAAACTGCAGTCACCCAAGTAAACGTTGATGCTGTGCGTAAGCTGATTGAGGAAGATCGACATGTGACATTGTACCGCGAAATTCAAGCAACTTTAGATATTGGCTTGAGTCAAATACAAATAATCTTGCATGAACAATTAGGTGTAAAAAAGTTGTTTTCCCAATGGATACCGCATTCGCTCTGTGAAGGGCAAAAAAGCGGCTCGCGTTACTTGGTGCGTCAGAACTCTCGAAAGATTCCACGCAGGATCCTCAAATGCTGTATACAACATCGTATCAGGTGACGGATCCTGGATATACGCGTACGAACCCGAAACAAAAAACCAGTCACGAGTTTGGGTGTTCGAAAATGAGTTAAAGCCAACAAAAATTGTTCATTCACGGAGTGTTGCAAAAAAAAAATGGTGGCCACGTTTGTCTCCAAAACCGGCTATGTTACGACTATTCCTCTTGAGGGACAAAGAACGGTTAATGCAGAATGGTATGCTAGCATTTGTTTGCCACAGGTCGTTTCTGAACTCCGTAAAGAGAACTGCAACCGCCGCATCATCCTCCGTCGCGACAATGCGAGTTCTCACACCGCACACAGAACAAAAGAGTTTTTAGAGCAAGAAAACATAGAATTGTTAGACCATCCGCCGTACAGCCCCGATCTAAGCCCTAATGATTTCTATACTTTCTCTAAAATATTTTTGTTACATGTTGTATAAATACACAAAACAATGCCTTAGTGGTTTGTTCAACAAGTATAACACACACAGTATAACAAGTGCTCTATAATTACAAAATGTGCAAATACATTAATAATACTAAAAAAACTACTTTTTGGAATGTCCGTAGATGAGTTTATTTAATCTAATTATTATGAAATTTAACTAATATTACAGAAAGAAACGTTCACACTTCCATTTTAATAACCATAGAATACTATAATACATACATAATAGAACGGGGGAGTGGGCGAAGCCCGTGTCTAAAATAAAAAGTCTACTATCACTTCAATTCATACGTATAAATGTCTTGACGTTACAATCGTTTCCAAATTTCCCATGCAAATTATTTAGAAAATGCCAAATTGCACGCTATTTACAAATTAATATGTATTAAAATCTGTCTGTCAACACAGCGAATCGGGTTTGTAGTAGTGATAATACCACGTTATTGCTTGTATGTGTGCTCCCGGCGACGCCTATCCTCGTACAAAATAAGCTTGACAGCCATTCTATTGTGTATTATAGTATTCTATGTTCATAACATATTAACTTCTTTGCCATAAAATCTGTCAATTATTTTACCTCATTCCAAAGAGGCGTTGCCCCGGTGATCATAATTTCAAAGCTATCGGTGAAGAGCTTACGGAGATTAAGACTTTAATTATAAAGATGTCATAATAGAAACTGACATCCTCTTAAACTTATTAAAGAAACGACTTCTGAACCTGTGGCAAAGTTGTTTGGAACGTGTTTTACTTGCTTAAGATAGGACTGATAGGCTTGAATTCAGAAGTTGCTGGAAAGCTTTCGTAAATACGAGTAAAACAACAAAAGCACTTACTACTTGACTGTATTATTTCAAATTATTTTTAAGTAAAATTTTTTTATTAGAAAAGTAAAAATGGGCGAAACCAGGACTTAAAAACCGAAATAAAAATAATATTGAGATTATATATATTTATATAGTGATGGTGAGAAGGGTGATGGGAGTATATTGCCAAAAAAAAAATAAAAATAAAAAATCAACAAGCACAGAATTAAACCCATTTTCCTAAAATAAGAATAGTTTTGTTATTTTTTTATTATTTCATCTCAGCGCTAAAAATTTGATAAGACTTCGGAAAGAAGTGTCCAGACTGCAGTTTAAGAGCGGAAAAGCTTGCGGCGAAAATACGCGAGATCTTCGCAAATGTGTATATCAATTTCAGTTACGCCCATTTTAATTAGGCGACGTTCAATTGAGGGATCTCGACGATGTAGAGCAGCGGTGGGAGAAGGGCGGTTGCCCGCTAGATGCGCAGTTGGAGAGCCGAGACGCAGTTTGAATCAAAGTAAAAATTCCGACTTCAGACGTCCCTTTATCCACAGACTGAGCAAGAGAAGCGCTCAAGTCCCAAAAACGACAGTGGGAAATAATTGGCCATACTGACGTGCTACATAGCACGATAGTAGTCCTATCTCGGAAATGGAGGTCACAAAGTATAAAATTCCCTCTCCCTCACTCCTCATAGTCCTCCAGACCATCCTCCATCCTGAACCACTGTCGCAAGAACACTAGTATCTAATGCTGTTAGCAGTAGTAGATTAGTGATACTCTTATTGGATCTGGCTATGAATTGTGAAATTGATTGTGAATTGCAACAGAAGCGGTAACATTGTCGGACTACCACATAAGTACTCTTTGTCAGATATCGCCCAAAACTGAAAGCTGCTAACAGGTCATCTACAATTTTTAATAATATAAAAATATATAAATACGTGTAGATATATTTTTCACTTAAGCACTTAGCTTACAACATTATTTCGGTGCGTAAATTAGACTTAATGCCCCACGCCAGGTTCGTCAACCTCTTGGTAAACGTTAAGCGCGAACATTCTTTTTATTGATTTATTCAAATTCAACAGAGGCTGTAACCAAACGGCGTAATCATTAATACTACCAAAAGACTTTTTATTTTTTCTAGGTGCTAAAAAAGTTGTAAATGTAATAAATTCATGCAGATGACCAAGAAGACCAACAATTAAATTTAAGTTTTTTTTTTATATATTAGGTATTGTATAGTAGTAACATAAGAGAATCCACTACCCCATATCAAGTTTAGAGTGTTAGTCTTTAAAATATGCCCATATCGTCTCATGGGTTTCGTAGGAGGCGACTTGGTTGAATACTCAAAGGAGGCGACAGTGGGGAACGAAAAAAGAGAAAGGCAACGGCATCCTGTTAACTCATCAATAATTAAAAAAAGCTATTTATAGTAAATATACATACCTACATATGGGGGGCTATGACACAAATAAATATAATTGATAGAATCAGGCGTTACTTTGCGGAAATCCATTATAAAAAATAAATAAAAATATGAATTTCTTCGCAACCTTGCGCTAAATAAATATAATGATGTGTGTAAGTCAGCTGCCGTAGAGTCTACATTACCTGAAGATGCCTCGTGTAGAGGCGAAACACGTGTCGTATTATCGTCGATGGTGTGTCTTACCTGGAATAGTGGTGTTGGGAGTAGTGGTGCTGGGACAATCCAGGTAAGACACATCATTGTATTTATTTAGCGGAAGGTTGCGAAGAAATTTATATTTTTATTCTTTTACAAATAAATATATCCCCCAGACCGCCGCCGTGATCGAACAAACGAGATGCATGATAGGATTATAATCACGCATAATACATATAGGTACCTATAGGTAGTGCACGAGTATATGCGCAAGCAAAGGTGTATTCGTTATTCCTTCACTTATCACATGGTCCGATAAGACGGTAATCCGATACAATTGGAGAGAATTACCCATACCACATAAAATTTACGTGGTAGAGCCATGCTGCAGCTATATTAGTACTATAGTTGTAGCACGAATGGGTCGGCTCGATTGGGAAGGAACACGCTCTCACAGAATACCATCGTAAAATAGCAGGTTACCGCTGCTGTGTTTCGTACGGTGAGTGTGGAGAACCGGAGACTCTTTTTACTGAAAACGAGGAATTGCATCTTAGTCTGGTTAGTTTGTGTTAGACTAAGTGTTTTATACGTGGTAGAGCCATGCTACAGTTATATTAGTAGTAGGTACCTATAGTTGTAGCACGAATGGGTCGGCTCGACCGGGGAAGGACCACGCTCTCACAGAATACCAGAGTAAAATAGCAGCTTAATGCTGCTGTGTTTCGTATGGTGAGTATAGAGAACCGGAGACCCTTTTTACTGGAAACGAGGCATTCCATCTTAGTCCTCACGGGTGACAACGCATCTGCATTTTGATTTGTAATCGAGGATAGATACCATTTACCACCAGGTGGACTGTGTGGTCGTTTGTCCCCCTATCCTATAAAAAAAGATAAAATGTCTCGTTACCCATAAAAATAATCTTCAGTTCTCTACATTTACCTGCAAAGAGTCCACCTGCGATAGTAAGCGATTGTTGTGGGCAATAGACTACTAAACGATTGTTGTGGGCAATAGACTACTAAGCCTCGATGAAGAATCAAAATGCAGATGTGTTAGACTAAGATAAAATGCATCGTTACCCATAAAAATAATCTTCAGTTCTCTACACTCCCCTACGAAACAGTCTACCTGCGATAGTAAGTCATTGCAGATACGACAGACAATTAAAATCCATCGTTATCTTTATAAGGCATCTCCGGTACTCTACACCCACTTACGATACAGTCCACCTGCGTTAGTATGTTCATACTGTGGTCAATAGACACCAATCCTCGACGAAGAATCAAAATGCTGATGCGTCAGGCTAAGTTAAAATCCATCGTTATCTTTATAAGGCATCTCCGGTACTCTACACCCACTTACGAAACAGTCCACCTGCGATAGTATGTTCATGCTGTGGCCAATAGACACCAATCCTCGATGAAAAATCAAAATGCTGATGCGTCAGACTAAGTTAAAATCCATCGTTATCTTTATAAGGCATCTCCGGTACTCTACACGCACTTACGAAACAGTCCACCTGCGTTAGTATGTTCATGCTGTGGCCAATATACACCAATCCTCGATGAAGAATCAAAATGCTGATGCGTCAGACTAAGTTAAAATCCATCGTTATCTTTATAAGGCATCTCCGGTACTCTACACCCACTTACGAAACAGTCCACCTGCGTTAGTATGTTCATGCTGTGGCCAATAGACACCAATCCTCGATGAAGAATCAAAATGCTGATGCGTCAGACTAAGTTTAAATCCATCGTTATCTTTATAAGGCATCTCCGGTACTCTACACCCACTTACGAAACAGTCCACCTGCGATAGTATGTTCATGCTGTGGCCAATAGACACCAATCCTCGATGAAGAATCAAAATGCTGATGCGTCAGACTAAGTTAAAATCCATCGTTATCTTTATAAGGCATCTCCGGTACTCTACACCCACTTACGAAACAGTCCACCTGCGATAGTATGTTCATGCTGTGGCCAATATACACCAATCCTCGATGAAGAATCAAAATGCTGATGCGTCAGACTAAGTTAAAATCCATCGTTATCTTTATAAGGCATCTCCGGTACTCTATACCCACTTACGAAACAGTCAACCTGCGTTAGTATGTTCATGCTGTGGCCAATAGACACCAATCCTCGATGAAGAATCAAAATGCTGATGCGTCAGACTAAGTTAAAATCCATCGTTATCTTTATAAGGCATCTCCGGTACTATACACCCACTTACGAAACAGTCCACCTGCGATAGTATGTTCATGCTGTGGCCAGTAGACACCAATCCTCGATGAAGAATCAAAATGCTGATGCGTCAGACTAAGTTAAAATCCATCGTTATCTTTATAAGGCATCTCCGGTACTCTACACCCACTTACGAAACAGTCAACCTGCGTTAGTATGTTCATGCTGTGGCCAATAGACACCAATCCTCGATGAAGAATCAAAATGCTGATGCGTCAGACTAAGTTAAAATCCATCGTTATCTTTATAAGGCATCTCCGGTACTCTACACCCACTTACGAAACAGTCCACCTGCGATAGTATGTTCATGCTGTGGCCAGTAGACACCAATCCTCGATGAAGAATCAAAATGCTGATGCGTCAGACTAAGTTAAAATCCATCGTTATCTTTATAAGGCATCTCCGGTACTCTACACCCACTTACGAAACAGTCCACCTGCGATAGTATGTTCATGCTGTGGCCAATAGACACCAATCCTCGATGAAAAATCAAAATGCTGATGCGTCAGACTAAGTTAAAATCCATCGTTATCTTTATAAGGCATCTCCAGTACTCTACACCCACTTACGAAACAGTCCACCTGTGATAGTATGTTCATGCTGTGGCCAATATACACCAATCCTCGATGAAGAATCAAAATGCTGATGCGTCAGACTAAGTTAAAATCCATCGTTATCATAATGATTTCTTATATTTACGCGAACATTGCACATGATTAAAACTACTTTTACGGATTTTATCGCGTTTATTTTTTACTTTTTATTTTTAATTCCCGACGTTTTCGGGCGCTTTCCAGCACCCATGGTCACGGGGGACTGAGATGACTGACGTCCCGATGTCATTGTTAAACCCGGAGTATCTTCAGCTTTTTTAATTATTGTTTATGGTCCGATCTATGCAAAATGAACTGACTATGTCCTGAGGTCTTGCAGTGGTATGCTTGGGTTTAGTTTTAATTTTATTGATTATAGGATCCCAAGCAGGTGGTAGTACCCAGCCTCCTTCTCTATTGAAATTAGGATGTTTTTTAATTTCAATAGCCTCACGTATCATCCTTGGTAGGAATCGGTGTTCTTTCGCGAGGATTTGTGGTCTATCAAATCTGATGTAATGGTTGGGGCCGTCTAGGATATGATCACAAACTGCAGACTTCCCGGAACGTTGATGCTTCACATCAGCTATATGTTCTTTTACGCGGGTCCTAATTGATCTTTTGGTTTGTCCTATATAAGAGAGACCACATTCACAATCAAGCTTGTACACTCCTGCATCTTGTAGAGGAATATGACACTTGACGGATGGTAGGAACTGACTAATCTTCTTCGGCGGCTTGTAGAATGTTCTAATAGAAGCTCGCTTCAAGATATAGCCAATCTTGTCTGTGACACCTCTGACATATGGTAGTACAGCCGGCACACGCTCGACTGTGGCCGGCTTCACTCGGTCACTGTGACGTAGGCGCGGGACCCGAAGCTTGTTGTCGTGCAGAACATGCTTGACGTGCTGAAGCTCGGCGGCCAGGTGTTTGCTGTCACAGATCCCTCGTGCTCTCTGTAACAAAGATTTGCCCACGGTAGCTAACTGTGAAGGATGGTGGTGAGATTCACCGTTTAAATATCGGTTTGTATGGGTCTTTTTCCTATACACAGTGTGACCAATGGTGTTATTAGGATTTCGGATGACTAACACATCTAGGAAAGGTAAGGAATTATTTGCCTCTAACTCCATAGTAAATTGAATTTTAGCGTTTATGGAATTAAGATGTTCTAAAAATGCAGTTACTCTGTCTGATGGTAAAATTGTGAAAGTATCGTCTACGTACCGCTTGTAGATCCTTGGTGTAACAGGTGCAGTAAGGAGGGCTTTCTCCTCAAAGTCTTCCATGAATATATCGGCGACAATGGGAGATACAGGTGAGCCCATCGCCATACCATCTACTTGCTTGTAAAACTCTTCCTTCCACAATAGATAGCCAGATGTAAGGCAATGTCTTAGTAATACTGCATATTCTGCTGGCATGTTATTTTCCTCTAGTTTCCTAGTTATAATTGAGATGCAGTCTTCAACAGGTAGGCATGTAAATAGAGACTGAACATCAAAACTGACCATGGTTTCATTGTCAGTAAGATGTAGGTCTTTTATCTCACTGACAAAATGGTATGAATCCTTAGTGTGTGCTCTTGTGTGTCCTCTGAGTGGTGATAATATTTTAGCTAAGTATTGAGCCAATCTGTAAGTTGGCGAATCAATCTGACTCACTATTGGACGTAATGGAGCATTCGGTTTGTGTATCTTTGGTAACCCATACAACTTCGGTGGTTTGGCACAGGAAGGTATTATCGAATTAACGTCCAGATTCATCATCCATCCATCATCCAGATTAGATTCATCGTCCAGATTAATCATCCATCGTTATCTTTATAAGGCATCTCCGGTACTCTACACCCACTTACGAAACAGTCCACCTGCGATAGTATGTTCATGCTGTGGCCAATAGACACCAATCCTCGATGAAGAATCAAAATGCTGATGCGTCAGACTAAGTTAAAATCCATCGTTATCTTTATAAGGCATCTCCGGTACTCTACACCCACTTACGAAACAGTCCACCTGCGATAGTATGTTCATGCTGTGGCCAATAGACACCAATCCTCGTTGAAGAATCAAAATGCTGATGCGTCAGACTAAGTTAAAATCCATCGTTATCTTTATAAGGCATCTCCGGTACTCTACTTCCACTTACGAAACAGTCCACCTGCGATAGTATGTTCATGCTGTGGCCAATAGACACCAATCCTCGATGAAGAATCAAAATGCTGATGCGTCAGACTAAGTTAAAATCCATCGTTATCTTTATAAGGCATCTCTGGTACTCTACACCCACTTACGAAACAGTCCACCTGCGATAGTATGTTCATGCTGTGGCCAATAGACACCAATCCTCGATGAAGAATCAAAATGCTGATGCGTCAGACTAAGTTAAAATCCATCGTTATCTTTATAAGGCATCTCCGGTACTTTACACCCACTTACGAAACAGTCCACCTGCGATAGTATGTTCATGCTGTGGCCAATAGACACCAATCCTCGATGAAGAATCAAAATGCTGATGCGTCAGACTAAGTTAAAATCCATCGTTATCTTTATAAGGCATCTCTGGTACTCTACACCCACTTACGAAACAGTCCACCTGCGATAGTATGTTCATGCTGTGGCCAATAGACACCAATCCTCGATGAAGAATCAAAATGCTAATGCGTCAGACTAAGTTAAAATCCATCGTTATCTTCATAAGGCATCTCCGGTTTTTATACTCATCCTATCTACCTGCCTGTGACAGTAAGTGAACCCTGCGACTCACAGACACCAATTCTCAATTAAAAATAAAAATGCAGTAGCGTTAATCATGGTTAAACCTCGTTACCAATAAAAATGCATCTCCGGTGCTCTACATTAACCTACGAAACTCAGCAATATTATCCTGCTATTTCAAGTTGCTACTCGATCGATGCTGGTGCAAGCATGGCCTTTTCCCAGTTGAAGTGACTGCTGCAGCCGTAATACTCTATACCACCTACGAATCAGTTGACAGGTTTCGACAGTATAAGTAATCGCCATCCATGGTAGACCTCGATTAATAGGAAGAAGAAAAAGGCAGGACTAAACGTCTTTCTATTTAAACTTACCAAAAGGCTGCTGGTATAACAAGATCTGATGAAATAACAGTTGTCTACCATATTAACTTGAAATTCTCGAAGTCAATAAGTTATAATCATTAAGATTACAAGATAAATGTTATTACATTCACTGCCTTTGATTTTAATAGAATAATAAAAGTACAATTTGAATTCGGAAGAATAATAATATACTAACTGAAAATATGAAAATTATATGCTCTAAGGAAGATTATTAATGGAACGATTTCTTATACTCGTCATTAGGACTTACGGTATTCAGAAATCGAACAACTTACGGTAAAAGCTAGTTAAACGAGTCCTGTGTTAATACAGTTGTAAGATTTATTATAATATCAACGTGTTAATGTCTACCGATGACTCAGTAATGAATATGTTTATTCTTGCTTTGTGGTAAATGTGCTGTTAACAATACACTTTCACCTTGTTCATAAAACATTTATAAAAATTATCGTTTTAGGTAATTGACGAACATTTTTGATTGTCTATTAAATTATAATAGCTAATCTTCACTAATCTAGCTACTTCGTAAAGGGTTTTACTAAAACATTAACACAAAATTTAAACTTTAAATGGAAGAGCCATGTTACGGCCATATTGAAGTTGAACAAGAATCGGTTGGTTAAAAAATGACTAACAAATGTAGTTGTTTCAAATGATGCATGACAAGAACCGGAGACATATTTTTGGTAACGAGGCCCTTTTAGTCCTTAGGGGTACAACTACAATATACTCGATTGCTCATGTAAATACAACTCGTATTTAGATTAGCAATCGAGAAATATGTAGGTGTCTATGGCATACAATGTGCTTTTGATACGTATATATAGCACAATCCATTATTCAGTAGTTTTGACAGTGAGCATGTGTTTCTCTTAACCTCTTGAGCTTCACATATTGATAGTTGAGTTATAATTTAAAAATATGTTGATAATAATGCAAATGTTTGTGCTGTGGTGGCGGCATAAAAACCCTAATCTCATCGCTATGATAAAAAACAGACACCTATTGTAAAATATATACGAAGATGTTGGACATTGACTTTTCCCATTTTAGGGAGCAATTGTTTTAATTTTAATAGTCTCGTTTGGCCGGCGGATGGACCATTACGGTACCAGACGTCTCGCATATCTGACGCTGCACCCCGTCGCCGTTCTAGGTAGTTTACGTCTGACGTAAATGGTATTGTTATACAGCCATATAACGGAAGCCAAGAGTTCTATCTGACATTTCCTATAATCGCCTCCATCGACACCCACAGAACGAAATAGGATGGTGGATTCTCTATCGTCCCATACGGCACAAAATAGTATCACTATTTAACTCTTTCTGTCAGAAGTGGCCCCACAGATAGTGGGATTGACTTCATTATGATGACTATACGGGAACTGTTCAGTGATATCTCAGTGATTGCAAGGGTGAAAACTGGCAGCGGTCACTGAATGATGTGAGGCACACTTAACCTAAACGTTAAGTTGGAGAGGTCAGGTCTAATGAAGTCAACGCTCCGTCCCCCCTCGTGCTCTAATCCAAAACCCCGATAAGTTTCAGCTCGAGTTACAAAATCGTTTTCAGTGCCTAGAAGACTGCAATGAAGTGGGCGATACGAATAACAAGCTTGTGAAAACTGTTGTAAAGAAAGGTTTAGTGGATACAGCTACCGAAGTATGTGGTGTTAGTAAGAGAAAGAATGAAAGGAAAAATAATACGTTATGGTGGGATGATGAGGTACGTATGGAAGTTGAAGCAAAGAAGAGAGCATGGCTAGATTTACTAGCAACAAAGGCTGGTAATTCTAGCGGTACGAATGATGATATTGAAAGAAAAAGGGCAGTCTTTAGACATCTTAATAAGAGAGTAAAAGAAGTAGTTGAAAGAAAAAAGCAAGAAAGAACGGATAAGAATGATAGAAGAATATCGGATAATTTCCAGGCAAATATTAAAATGTTCTGGAAACTTGTAAGAACTGCCAGGGGACATTCAAAACAGCCTACGATGAATGCTATAAGAGACGAGAATGGCTATATTCTGAATGATGAAGTTTTGAGTTTAAAGAGATGGAAGGAATATTTTGAAAGCGTGTTTATGAGTGAGGAGACAACGTGTGTACTAAGTGAAGTAGAAATTCCGAAAGAAGAGGAAAGAGGTAGCGAGATAAGTATAGGTGAAATAATGAAAGCAATGAAAAGCATGAAAGCAGGTAAGGCTGCCGGATATGATAGAGTTTCACTCGAAATGCTAAGGGCTGGAGAGGAAGTGGTGGCAGGCCTGCTGCACACCTTGTTTAATTTATGCTGGGAACTGAAGCGGGTACCGGTAGACTGGTGCAAAACCGTGATAGTCCCAGTATATAAAGAGTCGCAGCAGGACTGTAAAAACTACCATGGCATCAGCCTTCTTAGCATTGTGGGAAAACTGTATGCTAAGCTACTGATTGAAAGGATCATGAAAGAAACTGATGGAAAAATTTGGGATGTGCAAGCGGGATTTAGAAAGGGAATGGGATGTACAGATCAAGTCTTTTCCATGCGCATGATCGCGGAGAAGTTTTTGGCCAAAAACCAAAAGGTTTTTGTGCGTTCATGGACTTGGAAAGGGCCTATGACAGAGTGAATAGGGATGTGCTATGGCAAACACTGAACTCATTTGGGTTGGGCGCTGGCTTGATACAGGCATTGGAGTCCCTTTATAGGGACTCTAGTGCTTGTGTTAGGATCAACGGGGTCTACTCGGACTGGTTTAACATCCATAAAGGTGTCAGACATGGCTGTGTGGCTTCCCCGTGGCTGTTCAACCTATTTATGGACAGTTGTTTGCAAAATTTGAAAGTTGAAGAATGTGGATTAATAATGGGTGAGTTAACCGTCAATTGCCTTTTGTACGCCGATGATCAATTTATCCTTGCGTCGTCGGCGGCCGAGTTGCAAATGATGGTTACATTAATGAACAGATCATTAAAAGAAAGGGGTATGAAAGTGAACGCAAGTACGACGAAGGTTATGGTTTTTGAAAGAGAAGAAAGTAAAACGATTTGTGAAATAAGAATAGAAGGGGAGTTGATCGAGCAAGTAGATGATTTTGTATATTTGGGCTGCGTATTTAGCAGGGATGGGAGATATGATAAGGATATAGAACGACGAGTGAATGCGGGAAATAGAGTAAATGGGGCCCTGCACTCTATTGTGAAGAGTCAAAATGTGTCGAAAAAGGCACGTATGGCAATTCACAATGCTGTGTTGGTCCCTACTTTATCGTATGGTAGTGAAAATTGGGTGTGGCAGAAGAAGCACGAGAGTAGAATGAACGCAGTAGAAATGCGGTCGTTAAGGAGTATGTTAGGGCTGAATCTTAATGACAGGGATATTTTGTAATAAGAGAAGAGTGTGGTTTGCAAGATGATGTTGTGACCAGGATTAAGAAAGGAATGCTTCGGTGGTTTGTTCATGTGGAAAGAATGAATGAGGAAAGAGTGACAAAGAAAATTTATGTTGCAGAAGTGAATGGCAGAGTCGGAAAGGGACGTCCTAGGCGAAAATTTATCGACCAAATTGGCGATTTGTTGAAAACGGGCCAAATTAGAAGTACCCTTAACCGACGAGCATGTATGCGGAGGTGTATGGATGTGAAGGAGGCGAGAGAGGTGTGTCAGGATCGTGCCAAATGGAAGTCTGTAGTCTCTGCCTACCCCTCTGGGTGACAGGCGTGAGTATTTATGTTATATTTTTTTTATGTTATGAAAACTGTCCATACGATCGGAGCTAAGTTGTAAGACCCGTCGCAGAAGAACACAAAAACTATCTTTTCAAACTCTTTATCTTATGGCAGTTAGACGGGAGATGAATCTGCGGTCTTCAGCAGATTTGACAGCGTACAGGCGACTGAACAGACAGACATCTATAAATGCATGCGGCAGTAATTACGCAACTCCAATACAGCTCGTAATGAAGAAGCGGTCGAGCGGAACCAGGGCTCCAAAGTCTTTGCCAGAAATCTGCCTGCCAGAAAGAGTCAACTGTCGAATATGAAGACCGAATGTGGCAGCATCGTTTTCGGTTTCGTTTTCTATGGGCAGCAGGGCAAAGAATGTGCAAAAGCACACTTTTCTCTTACCCTTTACAGCCTATTAAAGTCCACTGCTGAAAGACCTCCTCCTTAGATTAACTCATATGGGAGATATTTGCCATAGTTTCCACCCTTGGCAAACGGGTTGCCAACCGATTTTTATTTTTAGTCGTTATTAGGAAGACGCTGATGCCCATCTCCTGATTTCTTTCCCTCTGTCACCTCTTACGACACCCACTGGTTGATATTTGATAGTGTATTTTTTTATAATGTCAGTGTACACATCATCGTTGGAGCCCCACGCAAGTGTGAGTAAGAGCAAGTTCGACACTATTCCGCTGATATCCCGAACGTTAGTCTGATATCATATATAGGATAGGTCTTAAGATGAACATGGATAAAACAAAAGTCATGTGTAACGTCCATGTAACACCTATTCCGGTAGTTGTTAGGCACACTAAGCTTAAAGTTGTTGACGAGTATGATTACCTGGGACAAATAGTCTGACTAGGTAAGTCCAACTTCGATCGAGAGTTCAATCGACGTATTCAACTCGGCTAGTCAGCGTCCAGGAGATTACGACATATCTTCTCGTCAGGTATACCTCAAAATCTCAGTACTAGATTGTACAACCGGTGCGTGTTGCCAGTGATGACCTATAGATCAGAGATGTGGTCCTTCACTGCTGGTCGTATGAGGAAGTTCAAAGTCGCTCTGCAAGCTATGGAGAGGGATATGCTCGGGTTTCTCTGGGTGATAGACTTAAAAACGAGGACATCTGCAGTAGAGTCAGAGTAACCGACATATCAAAACGGATCAGTAAGATGAAGTGGCAATGGGACGGCCATATAGCTCAAAGAACCGACAACCGATGGGAAAGAAAGGTTCTCGAGTATTTGTGTTTTGTCGAGATTCCAATACAGCTAGTAGACCTGTCCGGGTTTACAACTACAAAAGATGTTAACTTTGGTTTGCCGAGATGACCAAACTGATTTGCCGAAATCAGCCCATTTTCCTCCAGGAATCTTACCAACCTCTTGTTTACCCCATTCTTGGGAAAGATACCCAATAATTTAGAGAAGACTCCCAAGAGGGATATTGGTCGGTAGTTGTTTGGAAAATCTTTAGCTCCACCTTTATGAATTGGGCAAACCACGGCCGTTCTCCAGATTTTAGGTAATATTCCTGACACTATGTTCGTATTATAATTGTTTATAAGTTGTTCAATAATCGAATTCTCTCTTCAAAATCTAATTGATTTAACAAGAATATTATTGATACTGGTGGAGCCACGTGTTTAAGGCTGCCGAAGTCTAGTTCCCCGGTCGAACCTTAAACCTATTACGCGAGATATTAATCTAAGTGGACTGTATCTACTAAATGTTTCTACACTTATATATGCGGTACAATGCACTCGCTCTTCCCTAAAAACGAACTATTATTTGCCAAATCGATGAAAGGAATCCTGCTTGATTAGGAAAACACAAAATTGGAGCGGGTTAAAACAATTATATCAAGCAGGCTATAATATTGGATATTGACTCACCGGGATGTTTCTTCTATGCGGTCGAGCACTATAACTGCGACTTCTGGAACTTCTTCTGGAACACTCCGGAGAGGGGCGGTGCGCGACTATATCCCACACGAGGTGAGGCGGGTTTCCTGGAGCTCGACTGCTTCCAGGCTAAAGCGGTTTCTACTAGTGATGTGGTTCCAATGACGAGCGCGGCGGGAAGAGGCTGCGCGTTGGTCGCGCGTGCCTTATATATCCTCGGTTCTGATGATTACGTGATGTTCTAGAATCATCTTCTTTCCCCTCCCACCCCACCACCCCGATGTGTCGATAGGAGGGTATGAATGATATCGTTTTGGAAAGGGATAACCGATTTGGCAGCCTACCGTCAAATAAAATAAATACGAATGGTTTTCCGCGCAACCATCTCTCCCGCCCTTGAAGGATCTCCTTCAAAATATAACTAAAACAACTAGAGCTTAGATCAAACTAACAAAATAACTAACTAACGCTAAGATTACCTAAATTCAACTACAATTTCTAATCTAGAAAGCTAATTTAAATTATGGAAGAGGCAGGGTGCACAAACGGACAACAGGACGCAGGTAAGACCCAACCGTGGTCTTAACGCGAGCTATCCTAATTACTCCGTCGGAACCGGGAAAGACCTCTTCGACAATTCCTAACGGCCAGTGGAGAGGCGGCGTATTCTCTTTGGTGAGCACAACTACAGTTCCTACAGCTAAAGGCTCAGTCGCTGTGTTCGTTCCAAAACGATTGCACTAACCGGTCTAATAATTTGTGGCGTGCGGAAATGCTAAGTCTGTTCTCATCCCTATCTGCGGCGGGCAAATACTTTAAAGGCGTTAAATTCAAAAAATGTGCTGGAGTTAGAGCCAGCGGTTCCGAGGGGTCACTAGACAACGTACGACAAAGTGGGCGGCTATTCATTACGCATTCAATTTGAGCGAGCACCGTACTTAGCTCTTCGAAGGACAAAATTTGATCTCCTATTACTCGGTATAAGTGAGTCTTTAGACTCTTAATATTAGTCTCCCAATTGCATCCAAAATGACTCGCGGCTGGGACGTTCAGAGACCACTCAATGCGGTTCTCGGCTAGAATGTGAGCGAACTCCGAATTATAATACTTGCTAGCTAAGAGCTCATGTAGTTCCGATAGAATACGTTTTGCACCGACGTAGTTCGTACCGTTATCCGAATTATAATTTACTTACAGGGCCTCTACGGGATAGAAATCTTTTAAATGCACCCATAAAGCCTGCTGTGCTTAGATCACCAACGAGTTCTATATGCACCGCTCGAGTAGTTAGACATACGAAAATGCAGACGTAAGCCTTTGTGGATCTTATACCACGCCCGCGAGTGAGCGTGACCTTAAACGGACCAGCGAAATCAGACCCGGTGTGCGTAAAGGGCTTTACCGATTGTATTACTCTACAAGATCTAAGTTCCGCCATTTCCGGAAATGACGGCTTGGGGCGTGCCCGAAAGCAAGCTATACATCTGTGCACCCGATTGCGTATTAAACTACGTGCAGAAAGAATCCAATAATTCTGACGCAAAATGGACATCAACAAGTCGGGGCCAGCGTGCTTATATGGTCTTTACGCGGTAAAACTATAGGGTGCCGTTGGTCGAAACTCAACCGCGAGTTGGACAAGCGTCCACCTACCCTTACAATCCCATCCTGTAAAAATGGCTTAAGGCGTTGAAAGGCGCGACTACAAGCTCTATTCGATTGTAATCTTGTAATTTCTTCAGAGAAGTGTGCACGTTGAAGTTCACGTAATACTAGCGACTCGGCATAGTTGTAATCGGACGCTAAGACATACGAACGTCGCGGTAAAAGCTTCGCGAATCGACAAACGTAAATTACGCTACGCAATAATTTCGACCAAGAGGACAAGCGGTTCGCCAAAGCAATGATTGGAGAAACCTCGCTCGAAACGTTCGCCACTAGAGCGTATCTCTTCTCTTCCGGCGGTTGTGATACTGACGAAGGTTCGAAATCGGTTATCGGCCATTGCGAGGGATCCAAGTGAACCCAAGAAGGTCCGTGGAACCAAAGCGGGTGGTCCATTATTTGCATCGGGGTGAGTCCATGAGATAGACAATCGGCAGGGTTTTCCGTACAGACACGTGATAAAAGTTTCGCGTTTCTAACTCGTTTTGGATCTTGGCCACTCGGTTCGCGACAAACGTATCCCAACGGTGGGGTGAAGAATGAACCCAGCATAAAGCGACGGTGGAGTCGGAAAAGGCAAATATCCTTTCTATGTGAACTCTATCCCTACATGCGCTGATAACTGCGGTAATAAGCTTGGTGAGTACTAATATTGCGCAAAGCTCTAAGCGCGCCAGAGAGACAACCTTACGGGGGGGAGACTCTCGACTTAGAACTAATGAGGCTAATCGAATTTCTACCATTATTCTGAACGTCGAAATATACAACGCCCCCGTAAGCCTTCTCGCTGGCGTCTGCAAACCCAACGACCGTTATGACGCTATTTCTATCGACGTTTATATGACGCGGTATTTTAATTTCTCTTAGTAAAGGAAGTTCCTCTCTAAAGCGCTGCCACAAACGAACAATGCTGTCAGGCGGCGAATCATCCCAATCGCATTCAAATAACCAAAGTTGTTTAATCAAAAGCTTAGCGTATAATACCACTGGAGCTACGAAACCCATGACATCCCATAATCTAGCAACGCATGACAGCATTGTGCGCTTTGTGCATTTCTCTACGGGCGGATTTACCTTAAGGCTAAACACGTCGGACTCTGGTGACCAACACAGACCGAGCACCTTGTGTGTATCAGAATCGTCGAATTCCTTTATCGCCGAAAGACGGTGTGATAGTGGGATTGTATCTAAAACCGGACGCGAATTACTAGTCCACTTCACAAGATCGAATTGACCCGATTTTATGAGCTTTATAACCTCGGCGGTGGTTAGGGTGGCCTCCTCCACGCTATCGACCGAGTACACAAAATCATCCATATATAAACCGCTCTCAATTGCCCTCTTAGCTTTAGGGTAAGAGGGACCTTCATCGTGGGCGAGCTGTTTCACCGTGCGTAACGCATGAAATGGGCTCGACTTTAAACCAAAACAAACGCGGTTAAATTCAAACACCATTAGAGGTTCCTTTGGGTTGAAACGATGTAAAATGCGTTGGAATCCACGGTCGCATTCACGGACCCCTATGCAAAGAAACATTTGGCGAATGTCGGCGGATAGTGCTATACTAAACAAACGAAAATTGGCTATTATATAAATAAACTGCCCTGTAAATTTTGCCCAATATAGAGGATATCGTTAAGCGACAGGTGAGTGCTAGTTTTAGCACTAGCGTCGAGCACTACACGTAACTTAGATGTAAGTTTGTCCTCCCTAATGACCCCGTGGTGTGGTAGGAAATACGACGGTGTGTCTTCGTAGTTATCTAATTTCGAAGCCACAAGTGATATGTAACCTTCTCTTATATATTCGTTAATGACGCCGTCGTAAGCTTCCTTTAACTGGGGTGAAGCAAGCATCCTACGCTCCAAGCTGTAGAAACGTTTTTCCGCCATTTGACGCGAATCGCCGAGAGATAAAACATCTCCTTTAAAGGGTAGCGCTACACTATATCTACCGTCGCGATCACGAACGGTCGTGCGGACGTAAATTTCCTCGCATAACCTGTCATCTGAGCTAGCTATGGGTGGGACGTTCACCTCCTCCATCTCCCAAAATTTGCGGACTAACGACTCGAGCGGTTCGACAGCCATACCACAATAAGAGGTTGCCGACATACTATCTATGATGGGGGCGGAGCCAACGATAACATAGCCCAATACGGTTTCCAGTGCGTAAGGCGCGGTATGCGAGGAGTTGCCCCTGACCTTATTGTTTAACAAAAGATGAGGGAAAAGCGATGCTCCAATGAGCATGTCTATGTTTCCAGGAACGGCGTAAGTGTCGTCTGCTAGAGTCAAATTTTTAAATTCAATCATTGCCGAGGTGTCAACCGAAACGGTTGGCAGCCGTTCAGTGACCCTATCTACTACTAGTGCATTTATATCAAAGTTAACATTACGATCTATCTGAGAATAAAATTTTAAATTAATATATCCCTGGGTAGCTTTACTAGTACCTCCGATGCCTTTGACTACAGGACATGAAAGTGACCTATTTATTACTAAGCCTAAGCGCTGACAACATTGTCGTGTTATAAAGCTATTTTGGGCTCCGCTGTCCAGCAGTGCACGGACGCTTTGTTCGTTCCCACGCGAATCCCTAACCAAAATACGCGCCGTACCCAGTAACACATTTGAAGGAGGTTGTGCTCCCATATTTGCCAATGAGCACAGAGCGACATCACCAGGTCGACCGCTAGAATCGTTGACCTTAGTAGGGGTGAATTCCTTATCCGCTTTACTTGACGCTGCTATGTTGCTATTTTCAAAATGTAATAGCGTGTGATGTTTCCTGGCGCACTTGCTACATACGGAACCCGAATTGCATTTTGCAACTAAATGCTTATCACTTAAGCAGTTCAGACATAGGTTGTTTGTCTACTAATTTATAACGTTCGCTTGGTGAATATTTACGAAAAGTCGCACAATTGTATAAATTATTTATCTTTACATACGACACAAGCATGCTGAAGTGATGTTGACGTAGCGGTTACGTACGTTAACGACCCTGCTATTTTAGATGGTTGAGTCTGTCTACGGTCGACGCACCTTTTAATCTCCTGTTTAACGTTCGGAGAGCGCTGCATCACCTTTATTTGATCTCGCACGAACGATGCTAATGAATGAAAGGAAGGCATCTCCGAGCTACGATGCTCCATTTCAAACGCACACACGGTGTCGGGGTCTAATTTCTTTAGTGCAATATGGAGAAACACCACGTCCATAAGGTCATTAAATTTTAAATTCTTAAGTGCAGCCACCGATGCCACAAATTTATCTAGAAACTGCTCTAAGCCGTTGATGTTCGCGGATGATATAGGTTTAAGATCGAATATCTGGTTCAAATATTCGGAAGCTAACATTCTCCTATCTTCATATTTAGTTTTAAGCGTTTCGAATATTAATAAGTAATTGTTTGCTGTAGGTGTAAAACCCGAGCAGATCGACTGTGCCCTGCCACTAAGTTTACTAATTAAGTAATATAATTTTTCAGCGTCCGATAACGATGGGTTATTGTGTATATTGTTTTGAAAACTACTGAAGAAGAAGGGCCACGTCTTAATATCACCATTGAATACCGGAATATCTATTGGCGGCAACCTAATTGAGTCACGAGGACGTACCTGTAATTCCGGCTTTGCTTCGCTTTGAGAGTAGGATTTGCCGTTCTTTTCACGCGACTTCTCGAATGCCAGCACGGTTGGTAGCACTTGTTTTCGGGTCGATTTGTAATTCCAAATGATTAATTTGGTCTAATATTCTTTCGTAATCCGTCCGCAAAGAATCCACCGTTTCAATTTCATTCAGAAAAGTTTCCCGCACCGCTTCTACATTAATGTTCTTTACGTGATCGCTAATGCTTTGTATACGTGAAAAAAGTACGTCCCTCTTGGCATAAAGCGTTTTAATTTTAAATTCATTTCCACTAACTGCCATTTTAAATTATTATAGTGAAGTTATATTAATCACAATTAATCTCACACGCATAAACGATGGACGATGGACACTCGGTATGCCGTATTACGTAATTAAATCGAGCACCTGTTACAGTCGAGGCGACGCGTTGCTCGCTAACTCAATATTTTTATCAAGATTGTCGGGTAAGCGTACCAAACGGTTGCTATCACGCTGTTTCAATTATTAAAGCTTTAAATTTAACGAAATACGAGCGCTATGAAATAAACAATTCTGTTTGCGAGTGCCTAATCAA
This sequence comes from Parnassius apollo, assembly GCA_907164705.1. NCBI lineage: Eukaryota > Metazoa > Arthropoda > Insecta > Lepidoptera > Papilionidae > Parnassius > Parnassius apollo. The sequence continues at coordinate 1,872,258 of CAJQZP010000333.1, read as the reverse complement.
AATTTAAATTTAAACGAACACTATTTACATCTATTTAGCGAACACTAATTATTCGACCAGAAAATGGTTGGATGACCACTAAACACCAGTGCAAATCCGGCTCGAAGGACCATAAAATGGTGGAGCCACGTGTTTAAGGCTGCCGAAGTCTAGTTAACCGGTCGAACCTTAAACCTATTACGCGAGATATTAATCTAAGTGGACTGTATGTTTTCTATAAGGTTGGGGGGGGGTCTCCATTAGGCACTAGTTATGGTTTCACACCAGCACCACCCGTTGTATAATTTTTACGTATAAAGCGTCCATCAGCATAAATACATAAACGCTGAGTATGTAGTAATTTAAGTAGACTGTAAGCTTAGGATTAAGAATTGTAAAAAGACAATGTACAGAATAAATTCACATCTCACTCTGTGAACACGTAGTTTTAATTAGTTTTTAAAAAGCTCTCGGCAGCTCTCGCAACTTGACTATCTACTAAATGTTTCTACACTTATATATGCGGTACAATGCACTCGCTCTTCCCTAAAAACGAACTATTATTTGCCAAATCGATGAAAGAAATCCTGCTTGATTAGGAAAACACAAAATTGGAGCGGGTTAAAACAATTATATCAAGCAGGCTATAATATTGGATATTGACTCACCGGGATGTTTCTTCTATGCGGTCGAGCACTATAACTGCGACTTCTGGAACTTCTTCTGGAACACTCCGGAGAGGGGCGGTGCGCGACTATATCCCACACGAGGTGAGGCGGGTTTCCTGGAGCTCGACTGCTGCCAGGCTAAAGCGGTTTCTACTAGTGATGTGGTTCCAATGACTAGCGCGGCGGGAAGAGGCTGCGCGTCGGTCGCGCGTGCCTTATATATCCTCGGTTCCGATGATTACGTGATGTTCTAGAATCATCTTCTTCCCCTCCCACCCCACCACCCCGATGTGTCGATAGGAGGGTATGAATGATGTCGTTTTGGAAAGGGATAACCTATTTGGCAGCCTACCGTCAAATAAAATAAATACGAATGGTTTTCCGCGCAACCAGATACCGTCAATACCAGGAGCTTTGTCATTTTGTAGCTCAATTATCATAGCTTCCATTTCTCTGGTGTCTGTCGGTTTCAAGAAGAATGAATTAGTTGGAGTATTCAGTGAATGTGGAGACTAGTGTGTTTTCACCTTTTTATGTTAAGTATCTGACTCGCTAACCTTTGACCAAATGTAGCTAAATGATCAGTGCATATGTCCAGTAATTGTTTCTAGTCATTTGTTCCTGAAACTAAAAGCAATTCATATTTCTGGATTAGATGTGAGAAATGTCTATGATAGTTTTCCAGAGTTTTTGCAGCTTTCTTTTACTATCTAGAAGTGCCTTATTGTCTTATATATTCTTAACTTCCCGCGTCACTTCAATGATATGGTTACGGTACCTAATGTTGATTAGTTTAGCAACTGGGTCATCAGGATTCTCTTTTGTACGCAAGCGTAACCGATGTTTGTGACGCATGCAGCGCATTAGGCCGGGAGTAACCTATGATTTTAAGTTGTATTAAGATCGACGAATTTTTTCTCCGCGGGTATGCTTGTCTACGACCTTCTGAAAGGTATTCATGAAAGTCATTACAGCTTTGTCAACGTCTATTTTATGTAAACATTCCAGTTAATATGTCGAAGCTCTTTCACAATGGTCGTAAAATCTCTTTTCAAAACTATGCGACTCATCTGTTATATTTTTGTTAGTATTGATTCCTAATATAAAGTCGTGATCCGTTAGATCCATTGGACATTCTATACCCATAGCTGGATTTTTAGTTCTGATAAAAAGTGGTCTAGTATAGAAATACCTCCAGTTGGTTTGGAGATAGCAGGCAGGTCATATTCAGCCAGAAGACATAAATACTCTGCACAATTTACATCGTCTAATATGATTGCTATATTTATATTTATATCCCCAGTTATAGTTACAATAAGTGGTCGTCTGTCATTGTACACATCGAGATTTGCTTGTTAAGAATTTAAAAAAATATAAATTTTCTTGAAAGGGGGTGATGGATGTATTGCATTAATGATTGTAATGATATTAAGAACATCAATAATATACAGCAGGCTTCTTCAGAGTCGATTCCTTACTTAGCGCATTCCAAGACTCCCTGATACCCTGATATACCACTACTCTTCCATTTTGATTGATATACTTAGACGTTTTATAGGAAGTATACCCAGGAATCTGTGGAATTATGGTATACTCATTAATCCAACACTCTGTAAGACACAGTACGCCAAAAGTAATTCGCAGTCTCTTTAGGCCAATTATTAATTTATCAAAGTTTTTGGTAATGCTTCTAGTGTTTAGTCAGTACTTTAATATTATTGGATGTCTTTTCACATTCCTCTGCAATTATGACGGAATGGCAATCAATACCAAATAAGTCTATATCATCACCACCGGTAGCCATTTATGTAAAGGTAAAATACGTGTGTGAGAGAGAGCGAGAGAAAGAGAGAGAGAGAGAGAGAGAGAGAGTTGAGATGATTCACTAGTAATAAATTATAAGTGATTGGCACGCATAAAAAGCTAAATATAAGTTTAAGATTAATCTCTTGATACCTGTTCGTAACAATATGTGCCATAGGATAATGTGAAGGCCGAGAGTCTAAGTAGGTACATTTGGTGGTATTGATGGAGAGCAAATTAAAAAAATACAAATAGAAATACATAAATTATTAAGTTATAAACATTTGCAAGCACAAGTCGGTATGTAAGGCAAATACTCATTTGTTATAATTAAATATAGACTTAAGTGATTCTTCGCTACACTATCTTTCGGCACCGACTTCAGAAGCTATTAAGTGGGAATTATTTTATTCTGTTCAGTTATTGAAGTCAATTTTTCATTTTTTTAATAACCATCACCAAAGAGCTTCTTAAAAGGAAGTCAATGTGTGACGTCATACGGCAAATGGTGGTGTAACACTATTATTTAAGAAACTCTAAGTTATGCATTTGTGTTTTTTTTTATAATTTACAATGAATACATATTACTTTTCCTTTTGTAGCAGTATTATAAAATAAAACAACATGTGGAAATACCGTAATAGTAATTTATTAATCCTTATAAATTTATGATCATTAGAGCGTAACGAAGGTACATAAATAATATTTATCGGTATGGACATAGTTATACACAACTGTAACAATTTTCCGCTATATTTCATAGCACGTATAGATTATCGGAGGAACAATAGGGTATTTTGCACCAATAATAAAAATATGTATTTATAATAGGTTTTGTAAAACATAAACGAGAAATGTTGATTTCTATTCACAAAAAGGCATTATCTACATAAGATTTGTTTGTTTGAATTTAATAGGCTCCAAAACCACTGAAACGATTTAAAAAAATTCTTTCACATTTATATAATATAGGCTATAAAATATTTCCAAAGGCGTAGGGATCCGTATGGAAACTTCGTTAATGTAACCCACGGGGGGAAAAATACCAAAAAATCCATATATCGCGCTGCGGAAACTATTAACAATAGAGCAAAGTGATGTACAACAGTTTTATAGAAGATATCAATATCTACAAAAAAGTCCGCGTTATATATGTCTTACTACTTATTAGATACCTACAGTTATGTCACAATAACCACTTTTTCATGTTAAATTACGGAATAGCAACGCCAAAAAATCCTTATATCGCATATGCTGCTGAAACTATTGACAATATAGCAAAGTGATGTACAACAGTTTTATAGAAGATATCAATATCTACAAAAAAGTCCGCGATACTATATGTCTATCTACTTATTAGATACAGTTATGTCACAATAACTACTTTTTCATGTTAAATTATGGAATAGCAACGCCAAAAAATCCTTATATCGCATACGCTGCTGAAACTATTGACAATATAGCAAAGTGATCTTACAACAGTTTTATAGATGATATCAATATCTAGAAAAAAGTCCGCAATACCATAAGTCTAACTGTTACAGTTATGTCACAATAACTACTTTATCATGTTAAATTATGCAATAGTAAACGCCGAAAAATCCTTATATCGCGTAAGCTGCGGAAACTATTGACAATAGAGCAAAGTGATATACAACAGTTTTATAGAGGTCAATAATACCTACAAAAATGTTTTAGATATCATATGTCTAACTATTACAGTTATGTCACAATAACTACTTTTCATATTAAAATATGCAATAGTAAAACCGGTACAAACCAGGCTACATTAATTAAAGATAAAAAATGTTCATATTTTGTGGCAGATTGCTCAAAAACTATAAATGATCGCTTTAGTATGTATAAAAGGTTGACAAAAAATCATCAAGGATCGTTTAGCACCTCCACAATTTTCAAGAACCGTGTACAGTTCTCTTGCAAACTAGAAAAAATGGCGTTTAGGGGCACTTTCTGGGGGGGGGGGGTACGCTAACCCGGGAGGGGGAGGGAGAGAGGAAGAGTGGATAAAATCTAAATCTCAGCCATGGTTTGGTCGCTCCTGTAAAATAGCATCATGCTATAAGCAGGAGTGCTACCAAGTCTGGGCTGACGCATCAACATCCCGGGATGTAAACACCAGCGCTCTAAAAAAGAAGTATAATTCCGCCTCTAGGTCCTTGAAAAGAGTCATTGCCAAGGCAAAGTCAGAGCACATAGGCAGAATTGGCGAGAAACTAGTTCACCTTCCTTCTGGAACCCGTGCATTCTGGTCTCTCGCCAAGGCTGTCGAGGGGAATTTCTGTCAGCCATCTCTTCCATCTCTGCACAGGGAGGATGACTCACTGGCCCGTACCGCAAAGGGAGAAAGCCGATCTGCTAGGCTCTTTCTTTGCGTCCAACTCGACTCTCGATGACGGGGGGAGTACGCCGCCGACATCGCAGTGTGAGTGCTCCATGCCGGAAGTGCAGTTCACACAGCGCTCGGTTCGCAAAGTACTCCTCTCCCTGGACATCCACAAGTCGAGTGGGCCTGACGGAATCCCCCCAATTGTGCTGAGGATGTGTGCTCCAGAGTTGGCACCGGTTTTAACGTGTCTTTTCCGGTACTCCTACTCCCTAGACGTAGTCCCAAAATCATGTCAGATAGCTTTCGTCCACCCGATCCCTACAAAAGGCGACCGCTCAGTCCCGTCCAACTACCGGCCTATCGCCATCACCTCGTTGTTCTCCAAAACAATGGAGTCTATTGTTAACTGACAGCTCATCAGGTACCTTGAGGATCACCAGCTGATAGTGATCGCCAATACAGTTTTCGCCGTGGTCGGTCAACTGGTGATCTTATGGTCTACCTAACTTACAGATGGGCGGAGGCAGTAGTGTCCAAGGGGGAGGCATTGGCCGTTAGTTTGGACATTGCGAAGGCCTTCGATCGGGTTTGGCACAAAGATCTTCTTTCGAAGCTCCCTTCCTATGAGCTTCTCGAGAAATTTTGCGATTGGATCACCAGCTTTCTTGCAGATCGGAGCATCAGGGTCGTTATAGACGGTGCAAGCTCCGATTACAAGCCTATTAATGCTGGTGTTCCACAAGGCTGCGTGCTATCGCCAACGCTGTTTCTTCTGCATATCAATGATGTGTTGCAAACCCGTAACATTCATTGCTATGCAGATGACAGCACTGGTGATGCTCTTTACACCGGCCGTGCCAATATTTCTCGGGAAAACGTCTCCGAGTACCGGGACAAACTTGTGTCTGAAGTCGAGTCTTTGCTGAACAGAGTCTCGGATTGGGGGCGACTAAATCTAGTCCAGTTTAACCCCCAGAAGACACAAGTTTGCGCGTTAACCGCTAAAAAGAACGCCTTTGACGTATCTCCTCAGTTTCAAGGCACTCCCCTTGTTGCCTCAGCCAGTATCGGAATCCTCGGCGTCGACATATCGAGTGACGTGCAATTTCGTGGTCACTTGGAAGAGAAGGCCAAATTGGCCTCTAAAAAAGCTTAGCGTGCTTAGCAGAGCGGGACCGTATATCATGCCGGCACACCGCCTGCAACTTTACAAAGCGCAGGTTCGGCCGCACATGGAATACCATGTGCGGCCGAACCTGCGCTTGTTTCCGTCTCTGGGCCTGGGTTCCTCAGTACCAGCTCCTTCCACTTGACCGCATCCAGCGCAGAGTGGCTCGAATCGTCGACGACCGAGTGCTTTCCGATCGGCTCGATTCACTGGCACTGCGAAGAGACGTTGCATCTCTTTGCATTTTCTTTCGCATATACCATGGGGAGTGCTCTGAGGTATTGTTCGGATTAATCCCAGCCGCCAAATTTCGTGAAAGCACTACGCGGCAAACGTCTCGACACCATCCACACCATCTGGATGCTTGGCGGTCCACCACTGTACGTTTCAAAAGGAGTTTTCTTCTGCGTACAACCTCTCTGTGGAATAGTTTGCCACCGGCGATTTTTCCGGACCGATACGACCTGTGAACCTTCAAGAAAAGAGCTTACTCCTTTCTAAAGGGCCGGCAACGCACCTGCGATTCCCCTGGTGTTGCGGTTGATCATGGGCGGCGGTAGTCACTTAACATCAGGTGAGCCGCATGCTCGTTTGCCCCCTCTTTTATAAAAAAAAAATTACTTCGCTGAATAACGTACATATGCCGATAAATAAAAGTACTCCATTAATTTTGCCAATTAAATGAGAGAAGTCATGTCGCACGACGGCGCCGTGATATACGCGGGTGAAACTGCGTAGCACAGCTATAAAATTAAACGCGATAAAATCCCTAAAAGTAGTTTTAGTATCAATGTGTAGTGTTCGCGTAAATATAAGAAATCATTATATATGAAGTATTTTAAAATCAAAAAACTTGTTCCGGGTAATCTCCGAAATGGCTGAACCAATTTTATCAGAACTTTTACTAGCAAATAGCTGATGTTATAAGGAGTACCTTAGGCCACTTTTATTTTGGAAAAAGAATTAGGGTCTTGCGCAAAAAAAATCAAACCCATGAGATTCAATAGACAATAAATTACACGCGAACGAAGTCGCGGGGAACAGCTAGTAAATTTTATAATTTACTTTAATTTAATTTTTTTTAATTTGTGCTTCAAACGCCCAAAACGCTATCCGCCATATGAGAATCCCTCGTGACGTCACTTTTGTAGTAAACAAGCTAATGTGCTGTGTGTTATTTCGAAATTATTCAAGTTATCATTATGATTGTTGACTTTTATTCCGTATTTTGTTGAAATGACATCATGGAAGACGGATTCGTAAAAGCAGAAGGTACTAGTAGAGAGGAGAGACTAGAGGTACTAATATACAAAAAAAATTTATTGATGGTGGCAAATTTTTTGCATACAATCGATTTTTGTTCTGACGAGTTGCGGAATGTTATAACATCAATGTAAATACCTATTACCAACTTTCGTTTATACAAAAACACAATACCAGGTCACAGTGTCTTTTGATAAAAAAGTCAGTTATGTTTATCAAGGATTACCATCTTACACCTAATCAACAAAATTTGACTTGCAATACCTATCATCTCATTATGGATCTGGCGTTTAATTTTTCATTCAGGCACAACACACCAATGATAAAATTGATAACTGATTATTAAACATCCAAAATATGTTATTCCTTTACAAAATCGTTTTATTTACTAGGGCAGTGCCGTCACGTGCTGATCAGCATGGTGGCTAGCGTTTTCGCGTGAAAATTTAACGATAATTACGTAATTTTTATGGCCCTCTTTGGTTTTAAATAGTTTATATAAAAATTATAGTAGTTCATTATCACTCTAGGATTCATTTAAAACACTTTTTTTTAATGGGTGAAATACCCTATTCGCAAGTTCATTTCGTAGCATATTCATTTTGTTCATTCCGTCAAACGGCCTAGTAACATTAAAAAATGGACTGGACCAAAAAAGTTACGATGTTTTTGGAGCTTTACCAAAGTCAGTCAGTCATTTGGATTCCAAAGCATGCTCATCATAAGAATAAGCAGAAAGTAATATATACAATATTTGTACATAGTAAATAATGGGAGTACCAGTGAACGATTTAAAATTGAAGGAAAATTCATTGATGATTACTTAGGCTTCTGTGTGTTGATGGCGTCGCCACAGCTACTTTTCGTCTTAAGTCGTTAATTTCGTGAAGCTGAAGTAGAAATCAATAGACGCGAATGTGTAAATGGTCACTCATGTAGCCTAAAGCCACACGAATATCACATATAAACAGTTTGTCGAATGACGAGGCGAATCACGAGTACGCATGTGTAAATGTGGTATAAACGTTGCTTCGGATGAATAACTCGCCGAATTTTTCGTGGACGAATACGACGCGTTTACGTATTTGTCTGTATTCATTCAACGTCGATCTTTTAAACATGGATGACGTTCGTCTCGTTGCTACTTGCTACGACTTTATGTCTAAAATACGGCCAACTAGCAGCGGTACCAAAGGTCATTTAACTTAAAAACGACTGGGGAGTTGACAGTCTATTATCTATCTCTTTCCATTTTGTGTATTTTATTCTATTCTATTCTATCCAGGAGGCGATTTTAGTAATAATAGTGATTCATTCCGTTTCGGAACGCACAAGTTATTTGATAAATTTTTCGTTGTTTATTTAATTATTGTTATTTTGTTTTGTTGAGAAACAATACTATATTTAAATTTGAAAAAGTTAAAGCATTATTAAGTGACGGTATGGCGAGTCACGCTTGATCGGTGGAAGAAATGTGTGGAGCATGTTCGAAAAGAAGAAGATAAGTTTTTGTCAAAGTTGATTTTATTTTAGATGACGTGACGGATAAATTTATTATACGTATTACAGACTCTGATTCTGACTCTACAGACTCAGAAGAATCGGCGTCTGACTGAATAAACAATGATTTCCTCAAAAAATTATTTTTATCCTCATCTCCATAAACATAACATAACATTAGTCCTGTATCCGAAGGGGTAGGCCGAGATATTAATACCCACATTTTGCCTGTTATATTTAAGTGTCTATGTTATAGGGCGCAGGCCTGTTACCATACACCGGACACACAGTTGTTAGGCAAGCTATATTCAGAAACATTATTATTCTTCTCGTTATTTAATTTAAATCTACATTATACAATAATTCAAATTATAACAAAATTTATAAAAGTCTATTTTTTTGGTTTGCTAGACATTTTTTAAAACTATATTGTCTACTTAAATATATAATGTAACTATCAAAAAGTTACGTACCCCTACAATTCCTAATAAGTAATAACCTTGCATTGGTTTTATTTACATTGGTATCGCTTCTCGTTGACCGTACTTTGCGTCATATTGATACTCATATTTATTTTAATTAATATGTATTTAAAATCGATTTCTAGGACCCCATATCACGGGTACCTCTTGATAAAGTTCTATAATTCTAGTTCTGATTTAAAATTTAATAGTAGATTCGTTACTCCAATCCATCGCAGTAGGCAGGAATTTATATTGTTTAGTATTATTTTTATATATTCACGGATCATGCGAATAATGATTGAATATATAAACACCGATACGAATACACACGAGCATTCCTTTGACTCGTGCTAAAAAACGGACATCGAATGGAGACTGGAGAACAGGGGAATACTTAGGCCGAGTAGCGGGAACACCCGAAAAATTTCGTCTGTGCTCGGCCAGAGTACCTATTCTTTTGTTCTCCAATCAATGTCATTTTTGGCGCCAGTAAAAGGAATGCTCGTTTGTACTCGTATCGGTGTTTACATAGGCCTATGGGTACAGGCCTCCTCTCATTTTCTGAG